>OY728119.1:1410084111-1410684111 GCA_963277665.1 Viscum album | reverse complement strand
AAGTATTGACATTTAGTATGCTAGTTTTAATATGAATGTTTATGTTATGTTTAACCTGTTCATATAAAGAATGCATTGGAATTAATAAGTGATGAGTGGAGCCCGCTATAGCTCCTTGATGCATCGATAGGTCTCATGAGAAAAACTAGTGTCTTTGAACAAGGCCTTGACAAAATCTTATTTTTATTCTTGGCACGAGGCCTTGGCTATGTGGTTATGATAGTCTGGCATTATGCATTCCATCATTATGAAAGTGGTTATTTATATTGCATGTGATTATTCGACTAGTAGAATATCCATGTGAATAAGTAAATAGCATTATTTTATATTATCTTTGACATATTATGATGAAGTTAATGTTTAAAAGGCCTTTGTTTTTGTTATACATTTCCTTAAATGTTTATTCTTATTTTTGAATGTTTCCACTATATTGTTATCCTTACTGAGCATCCGAGCTCATCCCTTTCAAGGTTTTATTTTTCCCAGGATGTAAAGAAGTAGTTTATGAATGACCTATAGGGATAGTATGATGGGATATGAAGACAAGATTTTTTTGAAATTTTATTTGAGTTTATGATTTAATGTATGACTTATGTATATATCTGGTGTTTCCAAGACTACTAAACTAATCAGTCTTTCGAGACTTGATATTTTGTGATCATGCCAACGTTATGTAATAATGCACCGAATCTGGGTAACTAGGGTCGGGGCTTTATAGTTGGTATCAGAGGAATATTAGTAAAATCATTGGAAGAAAGATTTAGATAAACTCTGATTAGAGCACATAGCCCTATGATAGAATTTGATATTAGTATAGAAGATCTTCCTAGAATTTTGGTATTGTAGATATTTTGTGAGTTTTCCGAGAAATACATCCCTGTCTGGATACGAGCAGGTAGAGACGGATCTGGAAAAGATGTACCTAGGCTTAAAACCAGAAATAACCGTTTTGATCTAGACTCGAATGGGAACTAGTGCACGACAACGGGCCTTGCTGCACTCTTGGTTATGACACTCCTGGGGGATATGATTAGGATAATTCTCATTTTCTTTACGAACCATCATGAAGGGATTATGATTATATACTTCCTAAAAGAAAATATTTTTATGATTATGGATTATATCCATTAATAGATCAATTTATGTTAAGTGTTTTACAAGTATGAAAATATGTATTTTTATTCATAAACTGATCTAGTTTATGCCATTGTTTAGATATGGCGCCTAGTGGAAGAAATGGAAACTGTATCAATGCACACACTCCATGTAGGGATTTCCCTCCTACTCAAGATAATTATAGTGAAGCTGGTGATGCAACTGGTGCTGATCAGCTAATCACCATACTAGGACAACTCAATCAGGTTATGAATAATAACCTTACCCGTATGTAGCACCCTGATCCGCTGCGTGGATGACCAATGTTATACTACTTCATTAGGAAACAACCACCAACATTCAATGGGAGTACAAATAACTTAGTATCCAAGCAATGGATAAGTTCCCTGGAGAAAATATTTCTGGCTTTGGGGAGTAGTGAAAGGGAAAAATTTATCATGGATGTTTATCGCCTCACTAGAGATGTTGATCAATGGTGGTCATTGATTAAAAACACAATGTAAGATGGTGAAGTATCAAATATTTAATGGAGGGAGTTCAAAAAGATTTTCTTAGAAAAATACACTCCTCATGACCGCAGAGCGGATATGGAAAATCCAATTTCTGAGTCTGAGACAAAAGGAGGATGAAAATGTCACAAACTAAGAGGCTAACTTTACAAGGTTAACAAGGTATGCTGGAGATTATATGCGTAACCCAGGAAGTAAGATTGATCATTTCATTTGTGGGTTAAAACCATTTATCCGTCGAGCATTAGTCTTACAATTCTTCTCGTCGTACAAAGACATTATCATATGTGTTATCAAGACAGAAAAGGAATTCACTAAGTCTTATGAATTTAAAGCAAAGCAAGAGAAGAAGAGATATTCTGATCAATCTGGTAATGGAAATAAGGGGAAGAAGGGAAAAGTTGAATATCCATCCTGCAACAAATGTGGGAAGAAACACCCCGGTACTTTCTTGAAGGGAATGGGAGTCTGTTACAAGTGTGGTGAAAAAGGCCACTAATATCATGATTTCAAGGGGAAGAAGGAAGCTACTGATGTCCAATGCTACAATTTCAGAGAGATGGGACATTATTCAAATGAATATCCTAAGCATTAGAGGAACATACCTCAGAAAAGGCCAAGGGATCAAGGCCAAGATTATGCTATCACTACTGCTGAGGTAGAAGCTCCGAAATAAGTGGTGGCAGGTAATTCAATGGTTTCCTCAAGTTTAGAAAATGATTTATTTGATTCTAGATCATCGCATTGTTTCATATCTTCCTAGTTTTCTATGAAAATTAGATATTTACAATTTGATTTAACAAGGGAGTTGTCAGTTTAAACCCCTAAAGGAAGTATCATTGCAACAATGTTATTTGAATCAGTCCCCATTAGAGCACATATATGTTCTTTATCCATTGATCTCATCGTCATACCTATTATTGTGTTCTATATAATCCTTGGTATGGATTGGATTTCAGACCATGATGTGAATATTTATTGTAAGAAAAAGGAGGTTACGATTTTTGATGATGATGATAAGGAACACCTTATCTTTAGAGAAGAATCGTCACCACCTAATTTTTATCTAGATCCAACCCCATTAGCTCAACTAAATTCTATTATTGGGGAGGAAGAGAATGAAATGACTATGGGTAAGGAAAGGAATGTTCAAATAGAGGATGTACCTATTGTGAAAGAATATGTAGATGTGTTTCCGGAAGATTTACTTGGACATCCTCCATAAAAAGATATTGAGTTTTCCATTGATTTAATTCCTGGATCAAGGCCAATATCAAAGACCCCTTATAGAATGGACAAGGTGGAATTAGTCAAACTAAAGAAACAACTAGAGGAATTGAGTAATAAGGGATTTATTCACCCTAGTGTTTCTCCATGGGGAGCCCCTGTTCTTTTTGTTAAAAATAATTATGGATCTATTAGGTTATATATTGACTACATGGAAATGAATTCTATAACAATAAAGAACAAGTATCTCCTACCTCACATTGATGATTTATTAGACCAAATGCATAGAGATCAATACTTTTATAAGATTGACCTTCGATCTGGATACCACCAGTTGTCTGTGAAGAATGAAGAAATTCCAAAGACAACATTTCGAACAAGGTACATGCATTACGAGTTTATAGTAATGCCTTTTGAATTGTCTAATGCACCCCTTATATTCATGGATCTAATGAATAGAGTTTTCAAGGAATATCTTGATGATTTTTTGGTGGTATTTATTGATGATATCTCTATATAATTTAAAATCTATGAAGATCATGAAAATTACCTGTGCATTATCCTAAAGAATCTTAGAAGACATGAATTATATGGGAAGTTTAGAAAGTGTAAATTCTGGCTTCAGAAGATTTCTTTTCTTGGACATATTATCTCCAAAGATGGAATCTCTGTTGATCCATCTATGTCCAAGGAAATCCATGAATGGCCTGCACCAATGATTATAACTGAGGTACGCAGTTTTATTGTCTTAGTAGGTTATTATCGGCATTTTGTCCAGAACTTTGCCCGATTGGATAACCCATTAACGAAGCTCACATGTAAAGGGGATAAATTTGTCTGAAAAAAAGAGTGTGAAGAATGTTTCGAAGAACTGACGAGAAGATTAGTCAATGATACTATGTTGACTCTACAATCGGGGAATGATGGGTTCGTTATTTATAGTGATGCATTGAAGAAAGGACTTGGTTGTGTCTTTATGCAGAATGATAAGGTTATTACCTATGTATCACGACAGTTGAAAATTAATGAGAAAAACTATCCTACTCATGATATCGAGTTAGAATCTGTGATCTTTTCTTTAAAGATATGGAGACATTACCTCTATGGTGAAAATGAGAGATTTATACTGATCACAAGAGTTTGAAGTATATTTTTTCACAAAAATAACACAACATGAGGCAAATGAGATGGCTTGAATTAATCAAGGATTATGATTGTATGATACACTACCACCCAGGGAAGTAAAATAAGGTGGTCGATGCTTTGAGTCGAAAAGATCATGGAGTTTTGAACAATATGATAATTGAAAGGGATCCAATTTTCATGGATCTAGTGATGATGGACATGGGAATAACCATGGAAGATGAAACATCAATGATTTTTCATATAGTTTCCAAACCATATTTACTTTAAAGGATTAAGAGTTCTCAGACCGATGATGAAGAATTTCAAAAGAAGATTAAATCTGTGAATGATGGGAGATTGAGTGACGTTGTGTATGAAGATGGAATTTTGAAATTTGGGAAGACACTTTGTGTTCCCTATATACCTGATCTAAAAAGGTAATTGTTAGATTATGCTCATATCTCTGATTTCTCTATTCACCCTAGGAGCACAAAAATGTTTAGAGATTTGAAGGAACATTTTTGGTGGGACAACATGAAGAGGGAGATTTCAGATTGTGTGTCAAGATGTATGGTTTGTCAATAAGTGAAAGTTGGAAGGCAACATCCTGGAGGAGTCATGCTACCTCTTCCCATACCTGAGTGGAAATGGGATAATATCATGATGAACTTTGTCATGGGACTACCAAAGAATCCTAGAAGGAATGATGCAATATGGGTTATTGTTGATCGTCTTACCAAGTCAGCACATTTTCTTTCTATAAGAGAAGATCTACCACTGTAACATCTAGCAGGAATATATATTATTGAAGTTGTTAGACATCATGGAGTACCCCTATCAATTGTTTCTGATTGTGATCCCTGTTTTACTTCAAGATTCTAGAAAAGTCTTCAGAAAGCCCTGGATACTAAACTTCGTTTGAGCACTTCCTACCACCCTCAAACAGATGGACAATCAAAACGGAATATTCAAACCTTAGAAGACATGTAGAGATCATGCTCACATGACTTTCAGGGTATATGGGATCAATATTTACCTCAGGTAAAATTTTCCTATAACAATAGCTTCCATTAGAGTATTCATATGGCACCATATGAATCATTATATTGAAAGAGATGTCGCACACCAAACTGTTGGGATGACATTGGTGATAGAAAATGTGTAGGCACAGAAATGGGGGAGGAAACAATGGAAAAGGTGAAGGTAATCCAAAACCATATCAAAGTAGCTCAAAGTAGGAAGAAGGGAAATACTGATAACTGAATAAAGGATTTGGAATTTCTGGTAGGAGATCATGTTTTCATGAAGTTATCTCCATGGAAGATAGTTATATGTTTCGGTAAGAAGGGTAGATTGAGTCCTAGGTACATCAGACCTTTCGAAATTCTAGAACGAATTGGGGTTGTAGCTTACCATTTGACAATGCCGCCAAGTCTCTCCAAAGTTCACGATGTGTTCCACATATCACTGTTGAGGAAATACATGCTAGCCCCAATGCATGTAATCACCTATGAGGAATTATAACTAGAACCAGATCAGTCTTATTGCGAAGAGCCCATCAGGATTCTTGATACAAGAGAACAAGTACTGAGAAACCAGACGACTCGTCTAGTAAAATTTCTTTGGAGAAACCATAAGATTGAAGAGGCAACGTGGGAAACTGAGGAACTCATGATAAATAACCAGCCAAGTCTTGTAATGCGGTAGTATTCATGAAATTTTGAGGACAAAATTATTTGAATGAGGGGATAATGTAACACCCCAAGCTTCCATGGTACGCTTCTCTTTGAATAATACAGTAGCACGTGTTCTACGCAACTTCGAGTTGTAACACACACCACAACCAATCAAACTAGCCATTATGAATAGTAATACCCACTTTATGAAATTTTATATATTTTGTATTTCAAAATAGACTTCATTTTTGGATTCGGAATATCGAAATTAGCCTCGGGTGAATTTTTGGAATTTTTCTGAAAACATTCAATTTTTACTGATTTGTGAAAAAACACTGACTTATAGTTTAAAACCGAATTTTTATTTAAATAATTATTTATTTTATTAAAATTTAATTATGGCCAAAATAGATACATAATACCTATATAAATTAAATGTATTTCATTGGAGTTAGTTTAGAATAATTTTAGATATATTAAAATTTTATAGAACTTTTCACCGTCTTTTACCCACCTCTTAGGAGAATTTGAAAATTCCCATAAAACTTAATTTTACCACTTCTGTGACTGGAATTTTGAAAATCCGAGTGACACGGTTAATATCAAGGAGTAAAATGTGGTTCAATAAGATAAAAATATTTTTTGGTGAATAGTAACGTTTTACTTTTATTTACCACGGTTAAAAGTAAATAGGGTAATTAAGGGTAAAAATGATATTAATATTACCCTAACACATGTCCTAATTATATTGGGAAAGTGTATCTCTATCAAAAACAACCTTAATATTAAAATATTATCATTTAGGTCCACTTGGATTATATTAGGACATTTATTATTATTTAATTCAAAGAAGAGTTAAAAGAGTTAAAATCATGGTTTAATTACTAAAACATTTTTAATATAGAGTTATGCATAAGATAAATTCAATTGTAAATATTCATTAAGAATATATGAAAATTTCCTACATAATAGTATTTTATTTATAATTTATAGACATTAAATAATTTTATTTATTTATGACACAATAATGATGCAGTAATTACCTTATTAGTAAAATATTAAAACAATTGATATTATAAATACCCAAATAAATATAATTTGAAACTTTTAATGAACTCCACGAATATTATTGCTGAATATGACATGTTATTATTGATTTAATTATGTTTTTTTAGAATTAATAATTCTTTTATGATTTTCAAAAAAATCAAATGCAAAATAGTGTCAAAATTGACATAAAAGAGTTTTTTTAAAAAATATTTTATTATTAATTTATATTCTATTTCTAAAAATCTAATGTTCGGCCACAATACTTATATTATGATAGGTGTATCATTAATGTACCACTTGGGGGTCGGTTGGAAGTTTATGGTAAGGTTATTTATTATATAATATAAAAATACAAAGAGACATGGTAAGTGTCAAATAATTAACTAAGAGTTAAAACTAAAAGATAAGTGTAATAAAGTGACCCAAACCTGTCTAAAACCTATTGGTTGAGTGTTTTTCGACCCATACCCACCTTAAACTTTATATAAACCACTTTTTATCCATTAGAAACCGAATATGGATTTTTTATAAAATAATACTTCTAGCTTTTCCAAAGGTGCCCCTCTCCCCTCTTATAAAAGGACACTCCCCCTTCTCTCAATTTCACACATTCAAAGACTTTTTCCTCATCCAAACACAGCCCAAATACTCTCTCAACTTCCCTGACTTCAACCTAGAGGTCTTATTTTGATCAGAAAGCCATTCTATGGAGCACTTTTGATCAAATCAAAAAGAAGAACCCGAAGAAGAGGTAATGTTTTCACCACCCTTTTTCAAGTTCCTTTCTTCTTCAACTTCTTCTTTCTTTGTTATTACCATTCTAAAATAATAACTCTAGTATCTTCTATATACTAATATGTTATTATAAATATGGAAAAATTATATTCAGTATTATATCCATCCTTTGAATGACATGTCACCATACGTGTGTACTTATGGCTTATCGTCTCCACATCGTGGTGTAATTGTTATTCAAAACATTATTAATTGGATGGGTATAATAATGATGTATAATTCATGTAAATAATAAATATAAGATGATAATGATTCTGTATACAGGATATAACATCCAATTATATATTATTTTAATATCAAAATAATGATATTGCCGCTCGTGCGTACGTACGGACTACCATCTCCACGAACGCGATGAGATTCATTCACCATCGTATCCTTTCAAGCCTAATTCTAATTTTATGATTAAAAATAATTTTTAGAGACTTGATATCACTCTGTATATGAATAATATAAATCCCATCCATAATAAATATGGCTCACATAACAATGAATATAAAGGAAAACGAATCCATTAACACCCGAAATGATGATATTACTAAGGTATTATTAACAAATCAATGTTAAAAGATCATATATGATATCATATTAATGTATATGATTCTTTTATAATTTAACAAAAATTATTTAACCATTATACAGGAGGTTAACCTACCCCCAACCCCCTGAACAGCCCCGAACCCCCAAAACAGCCCCCAACACCCTATATTCGAAACTAAATTCTTTATGTATTTAATTTACATATGAATAATGTCTTAATGGTTTATGGGTATACTTCTTGTATGGGTTTACATGTTGTATGTGTATATTTGTTGTAAATAACTTATGAATTATTTTTCATTTATTTATGTGTGTAGAGGGTAATTAAATACATAATTGGAGGTATTTATAATTCTATATGAATTCATAAAAAATTCTGTATGTATTCTGTAGATATTGAGAATTGTGCAGGTGTTCAGAATTATGTATGAATTAAGCAGGTATTCTGTATGGACCACCCCATCCCTCTGTATATATTCTACATGTATTTAAAATTGTGTATTAATTGTGTATGAATTATGTAGGCCTACTATTGGAAGGTGGTGTAATTACTACATGTGCACAGGGGGAATCCGACATGCTACTGCATTTAAATAAAGGGCATGCCAATGGTTCTAAACTGTTGGCATATCTTGAAAAACATAACTTATACCAATGGTTTTATGTAAAACTTTAGTAAAACAATATACTAATGGTTTAAAAACTATTGGTATATGAATATTTACTTGATATTTACCAACAGTATGTGGGAAACCGTTGGTAACATGCTATACCAAAAGTTTGTAAACAGTTGGTATAAAGACGATTATTCATATTACCAATAGTTTTAAACTACTGGTAAACATTTATACCAACGGTTTCAATAAAATGCTATTATATACCCAGTTTTTTAGACATATCCCAATAGTTATCATAAAACCATTGAGATATGTCTATCCCCACGGCTCATGACCCAACGGTTTGGACAACTGTTGGTATATTTTATACCAATAGTTTTTTTTCCTTTACCAACGGTTGTACACCATTTGTATGATGAAATTTCCAGTAGTGAAGGGGTTTCACTGAGGATTGTTCATATCAAGTTCAGTGGGTTGGACAATGAGTTTTTATTGTGGGATTTTATTATCTATAATATTCCACATAATTTGTGGAAGAGTTTTCTATGTTTCAAGTTCAAATAGATCCTATGGATTTTATGGGATTCCATGGGGAATTAAGATATTTGTTTAAGGATGATGAAGGTTGGTTTTTCTGTGTGTTTTTTTAGAATATATTTTGGTTTATTTGTTTAAATATGTTTTTTTGGTTTTTTTACAAAAAAATAAAAAACTAACGACTACGTAATGCTACATCTCATAGAAAATTCATCATTTGAAGTGGGGACAATTGTATCCTATTCACCATTCAGAGGCATAGTTCTCTAATAATTTTTATATCACCACTCAGGTCAAATCCAAGACCATGATACCTTTCTTAAATGTATATTTTTTTTATATTTTTAAAATCGGTGGGTTTGTTTGAAAAGCTAAAATGAAAATATTGATTAATGTAGTTTTATTTAACAATTTTATAGTGAATGGGTTGAGTTATTTATTGGGGATTTATGATTATGATATTCTTTACATATTCTTTATATTTAATTAAATTAACACCCACTTCACTAGATGAAAATGACTAGAATTCCTAAGAGATGATTCTTTAGTAAAATATTTATCATAACATGGGGTTCTAATATTAGCAGAATCATATTATGGTACTGTATTTTAGGTTCCAATAATCTATGTAATACACATGTTAAACAAAACATGTGTAAAGACCCGAAGCCTGACGTACATGGACATTACATTACTTTTGCAGAATACTTAGTACATAACAAAAAACACACACACAAGGATCGTAATAGTTTAGTGTCTTTGGAAAGTCGGAACGTAATCTTCTAATCGTGGTGAAAGATCTTCAATATCTCCCATAAAGATCTTCCCTTTTTTTTAACTAAAACCTTTCTTTATATCCTGGGGAAAAGAAAACATAAAAGGGTGAGCTCAAATGCTCAGTAAGGGTAAACAAAAGAAATATCAATCACATCATATACATAAGAACATAGTTTTTGGAAATCTTATTATGCAAAAGAGCTCATAATATCATAACATGGGATAAATCATAGAAGTGAAATGTAATCCCAATAATCATAACTTAAAACATGAAACTTTGTTGCATACACACATAATCATAGAGAATCATTTCTTGTTAGTCAAGACTCATTGCCAAGACTATCTTAGTGGACAAAGTCCCTTTCTGAATCGAGTCACCCTCGTTTCAGTCCTGTTTCACTGAACCGGTATAACCTACCATTCTAGCCATGTCTATCTCATGAGATATAAAATCTTTACCCAATGCATTGGAGGGAGATATAGGTCCCACCCATCTTATAATGAATCCTTTCTTATGTGTTCCACATAATCATAAACCATACATCATAGCATAATCCACGTAATAAAAATGGGATTCTTAAACAACATGACATCATAAAACAATTCATATAAGATAAAGGAATTCATAAAAATATTTCCATCACAAAATAATCAAATCCATGTAATAATAGGGATAAAAACAGAACCCTTTTATTATCTTAGATGTAAAAATAATTTTGATAAAATACTTGAACTCTATTCTTGAGGAAAATACCCTTTCTACTTCAAAAACACTTTTCCTTTCTTAACATGTCATACAATTTTAAACTAAAAGAAGTTGATTAAAAATAAACTTGAATACTTGTAAAGGAAGCTTCTTGGAAATAATGTTCTAGAAATCCATTCATGCCGTATAAGTTAAAAAAAACATTCTTTGTACTTTTGTCGGAAAAGTCAAAAAGTACCTCGTACGAAAAACGACAAAAGATTCCTTTCATTTCTTTTACTAAAAACTCACCGAAGGGTAAAAATGGATTTAAACAATAGTAGGTGGATGGAAATAATATTACATATTGATGAAACATGGATGTGGATGATAAAATACACCCCAGTAAATGCCAAAGTATAAACAATCTCGGATAAAAATGAGATTGTGATATTTCCCTTACCTTAGGTCAGATTTGCTTCGTATGTGTCCGAACCTCCTGTATAATGATTTAAATAATGTCATTGACTAATTACAGAATCATATTCACTGTTATGATATCATATATGGTTCACTTATGACTTTATATTACCTGTTCTTTTGTAAATTCTATGTTAAAGAAGCGTTTTGGGTAAAATCGTCTCATTTGTCGTTCGTGTTTTTAACTTGTAATTATTCATATGATTACTTAGATCATGATTACTTAATTCCAGAATATAAAAAATGATTTATATATATATATTCAGAATATACATATATAATAAATCAGTAAATGGAAAGAAATACACCGTTAATGGAGACAGTAGTCCGTGCGTACGCATGAACGCTGTTTTCGTTTCCTTATTGAATTGAATGGAATTAAGTAGATGACATACATATAAATATAAATAATTCCAGTATCATTATTATGTCATATATTTCATTAGTACTTATTATATATACTTTATAATCATTCATGAATGGTTAATCATTGAGAATGAATCTCATCGCATCGTGGAGACAGTATTCCGTACGTACGCACGAGCGATGATATCATTCCCATGGTCAAGGAATTGTGTTGAAGTGTATGTATACTATTTCAGTATCAATATCACTTTATAATAATCATATATAGTTACTCATTACACCTTTATACCCATCCAATTAAGGTGGTGGCACAAAATAGATTACACCACAGCGTGGAGACGGTATTCCGTACGTACGCACGCGCAGTGATTTCCTTTTTCCGTAGGATGGATAGAAGGTTAATTAGAGTTGTTTAATATTTATAATAACATATCAGTATATCAGAAATACTGATGTTATTACTTTATCATGAAACAACTAATGAAGAATAAGTTGAAGAAGAAAGAAATTGAAAAGATCGGTAATGGATATTACCTCTTCTTTGGAACGCCTCTTTGAATCCTCCACTTAGGGAACTAATATTGGAATTTGAAGAAAACCAGGACCTCTAGGATTATTATAGGTAAGTGGAGAGGAGAAAATGGCAGGGTTTGGCCGAGCTTGAGTGCTCAAATTGGTGTGAGGAGGAGGGGGAGGAGGTGCCCTTTTATATGGGAGGAGAGGGGCACCTTAGGAATATCTGAAAATATTATTTTATATTAAAGTCAAAATCGGTTTATAATGGTTCCAAATGGTCTTATTTCGAAGCTAAAGTGGTGATGGGTCGAAATACTATCAAACAATAGGATTTATACAAGTTTAGGGTATTATTTTAACCTTATCAATTAGATTTAACTTTAAGTTAAATAATTTAACTTTTACCGTGTCTTTTTGTTTTCTTACACTATAGGGTTAATACACTTACTATAACATGCCAAACGAACCCCAAATTGTTTATTTTTAATATATATATCCTTATCTAAGTCATTTGGCTGAACCTTAGATTTTTAGGAATAAAATAACAATTAATAATATAATATTTGATTTAAAAACTATTTTGTGCCAATTTTGACACTATTTGATATATGATTTTTTTGAAAGTCATAACAGAATTATATGTTCAAAACAAGTTGATTAAATCAATAATAATATATCATAGTAACCTAGAAAATAAGTTTAATTTATAAAAAGTCTCAAATTACATTTATTTTGGTGTTTATAACATCAATTATGTCAATATTTCATTAATAAGATAATTACTGCATCATCTTTGTGTCATAAATAAATTAAATTATTTGATGTCTAAAAATTACAAAGAAAATACCATCATGTGGTAAATCTTTTTAGATTTCTAATGAATATTTAAAATAGAATTTATCTTATGTAAAACCCAATATTAGAAATGTTTTAGTAAATATACTTTGATTTTAACTCTTTTACCTCTTCTTTGAATTAAATAATAATAAATGTCCTAATCTAATCCAAGTGGGCCTAAATGATAATATTTTACACTTAAGGTTGTTTTTGGTCGATATACACTTGTCCAATAGAATTAGGACATGTGTTAGGGTAATATTTATATCATTCTTACCCTTAATTACCCTATTTACTTTTAACCGTGGTAAATAAAAGTAAAAAGTTACTATTCACCAAAAATTATTTTCATCTCATTGAACCACATTTTACTTACTGACATCAACTGTGTCTCTCAGATTTTTGAAATTCCATTCACAGAAGCGGTAAAATTAAGTTTTATGAAAAAATTCAGTTTTTTAACTACCACTTAGTAGTTTCACTATTCATCAAAAATTGATGTTTTTCAGAACAATGCCAAAATTTCATCCTAAGCTATATTTTATATTCCGAATTCAAAAATAAAGTCTATTTTACCAAATTCATAACATAGAAGTTTCATTAATTATTTTTATAATTAAATTCCGCTGTTAAAACAAATAGCGTGTTTTTAAGAAACAATATCTATCAAAAGATTGACACTTGATTATGTCTGGTTTAAATGCGAAATTACAACCAATGACCAACATTGTATTAAATTGTAAAAATATATTCTAAATATACTTTAAAACCACTCAAATTAATAATTTATCACTATTAATTATTTCGATTAAAAAAATTGTTTTTATTTATAATTTAGTAATTTTCACTATTCATCAGAATATGAAAGTTATCCGAAAAGTACCAAAATTTCACCTTAGGCTAAATTCAATACTCCGAATCCAAAAATGAAGTCCATTTTGAGAGCTAAAATTTCTAAAATTTTAAAAGGTGGTTATTACTATTCATAACGGCTAGTTATAATAATATTTTAATAGCATATCGTTGTTTAGTGAAACTCGGTACTGTGTACTACACACGCTATCGAGGAGGGTTGTGATTGCGTGCAAGGCAAGTCAAGGATGTGTGTTGTGCAAGCTCCTTTTGGTGTAGCGTACAACACAAGACATTAATGAAATTAAAAAGAATATTTTTCATAAAATCTCGGGGTGTTACATTCTACCCCCCTTAAAATGAATTTCGCCCTCGAAATTCGTCGGGGTTATAAATTGTTTACTATTCGAAAGTTTCTTTAATAGAAACCCACATCGTAAAAAGGAATATCAAAAATAATCTTTAAAAACAAAAGTATGAAATGTAACGGTTACCCCAATAAACTAATCACTGGGTTTCCACATAGGTGAAAATATGGATATGGAAGAGAAATCTAACCATCATGTTCTGATGGAGAGTGGTAGAGAACATGGCTATGGAAAAACCAGCAATCACGAAGCCATAAATTTGTGACGATCTAGGGTACCATCTGATTCATCGGATATAAGGGCACTAGGACAACATTTTTGGTTTTCAAGATCGTTTCCCTAAAGTTGAAGAGTTTGAATTAGAATAAATACTTACATTATTTTGGTACAATCTCATTGTTGTTCGTGCCTTGAACAATTTACACTTCATCTCTTAAATAAATGAAGTTGAATTTGTTTTTCGTGAAGTGTTAGCAGATCATGTGATAGAATGACGGGTCATTCCATCAGTCTCAAATGGTTAGAAAAGTTTATATACATAAGTCGATCTATAGTGGGATTAATCATATATGGTCCCTAAAATGGGCTTATACATCATATATCATACTGCTTAATATAATTAAACTAGTTTCTACTAAACAGGGACTTCCTGTAGGCCAGTGGTAGGCGATAAAGGCCAGTCGCACTTCGGTTGTGGGTTCGATTCCCACAGCCTTGTCCGAAGCGATGGGCTGTCGCCCGTCCTGCAGGTTGTCCTTTTTCTAAAACTACATTTCTATAAAATCCCATCAATAATATCGAGAAAGCTTCTATCCTTAAACAATACTAACCTATGCCCAACATAATCCATTCCAATATTTAGGCTTATCCATAATACTGCAATCCACTCTTAGAACATAGTGAAAACGATTACCAGAGATTTAACACCATCGTCGATCCCCATATTTCATAAGATATGTTTTGTTGGTCACATTCCAAACATTCAAAGTCCTTAATCATGTATTCTCTTGAAAACCTTAGTGAAAACATGAATGCAGTTAAAATTTAACACTTTCCACATACCAAAATCCTCAAAATTCTATATACTCAAACAATGATATCACTTAGTCCTTATATCAATCATGAGCTCATGAATACTGTTAAACATTTCATTTTCTCGTCTTCCCTTTATTATGTGCATATCATCTTATTTCCAAAAATATTTGAATCACTTTGAATACCACATTAGACCAATACATAAATATTCCAATACTTTATGATACACCATTATTTTGGAATCCCATTACATAAACACTTAATCATTCCACCAAATCGTTATCATATTCAACATCACCAATGGTGATCGCATGTGACTTCCCTTTGTCCTTTTCCTTAAGCGGTTGCTAATGTCGATCATCACTAACCCTTGGATTAGGGCATTTATTAGCATAATGCCCCATTTCCTTGCACTTGAAGCATTGAAGTGTTGGTGGTGCGTTCTCTACAGTGTTTGCTTTATTCACATCATTAGAATCCCTTTTTCCATTACTTCGACACTCAGCTACTCGATGACCTTCTTTTCCACACTTAAAACATTTTCTAGTCCCTTTAAGACAATCTCCACCATGATTCTTTCCACACTTTGTGCATAAGGAAACATTCATCTTCTTTTCACCATTATTCTGAGATTTCTCCTTGAACTCCATCTTTCGTTTCTTGTCAAAACCATGAGATGTCTATGTAACACCAACTTCCATTTCTACCTTGATAGCACAACACACAATTTCTTCATAGCTACTAAAGTCTCTTATCGCTAATGCCCTTCGAAGACTTGGTTTTAAGCCACTGAAAAATCGATCAACTTTACTTTCAGGTTGGATGATAATGCCAGATGCATACCTTGCAAGTCTTGTAAATTTGCTTCGTATATACCAACAGATTCATCATCCTTCTGCTTCAGCTCAAGAAACTCCTTTTCCATCTTTGTTCGAAGAATACGAGTGAAGTACTTACTGAAAAACAAGTTCTTGAACTCGTCCCATTCCATGGACTCAATTTCATCTCTTTGCCTCGTATTCTTGATAAGATTCCACCATTGATCAGCTTCACCTTCCAAACGATATACTGCTAAGATGAATTTATCATGCTCAGAACATTGAAGAACTGAAAATATCTTTTCAGTGGTAATGATCCATTGTTCAGCAACAAGTGGATCAGAAGACCCACTGAAAGAAGGTGGACGTTGCCTCATGAAGGACTCAATAGAATATTGTTCCCTTCTCTGATCATTTGGAAGTCCAGAATGATTCATAGCTTGTGTAAGTATAGCAATAAGATTTTTCACTCCATCTCCCATAACATTTGTTTGTTCAGGAGGGCAATCATTTCATTGTCCATTGCATTGATCAACACAGTTTTTTCGGGTTCCAGCCATCGTCTAAAACCCAAAAAGAATAGTGTGAGAGGCAAAAATCATGATAGGGAAAACAACATAATAAAGGGGGAGTACCATCAATATCTAACATCTTAGGATTAATTATATGATCGTTAGCGTAATTATAGTACTATAACCTATACGTATACTTAACCTTATGGACATCCCTAGACATACTGTAGAAATATCTCTAGGGATCTCACTAACGTTTTCGCATCCTAGTTTCCAAAGGTTGACTAAACCTTTCCTCTGATACCAACTGTAAAGACCCGAAGCCTGACGTACATGGACATTACATTACTTTTGCGGAATACATAGTACATAACAAAAAACACACACACAAGGATCGTAATAGTTTAGTGTCTTTGGAAACTCGAAACATAATCTTCTAATCGTGGTGAAAGATCTTCAATATCTCCCATAAAGATCTTCCCTTTTTTTTTACCTAAAACCTTTCTTTATATCCTGGGGAAAATAAAACATAAAAGGGTGAGCTCAAATGATCAGTAAGGGTAAACAAAAGAAATATCAATCACATCATATACATAAGAACATAGCATTTGGAAATCTTAACCTGAAAAAGAGCTCATAATATCATAACATGGGATAAATCATAGAAGTGAAATGTAATCCCAATAATCATAACTTAAAACATGAAACTTTGTTGCATACACACATAATCATAGAGAATCATTTCTTGTTAGTCAAGACTCATTTCCAAGACTATCTTAGTGGACAAAGTCCCTTTCTGAATCGAGTCACCCTCGTTTCAGTCATGTTTCACTGAACCGGTATAACCTACCATTCCAGCCATGTCTATCTCATGAGATATAAAATCTTTACCCAATGCATTGGAGGGGGATATAGGTCCCACCCATCTTATAATGAATCCTTTCTTATGTGTGCCACATAATCATAAACCATACATCATAGCGTAATCTACGTAATAAAAATGGGATTCTTAAACAACATGACATCATAAAACAATTCATATAAGATAAAGGAATTCATAATAATATTTCCATCACAACATAATCAAATCCATGTAATAATAGGGAAAAAAACAGAACCCTTTTATTATCTTAGATGGAAAATAATTTTGATAAAATACTTGAACTCTATTCTTGAGGAAAATATCCCTTCTACTTCAAAAACACGTTTCCTTTCTTAACATGTCATACAATTTTAAACTATAAGAAGTTGATTAAAAATAAACTTGAATACTTGTAAAAGAATCTTCTTGGAAATAATGTTCCAGAAATCCATTCATGCCGTATAAGTTTAAAAAAACATTCTGTGTACTTTTGTCGGAAAAGTCAAAAAGTACCTCGTACGAAAAACGACAAAAGATTCCTTTCATTTCTTTTACTAAAAACTCACC
This sequence comes from Viscum album, assembly GCA_963277665.1. Lineage (NCBI taxonomy): Eukaryota > Viridiplantae > Streptophyta > Magnoliopsida > Santalales > Viscaceae > Viscum > Viscum album. The sequence goes on along the minus strand of OY728119.1, from coordinate 1,410,666,244 downwards.
GAAGGGTAAAAATTGATTTAAAAAATTGTAGGTGGATGGAAATAATATTACATATTGATGAAACATGGATGTGGATGATAAAATACACCCCAGTAAATGCCAAAGTATAAACAATCTCGGATAAAAATGAGATTGTGATATTTCCCTTACCTTAGGTCCGATTTGCTTCGTATGTGTCCGAACCTCCAGTATAATGATTTAAATAATGTCATTGACTTATTACAGAATCATATTAACTGTTATGATATCATATATGGTTCACTTATGACTTTATATTACCCGTTCTTTTGTAAATTCTATGTTAAAGAAGCATTTTTAGTAAAATCGTCTCATTTGTCGTTCGTGTTTTTAACTTGTAATTATTAATATGATTACTTAGATCATGATTACTTAATTCCAGAATATAAAACATGATTTATATATATATATTCATAATATACATATATATTAAATCAGTAAATGGAAAGAAATACACCGTTCATGGAGACGGTAGTCCGTACGTACGCATGAACGCTGTTTTCGTTTCCTTATTGAATTGAATGGAATTAAGTAGATGACATACATATAAATATAAATAATTACAGTATCATTATTATGTCATATATTTCATTAGTACTTATTATATATACTTTATAATCATTCATTAATGGTTAATCATTGAGAATGAATCTCATCGCGTCGTGGAGACGGTATTCCGTACGTACGCACGAGCGATGATATCATTCCCATGGTCGTGAAATTGTGTTGAACTGTATGTATACTATTTCAGTATCAATATCACTTTATAATAATCATATATAGTTACTCATTACACCTTTATACCCATCCAATTAAGGTGGTAGCGGAAAATAGATTACACCACGGCGTGGAGACGGTATTCCGTACGTACGCACGCGCGGTGATTTCCTTTTTCCGTAGGATGGATAGAAGGTTAATTAGAGTTGTTTCATATTTATAATAACATATAAGTATATAAGAAATACTTATGTTATTACTTTATCATGAAACAACTAAATAAGAAGAAGTTGAAGAAGAAAGAAATTGAAAAGATCGGTAATGGATATTACCTCTTCTTTGGAACGCCTCTTTGAATCCTCCACTTAGGGAACTAATATTGGTCTTTGAAGAAGTCCAGGACCTCTAGGATTATTCTAGGTAAGTGGAGAGGAGAAAATGTCAGGGGTTGGCCGAGCTTGAGTGCTCAAATTGGTGTGAGGAGGAGGGGGAGGAGGTGCCCTTTTATATGGGAGGAGAGGGGCACCTTAGGAATATCTCAAAATATTATTTTATATTAAAGTCAAAATCAGTTTATAATGGTTCCAAATGGTCTTATTTCGAAGCTAATGTGGTGATGGGTCGAAATCCTATCAACCAATAGGATTTAGACAAGTTTAGGGTATTATTTTAACCTTATCAATTAGATTTAACTTTAAGTTCAATAATTTAACTTTTACCGTGTCTTTTTGTTTTCTTACACTATAGGGTTAATAAACTTACTATAACATGCCAAAAAAACCCCAAATTTTTTATTATTAATATATATATCCTTATCTAAGTCATTTGGCTGAACCTTAGATTTATAGGAATAAAATAACAATTAATAATATAATATTTGATTTAAAAACTATTTTGTGTCAATTTTGACACTATTTGATATATGATTTTTGTGAAAGTCATAACAGAATTATATGTTCGAAAAAAGTTGATTAAATCAATAATAATATATCATAGTAACCTAGAAAATTAGTTTAATTTATAAAAAGTCTCAAATTACATTTATTTTGGTGTTTATAACATCAATTATGTCAATATTTCATTAATAAGATAATTACTGCATCATCTTTGTGTCATAAATAAATTAAATTATTTGATGTTTAAAAATTACAAATAAAATACCATCATGTGGGAAATCCTTTTAGCTTTCTAATTAATATTTACAATCGAATTTATCTTATGTACAACCCTATATTAAAAATGTTTTAGTAAATATACTTTGATTTTAACTCTTTTAACTCTTCTTTGAATTAAATAATAATAAATGTCCTAATCTAATCCAAGTGGGCTTAAATGATAATATTTTACACTTAAGGTTGTTTTTGGTCGAGATACACTTGTCCAATAGAATTAGGACATGTGTTAGGGTAATATTTATATCATTCTTACCCTTAATTACCCTATTTCCTTTTAACCGTGGTAAATAAAAGTAAAAAGTTACTATTCACCAAAAATTATTTTCATCTCATTGAACCACATTTTACATACTGACATCAACCGTGTCTCTCGGATTTTTGAAATTCCATTCACAAAAGCGGTAAAATTAAGTTTTATGAAAAAATTCAGTTTTTTAACTACCACTTAGTAGTTTCACTATTCATCAAAAATTAATGTTTTTCAGAACAATGCCAAAATTTCATCCTAAGCTATATTTTATATTCCGAATTCAAAAATAAAGTCTATTTTACCAAATTCATAACATAGAAGTTTCATTAATTATTTTTATAATTAAATCCCGCTGTAAAAACAAATAGCGTGTTTTTAAGAAACAATATCTATCAAAAGATTGACACTTGATTATGTCTGGTTTAAATGTGAAATTACAAACAATGACCAACATTGTATTTAATTGTAAAAATATATTCTAAATATACTTTAAAACCACTCAAATTAATAATTTATCACTATTAATTATTTCGATTAAAAAATTTGTTTTTAATTATAATTTAGTAATTTTCACTATTCATCAGAATATGAAAGTTATCCGAAAAGTACCAAAATTTCACCTTAGGCTAAATTCGATACTCCGAATCCAAAAATGAAGTCCATTTTGAGAGCTAAAATTTCTAAAATTTTAAAAGGTGGTTATTACTATTCATAACGGCTAGTTATAATAATATTTTAATAGCATATCGTTGTTTAGTGAAACTCGGTATTGTGTACTACACACGCTATCGAGGAAGGTCGTGATTGCGTGCAAGGAAAGTCAAGGATGTGTGTTGTGCAAACTCCTTTTGGTGTAGTGTACAACACAAGACATTAATGAAATTAAAAAGAATATTTTTCATAAAATCTCGGGGTGTTACAACATGTCATCAATACATGACACTTTCTATTCATCATACACAATGTTAACCTATAAAATATTCATCGAGAAAATTTTCTCAATCACTTAATATCCTCAAATTATAACTCCCCCTAATTTTTTATTTACTCTTCCATTGATATGGTTATTAATATGGTAATAATTTATAAATACTGATTAGTTATAAATAGAACAAAATTTATGATATAATAAAGGAGTTGTGCATCGAACACACACAAAAAACATTTATGATAATTAAACATTGTCTTTTGTTTGAATGAGAATGCAGAATAAGTGATGGGGTTTTAATTTTATTTAAATATCTTAGGAGTAATAATATTTAAATAAAGTCTTTTCCTGATAAAAATATAATATTAATAATAATAATTCATTAAATTTGAAATGAAATTGAAAATATTTTACCAGATTACAAATTAATGTAATGCAAATAAAAATAAAAACAACGAGAGGATGAAAGGTATCTCAAGTTAAAAAATCAATTATAAGTTCAAAACAAGCCTTTTTAATGCCCTTGTTTATCAAAATATATCCTTTTATGCTCTGAAATTCCAACCCCTTACAAGGAGATTAAAATGTTTTATTTATAGCACAAGGTGGTAGACTGTTTTTATTCCAAATCTACCCATCCTCATGGCTCTCTATTTTGATGATCTGTATATACAAATATGGAGAAATTGTCTTCCTAATTGTTGTATATATTAATGTTGAATGTACACACTAAAAAGTCATCATTAATTGGACTTAAGGAATTAATGTTATAGTGGTTTGAATAATCAATTTCATCCTTTCCATTCCTATCTAGGGTTTTTTAAATCCCAAATATTTAATGTGTTTTTAATAAGATTATTCCAAAAAATCCAAACCATATATTCTAAATAGATGGTCACCTATATCTTTTATTTCAGATATCAAAATATAAGATCCATTTTATTTATATAACTTGAGGAAGTTCAGGTATAGTCATCTAATTTTATTTCTCAAACAGAATGGTGGGTTGTACTAGAATGCATCATTTAGGCCCCTTTTTGAGCAGGTTGGCTATAATTTTTTTTATCAAAGATTATTTTAGATATTACAAAATATATTAACGTGTTTCATTAAATATGGGCTTATGGATTGATCCCAAAAATTATATCATGATGGTTGGTCTAGTTTCATCATAGAGTTATTGAGACATCTTATGTGGACCATAATACCTTCAAATAGACGAATTATCCCAGTCACTAGTTTAAGGATTTGTATAAAATTTAATACGGAAAAATAAAAAATATTCATAAAAATTTGAAAAGTATGGTGATTGTTAAAATTAATATAGTAAACTAACATGATTGGATTAATACATATAATGCTCCAAAATTATATTTAGTACTAAAACATGGGTATTTCAAACCAATTATGTACTTTTCTATAAAAATATGTAATGAGTGAAAATAAATTGTATTTTATGAGTTAATAACAGCAATACATACATCTTATACCACTTTGTAATGTCCCCCAACCATGAAATCTCCCAAATGGCTATAAAAGGTTGGTTACGAGACCTCAGGCGCACCTCCTCGTAGGTGAGAGACTACCGATTAACATCGATGGTGTGGATAATATAATGGGGAGACTACACCCTCTTAATATGAAGTGTAAAGCTGAATAAAAAATCATAACAAAATAGATATAATTAGTGTCAAATAATTTTGAAGATGAAAATAAAAGGCAAATGAATAATCCAACAAATAATAAAGATAATGTAATTACATGATGGAATGTAACTAATTTTCATGAATGAAAAATACAATAAAACAACCATCAGACTCATATAAAAGTATCATAGTCTTGGTTACTGAGACTGATGCATATACAATATCCAAACTCCATCCTAATATTAATCAATATATCAATAGTAAGGTTCTTTTCCCTTTTCCAGACCTGCATCCACGATGTCTACTCGGTTACCAAACTGTGACCCAAATATGGTGTGAGTAAAACATCGAAGGTAAAAAATAAATAATATAATCTAAACCAAAAAAATGAATTGATTATGTAATAAATTGATAAATAGGTATATTAATTAAATCAATAATTAAATAAATTAAGAAAACTGATTCAACTCCATGCTAGAATATCTCTCTGCATGTCTTATGACCATGGTAACCACAACCATATATCCAAGTTTAATAACATACATTATCACAATGTCAGATTATATATGAGAATTTCTTACAAACATTAAAACCAAAACTATATATCTAAGGTAAATAACCTTATTTGGTTCCATAGTGGTATATATTTGAGAATGTCTTATGACCAAGAAAATCACAACCACATAACCATGGTATGATCCCAACAATAAATTTGGGTAAAATCCCTATATGCATTACAACATTTCCATGTCAATGCCCCATAGTAATTACATCATGGGACCAGGCGTAGCCTACTGTATATAAGAATTACAACATTGGACTGCACTATTCCCACCAACTATCAGTATTATAGAATATTATTTACATGTTTCTAGGTCTATCACATTATATAATCATATCAATATATAACATAATTGATGTCATAAATAATGGATATCTCAATATCACATCATATCTTAATGGTTCTTTATAAAAACCCTGCTATTTATTTCACACCTAAACATAATCTATTACATAAAATCATTACTTGATAAAACATATAATATCAAAAGTTCAAGATTATTTGTGTCTTAGAAACATTACATTACAAATTAAAATATGAAATACACATCTTTATTGAAATCATCTTTTATATTACCAGAACATACCTTCATATTTAGCATTGCATGAAATAACCTGAGGACTTTCATAAGAAAAGGGTGAGCCATAAATCCCGTTATGGGAGTAAAAAAGGCATAACATGAAGAATATAGTACATTTTAGGAAATAGTAATATCAATATAGCATAGTAGAAACATGAACATAATGGCATGTTATAGAATGATAATTAAAATATTGAAATGTGGCAACAACATTTAACATGATTTTATCATGGCCCAAGGATCATTGCACATGGACCATGGTTAAACCATAATTTCACAAGAATTATAATGATTAAAACGTCATTGAACTTGATATTTCATTATAATAATCTTTACCCATTACATTGGAGCACTATTAGGGTGCACCGTTCTAAATCATTTCATTTAAGGCATAAGAGTGTCACATGGATCATATAACAAAAATTCATTAAACATATTTATTTAATACAAGATAAAGGAATTATGAATTAATATATGAAACTATATAATAAATAATTAAATGTTCCTAAATGTTAATTCCCTTGATAAATAAATGGGCATGGTATTCCCGACACAATGACATTGGCTTGGAAAATGGCGGTGCAATTTTGGAAGCATAACGATGTGACATAAGAATTCATAAAAATGGTTGATGAGAGTAAATGGGTTTCAAATATTATAAAAATTAAATGGAAAGTATGTGGGTCATATAGATATATTTCCCTGAAAATGTAATGGAATTTAGATTCATAATACAAAAGATTTGCTAGAATGTAAATGAGAAGAGAGAAATTTCATACTGAATTTCAGCATGGTAATAGGTGTACATGGGAGGAATTAATGAGAGATAAATGGATATATTATCACTCAAAAATAAGTTTGGAAGTATAGGTAAGGTGATAAATCCTACTACAACATTTATAATTGAAATTAAAAGGGTATAAAGACATTAAGAAACTTGGACAAAAATGAGAAAGGAAGAAATCGCTTACTTGGAATTCTGATACCAAAGGCTTGGGAGAGACTTCATAGAGTCATATTGGGAACTTGGGGAACCTTGGTAGGATTTTAGAGAGATTAATGATGGTTTTGGAATAGTACCAAAGGCTTTGAGTGAAGAGTAAGTGGGAGTTTGGGTGGGTTTATATAGAGAAAGAGAGGGAATTCTTCGTTATTTAGGTTTTGAAAACCATACATCAAACTAATCAGAACAAAAAACAAACCATTGTTTTATGCGCATGGTATTTTTAAATAATAGAGTGGAAAAAGTTATTTTATAAGGCCAATTTCCCAACTTATTTAGGTATTAGGATTGCTTATGTAGGGGTGAGTCACACTCTCAAGGAAAACATTTAAAAAATTTAAAATATTTTATAAGCCTTGGAGGGTCCACGGAAGGATTATAAAATATATAAATAAAACCTAAAATCACAATATTTTAATGTAAAAACATATATTTTCCGAACAAACAACTTAAAGTATTTTATTATATCACTATTAAGTGATTATGATGTCATAAAACACATTATATAATAAATGGAATTTAATTTTTACCCAAACATTTGACTGTCTCCGGAAATAATGGAAAATTTAGTGTTGGATAATTTCGACATCTTAATTCCTAAAATAATATTCATTTTATCAAAATAATTTATTTAAATATGTGAATTTTTACTTATAAAGTAAAAACCGACATTTATAAAAAATTCATGGGTTTTGAAAAAAACTGCTTTCAAACCTGAATAAAAATTACAATTGTATTCTTAAAAATTATACAATGATTTATATTTAAAAATTAAATTATTAATAATATTTTCATTAAATATTATTTAATTCAGAAACCCATTAATTCATCAAAATATATTTCTTTATTGATTATTAACTAAAAATTCAATTTCTTCTTTAAAAACCACTTATAAAGTAACACTAATAAAATGAATGTAAATTATTTAGTCTATACAAAAAATAATGAAAATAATCATATATTTTGTTATTGTTACATAAACCCTTATAACAACCACCTATGACCTAAGGGTATGGTGTGCGATGGTGATAATGTCATGGGGTCTCGCGAATAACATTGCTCGTGAGATAATCTCTATCAACTTCCACTTCTCCTGTAGGAGGTTCCGTTCGAGCTTAATGTCTTGAAGCATGGCTTGGGCTTGGTCTTGAGTGAAGAATGGTGATTCCACATCTTTTATGAGCTCCGAAAAATAGTCTTTGTATGGTGTAATTCTACTGGATGAGGCCATCACTTCCTTTGTCCTAGTAAATTAGATTTCTTAAAGCCCTATATTTAATCTAATCATGTGATCACTATTCAATGACTATATTAGCAATGGAAACATTTCATAATGGTATTATCATAACCAAAATCATAAAACCAATGAAGTGAAAATGTCTTATTTAAAAATTTTACATAATATGACATTTAATCCAATCAAGATGAATTTTCATTAATAAAAAGTTTGGGTCATTACAATATTCTCCCATTAAGAAATTCTTCCCTCAAAATTTGTTCTTACCACAATAAAATTGATTTGGGTAACTGTAATTGATCACTTCCTTAGATTCCCAAGTTGATTTGTCAAACATGTGGTTTCTACATGACACCTTGACAGGGGGAATTGTCTTATTTCGTAGAACATTTTCCCTACATAATATGTTCATCATTGGATTCTCTTTATAATAGAGGTCATTATACAATGGTTCCACCAATGGATTTATTACATTCGATGGGTCAGGTATATACTTCCTCAAAAGTGATTCATGGAATACATCATGTACTTGAGATATGTTAGGTGGTAGTTCTATTTTATAGGCCACTACTACAATGTGATCAAGGATCTCAAAAGGGTTGATGCACCTTGGAATAAGAATTGCCTTCTTACAAAATCTCATAACTCTTTTCCACAATGATATGTAGAGGAATACCTTGTCTATAACAAGAAACTCTAGGTATCATCGATGATTATCAGTATAGATCTTTTGTCGACTCTGAGCAGTTTTAATGTTCTGTAAGATGGTATTAACCTTCTCCACCATTTCTTCAACCATTTTAGGACCAATGATTTTTCGCTCCCCATCATCATCCCAACATGCCAGTGTTCTGCACCTCTTCTCATACTGGGCTTCATAAGGATCTATTTGGATTCTTGAGTGGAAACTGTTATTGTAAGAGAACTCAACTAGAAGAAGATGTTGTTCCCATACTCCTTTGATGTCCATTGAGAATTCTCTAACCATTTACTCATGTGTTTGGATAGTCTTTTAAGATTTGACATCGGTTTGAGGATGATAATACATACTAAAGTTAAGCTCAATATTCAGAGCATGTTAATGGATCTTTCAAAACCTAGAGGGGAATCTTGGATCTCGATCGGATACAATCAATAGTGGTACTCCATGAAGTGTTACCATTTATCTGAAATATATTTGTTCTAGTTGATCCAATGAGAGATCCTTTTGAATTGCAATGAAGTGTGTTTTCTTTGTAAGATGATCCACAATAACCTAGATTGAATTGTTTCCATTGGATGTATTCGGATGTCCTAAGACAATTTCCATGGTTCTTTTAACCCATTTCCATGATGGTATGGGTAACGGTTGCTTCATCCCCTTAGACTTCGACCTCTCAAACTTCACCAGCTGAAATAGTAGGAAATTTGAAGTATACTCAATGATATGTTTTTTCATGTTATCCCACCAAAAATTCTCTCAGAGAACTATATACATCATTCTGTTTCCTAGGTGAATAGAGAAAATCAAACTATGTGCATCATCCAAAATTTTATTCATTAACTACAGATTTTATTGAACACATATACTTGTGTTAAATCTCACAATTCCTTCTTTATTAACATTGAACTCTGAGGATTTCCCTTTTCTGATATTTTCCAATTTCTTCTGAATTCCCACACCACCCTTTTGATCATCCTTTATCTTTACAAAAGGGTCATTTGAGAAATAATTTGTGAAAGGATTGATTGTGTTTCCTTATTTATGATTCTCATTTCCAACTTCATCAAATCTAATATGATTGGATCCTTTTCAATTCACATCAATGATAGAATTTATGGGTCCTTTCAACTTAGAGCATCTTACACCTTTTTCGATTTCCCAGTGTGGTAATGGATTAAGCAGTCCTAGTGTTTGATCAGCTCTAGCCGTCTTCATTGGAACATATTCAACTCTTCCTGTATGAATATATACCTGAGAATTTTGTGATCTGTGTATATTTCACACTTCTACCAAAAGAGGTAATGTCACCAAATTTTCAAAGAAAATATTACTGCAGTTAACCCCAGATCATGTGTTGGATAGTTTTTCTCACATAAATTAAATTTCCTTGAACAATAGGAATTGCCTTTTCATCTTGCATCAACACACATCCCATGTCCTTATTCAAAGCATTACTAAATACCACAAAACAGTCTCCACATGTGAGTATTGTGAGTATGATCACAGTTCTAAGAAACTTCTTTAACTCCTTTAAGCTCTCTTCACATCATCACATCAAGGAAACATGACTCATTTTCTAGTTATCATTGTAAGAGGGTTTGAAAATTGTGAGAAATTTGTCACATGTTGGCGATAACAACCAGCTATGCCTAGAAAGCAAGAGATATTGATTACTGTTGTTATCCTTGACCATCCCTGAATTGCATCTGTCCTTGAATAATCCACAAATATACATTTCTTTTGATGATATGTCCCAATAATGAGACATCATTCATCTAGAACTCACACTTTTTTTACTTTGTATTGAGCTTATCCTTTCGCAAGGACTCCAATACAGTGCTTAGATTCTCCTCATGATCCTACATGGTTTTGGAGTATATTTGAATATCTTCTATATGGACTACCAAAACATTTCTGAGGTTATCTCTAAAGACTCTATTCGTCAAGTCCATGAATATTTCAAGAGTGTTAGTGAGTCAAAAAATCCCCACTATGAATTCATAGTGCGTTTATCTTGTATGAAATGCAGTGTTGGTCATATCATCCTTCTTCACCCATAATTAGTAATATCCCGACCACAATTCCACAATGGATAAGTATGTTGCTCCACAGATCTGATCGAACAAGTCATCAATTCATGTAAGAGGATACTTATTCATTATCATGATTTTCTAGATCTCACGATAATCAATGAAAAGGTTCATTGACCCATCCTTCTTTATGACAAATAGAACTAGTGCACCACATGGTGAAGCACATGGCCATATAAAACCTTTATCCAGAATCTTATGTAGTTGTTTCTTCAGCTCCTGAAGCTCCACAACAACCATTGTATATGAAGTGTTGGATATTGGCAATTCCCCAGGTATAAGATCAATTAATAATTCAACATCTCTTATAGGAGGAGGACCATGCGATTCCTCGGGAAACACTTGTACTAATTCCCTCACAATAGGCATGTTGTCAAGGATGGTTGATTTATTAAACTCAATAATCTAAGTATGATACACATGCATATAGGGATATAATATCCACGATTGAAATTATGGTGATAAAGAAGATTTATTCACCTCCTTTCACTTGTACAAAATCTGGGGTCGATTCGCCATATAAAGAGTCATTTCCTTCTCACGATAATTTAGGTTGTCTCTATATTCGAAAATCTAATCAATGCCCAGAATTGCATCAAATTCCACATGAGGGAGTATGAGTAGGTTCTATGGGAAGTTCAATCAACAAATTGTGATAAGGGAGGAGTTATATACGTGGGTTACAATGATTACTCCATTTTCCATTCTCACTACCATCATTTCTTCCTTGATTTGTGGTGGTGTTCGTATTGGTCTACTAAACTTTCAGGATATAAAAGAATGTGTAGAACTAGAATCAAAAAGTATGTTCACTATTATTGAATGTGTAACTAGAGTACCTATCACCACTTCTTTTTCAGGGTTCACTTCAGCGGTAGTGATGGAAAAGTCTCACCCTTGCGGCCTTAGAGTTTGTAGGTTGCCTCAAAAAACCCTTGGCTTAGGGAAGTGGTTTTCAAAGTGCCTTGATTCATTGTAGTTGAATAAATGAACAATGTGTTGAGTGTAAAAAGGTGTATTCCTCTATTCTATCATAGTATTTGGTATTTATTATCAGTAGTTAATGGCTCGGTGCCCTTATCTTCTACACCTAAAGCATTTCCTCATCCCCTTCAGGCAATTTCTTGGGTGATTCTTTCTAAACCATTGGCATGTGCGGTGATGGATTTTCATAGCAATGTTGGATTTATCCTTCGGACTGCCAGAATTAATTTCCACATTATGCTTCATATCCCTATGATACCCCTAATATTTGATGATCTCCATTTCAAATTTGAGGGCACATAGAAAAATTTTCTCATTGCTATCAAAGTCATAGATCACTAAAGAGTTCCGTAGACTTGGATTTTTCCCACCAAATAAGTGGTCAAACATGCATTAGGAGGTGACCAAAAAGATGAAGGCATATCTTGCAATCCTTGTGATGTTTTAGTCATACGCTCAGATGGATTCTTTTTCTTTTTTACATGAGATCAAGGAAGTCCATTTCCATCTTAAGTCGTAGGGTGCAAGGAGAATATTTATAAAAAAAATCTTCTAGAAATACATCCATTCCAACACCTCAATATCTTTTTTAGGATTCATATTATTAATCAGTGTAAACTATTGATAAAATTCACCCATCATATGATACGAATCTAGAATAACATTCTTTTTTTTTTGTAATATTGAATGATGTATAAGATATTCTCAATGAAGTGGATCCATTTTTCGGAATTTGAGGGATCAAATGATCCTTTAAAAGGATGAGGCCATTGTCTAATGAACTCTTGATTAATACTTATAACTTATTAGGGGGGGCCAAATGTTTATCTTGACCCATGTTTCATTCAAAATATGAGTTATCTAAGAGAGTATTGTGAAAATGTTTGCGACTCCTACGCCCATCAGATTGGGAATCTCATTAGAACAGTCATCAGATTAAACATCACATCGGTTGTTAGCCCGAGTCCTCCTATTACCAGCCATTAGCTGGATAAAAGGAATGTTAGGGGTAAAACATAAATATTAATCCAAATAAAAAATAGATGACTTATAAATAAATTTTATTTCATTATCATTTGAAATTATAGGCATCAATCTATGTTATCAATGATCTATTTCCAAACATATTTTTTAAAGGTTATTTTTTATTATTCTATAAAAAATGGATCATACTAAGCTAATGAATGTAACAAAGAATAACCCCTTGGAGTGTTGTAAACAAGAGTGCAACAAGGCCTATTGTCGTGCACCAGTTCTCATTCAAGTCTAGATCAAATCATTGTTTTCTAGTTTTACACTTAGATACATTTGTGGAAAATCCTCCTCTACCTTATCGTATTAAGACATGGATGTTTTTTCATGGTAAAAAACATACTCAATACTCACAAAAATTTAGGGATGTTTTTATTATACTTAGTCTTATCTCTAAGGCTTTTACTAGGGATTCTAATCCTAATACCAAAAATAACTAAACTTATCCTCTAATAACAACTATAATAACTCTACTATTCATTTCAAACATAATCACAATTTATTATATAAACTATTCAATAAATAAAATATAAGAAGATCAAGAGTTATATTATATTTTGGGCTTAGGAACATTACATAAGAACATAAAACACGAAATACATATCTTTATTGAAAATTTATTTTACATGACCACAACATTCCTTCGTACATAGCATTGCATAAGATAACATGAGGAGATGCATAAAAAAGGGTTAGATATAAAGCCTTGTAAGGGAGTAAACAATGAATATCATGAAGAATATAGTACATGTTAGGAAATAGGCATATCAATGGAGCATAAGAGAGTCTTGAACATAAAGGCATGCCATGGCATGAATATCATAATAAAGAAATGTGGGAACAACATTTAACATGATTTTAGAATGATCCAAGGATCATTGAACATGGATCATATTAAGCACTAATTCCACTTGAATTATACTGAGTAAACCCTAATAGCACTTTATATATCTTGTCTCTAATTTTTACCCCATGTATTGGAGTTTTATCCAAGCAAACGCTTCTTAATCTTTTCATTTCATGCATAAGAGAGCCACATGGATCACATATCATGGACTCATTAAACATCATCATTTATTTCATGATAAGGTTATATGGAATTCATAAATGAAACTATATAATCAATAAGTAAATTTGCATAATGTTTAATACCCTTTTTAAATAAATGGGCATGGTATTCACTACACAATGACTTTGGCTTGGAAAATCATGTTGCAATTTCAGCAGCATAACAGTGTGACATAAGAATTCATAGAAAAGAATGATGAGAGAGAAATTAGTGTCTATCAATATGTAAATTAAATGGATGGTTAGGGGGTCATATATATTCATGATCAAATAAATTTAATGGAATTTTGTTTCATAGAACAAAATAATTTCTTGAAAGTAAATGAGAAGAGAGAAATTCCTTACAGAATTTTGGCATGGTAAGAGGTGTACATGGGAAGCATTAATGAGACATAAATGAGTCTATAATCATTAAAAATAAGTAGGGAAGTATAGGGGTGGTTCTAAATTACACTATAACATTTATAATTTAAAATTAAAAGGTTATAACAACATTAATAAACTTTAACGAAAATGAGAAAGGAGGAAATCCATTACATGGATATTTGATCCCAAAGTATTGGGAGATGCTTGAGAGAGGCTTCATGGGATATTAGGGCACCCTGTGAAGATTTTAGGGAGAGTATGGAAGGGTAAGGTCGATTTATAAATGATTTTAGTGAAGAGAGAGATGGATCTTGGGTGGGTTTATATAGGAAAAGAGAGGGAATTCTTTATTATTTAGGTTTTGGAAACCACACATTAAACTAATAAAAATCACCCACAAAACCATGGTATATACCAATGGTTTTTTCCGAAAGGCATGTGGAAAAAAATATATAATAAGGCCAATGCCCTATATTCTTAAAATATAAGAATTTCTTATGTGGAGGTGAGGCATAAACTCAAGGAAAACATTTTAAAATGTTAAAATATTTTATAATACTTGGAGGGTCCACTGAAGATTTGTAAAATAAAAAAACCTAAAATCACATTATTTTAATTTAAAACACATATTGGCAGAACAACACATTTATATTATTTTATTACATCACTATTAGGTCATTACGATGTCCTAAAACACATTATATAATTAAACGAAATTTAATTTTTACCAAAATATTCGACTGCCTTAGAAAATTATGAAAAATTCACTGTTGGATAATTTCAGCCACATGATTCCAAAAATAATATTCATTTTATCTAAATAATTTTCTAAATACTTGAATTTTTACATTTAATATAAAACTGGCATTTATAAAAAAATTCATGGGTTTTGAAAAAAATGGCTGTCAAACCATAATAAAAATTATAAGTATATTCCTAATAATAATATGATCATTTATATATAAAATTTAATTTATTAATAATAATTTATTTAAATATTATTTAATAAAAAAATCCATTAATTCCTCAAAATTTATTTCTTAATTAAATATTGACTAAAAATACTATTTTTTTGCTTTCAAAAATCATTTACAAAGTAACAATAATAAAATAAATGTATATTAATTATTCTATACTGAAATAATGCACATAATCATTATTATATGGTCTTATTACATAACCCCTTATAATACTTGCATATTACCTAAGGGTATGGTGTGTGATGGTGACAAACTCTTTGGGTGGCTCAGATAACATCACTAAGGTGGTAATCTATATCAACTTCAACTTCTCCAGTATGCATTTCCTTTCGAGCTTAACATTTTGAATCTCAACTTGGGATTGTTAAAGATTTAATTCCAGTGATGCCCCTCCCTTCCGAGATCTGAAAAATGGTCTTCTTACAAGGAAATACTATTATTTATGTCCATCGCTTCCTTTTGCTGAGTAAATTGGATTTGTTAATGACCTATATTTATACTAATCATGTGATAACTGTTCAAGGGCTATTTTAGCAATGGTAACAATTTTTAATGGTATTTTTAAATCCAATATCATAAAAACAATGAAGTATATATGTCTTATATAACTATTTTACATTATAAGACATTTCATTAGATCAAGAAAAATTTTCATTAATAAAAATATTGGGACATTACATTAATTATGCGAACAACCATTATTTGTTCATATTTCATTTTGGAATTCAATTTAAAATTTATTAACAATTATATCAATTAACATTAATCCCCAATTTATAAATTTTAAAATAATAAATAGTTTTCAGTCACATGTCAGGATAAAACATACTTTAATCAATATCCAATTATGAAACCATATGTATCAAAAAGAAATCAAGGTATAATATCATTCAATTATTCAATTATTTTGGGAACAAAAAATGGGGTGAAATCAAGATATTTCCTAAAATTGACAATAATAAAACCAAATGATTAAGATTCAGACCCCTACATTTAACCGATAATCCAATATTCTATCAAGGGTCCAATTCCCATGAGGAAGATGGTGTGGATGTTTAAAAATAGGTTATAGGGATTTATCACACAAACAAGAGGTCTAAAATGGAATTTTTATCCCAAAAATTTTCTATAAAATCCCCTACGTTCAATATATGAGAAGATGAAACCAAAACATAATTAATTTTAGCATCAAAACATGTTTAAAATAGCAGGTCAGGCATTTAAATGGTGTGTATCATGGTTTCACATCATGTAAATGTTATTAATAGTTCTCACCGAAAAAACAATCACCTAATAATTTTTTATTAAGACCCAAAAATAATTTCATGGCATGTAATTCCTTTACACTATGTGTAAATATTATGCTACTGAATTTTCATCCCACTTTCTGTTTAAAAAACCTAAATCTCTTTTAATGATTCATCAATTAAAAATGACCCATATTAACAACTAGTCCCATTTATTCATAGGCGACATTAATTCAAATAATCTTAAATCCCCAAACATTATGTCATTTTCTATATCAAATACCCTCTGTCTCTAAAAAGGCTTGGTCATTATGTCTCTAATGAAAAACTCAGAGATAAACCTACATGAAAAAGAGAAGATCATACACAATCACAATTTAAAACATATAGAGAATTTTTATAGTGAATAAATATTTTATGCATCATATAAAATATTTTTCCATCATCAAATTATATATTTGAGAGTCATAAGATAAGACTAAACTCAATATTACACAAAAAACCTATATTTTTATAAAAGTAGTTTTACCAACTTTCATATTGAACCTATTTTATATCCAAATTTTGACACATTTATAGATATTATATTTGAATAATAAACACATTAATTAAATGTAGAAAATAAAAATTACCTTAGTTTGTTTTTTTTTTATTTTATGAGGACTTTCATCTTTTCATTAATAGTAACTAATTCTGCATTTTAGTTCAAAAATTCATTTTTTCCTAAGTTATTTATATTGTTATAATGAGTTTTCATATTTTTTAAAAATATATTATGTCTAATTTTAGATCATTTAAAATAATTTTTATCTTTTTAAATAATTTATCATTAAATTTAGATATACCAACTTAGTAAACATATATTGATTTTACATTAAATCCATGCATTGTTTTCATGTAAGTGTGATTAGAAGTAAACTAATTTTTTCAACAAAATTGCATTTAATTTTGAAAAAAATTACAAATTTGTAATATGTATGATATTTATTTTCTAATAGGGCCAACATAAATTTATTAAGTTGTGTATAATAACTATAATAATATTTTTTGTTACTATGGTTAAGAGTAAATCCTATAATAAAAGGTGAAAATTCTATTATATATTTTATAAAATTAACATAAATCTATTTTTAAAATAATTGGATCAGTTATTTTCAACCAAAATCGTTATTTGAAACCAAAATCGTCATTTTTATAATTTTATATAATCTTGTATGACATTACTTCTTTTATCGAATTTTATTCAATAAAAAGTGTATTTTGTCTTGCTTTAGTTTTTTAAGAAGTTCAATATTTTTAATATGGGGTTATATAGGTGATGTGTTAGACTATAAATAGTAATTTGAAATATAAAATTATTATCATCATATTTATTATTTAATTTTAATTTTTATGGAATTAATAATTAACCAAATGGATTTCACAATAATGATTCGATAATTGTTTAAAGAAAGGAATGATTCCAGAAATGAAATTAAAAATATAAAAATAAACATACATTGAGATAATTAGTGTCACAAAAGAATTTTATATATTAAATTTACATATTATTGATTTTTAAATAGTTTACTTAATGATAACTTATAGTCATGATATTTTTATAAATCCAGGAAATGAATAATGTAAAAATTGACATTAATGATTGTTTAACATTAATAATACTTTATTAAATTATATAAAATTAATAAAAATATTAATTCCTAAAAATTATTGAGATAATTTTTTAAATTTCATTCATGAACAATTTATGGTTCCATTAGTATTTTATAGCAACTATGATAACCCTTAAAGAGTAAAATAGAAATGGTATCAAGGTAAGACTTAAAAGATTTAACTAAGGGTCGAATCCACATGTTAAGGGTATGAATGTGACCTAAATATGTCAATTGTCACGACCCGTCCTCGGGGCCCGTGCCGTGACTACCCCAAGCCCGCCTTCCATAGGCCAGGGGCTGGCGACTAGCACCAAAGGCGTAAATCCCGATAACAGGGAAGGCATTGCCTTTATAAGTAACAACCACCACAGAGTCAGCAAGCGGAAAGTAACTACAAGTGCAGAAAGGTAAAGGGGGCCGGAAATACAAGCCCAACTGTAAAGTACAACTTGAAAGGGAAAAACAGCAGCTGGAAGAACGAAGCGGCTCCTGGGTCGTCCGCCTCGATTCCTACCTGAAGGGTAGGTACAGATGGCTCAGCTCCTGGATCGTCCACCACGGATCCTACCTGAAGGGTAGGTACAGATAGCTCCTCTACTCCACAGGTCCTGTCGTCTACTCCGGGTACGTCCGCCCAGTGGTCCACCTCCGGGTACCGACCTGCTCCGCAAGTCTCAACTGCGATCTGCGCTGTCCGTCGTCTGCAACCAACACAACGAAGTGCGGGCATAGCCCGTGCAGGGGTGAGTATAAGCTACTCAGTAGGGACCCCGAGACCCTTAAGGTCTCACTAAATCCAACATGGATATCCACAAAGTAAAGGCAGCAATCACGAAGTAACATCAGACTCTTCTTAGGTATACGCCCATACATATACCTAAGTCATCAAGTAACTCATCCAATCTCAAGGATACACAAAAATCATGAAATCAACGGATAACCATCACCCAGGTATATGCCCATACATATACCTAAGTTATCAAGCGACCCATCTCAATCATGAGGAAACACAAAGGTCAAGTCTCAGCTCAAACCAGGATTTTCATTATCGAAACCGTAACTGCTGAAGAGCTCCGTCTCTAGAGTGTACAGTGGTCCTGTCACGACTCCGAGGCTGCCGCTCACTAACCTAGGACTGCTGAGGTACTCCTCCTGTCGAGTACTGCGGGTTTGCGGCCAACTACCGGGCGCTCCGTCCGCTGAGGGTCTGTCGCCAAATACCGGGCGCTACCCAGATAGCCTACTGAGGTGCTCCTCCCGTCGAGTACCGCGGGTCTGCTGCCAACTACCAGGCGCTCCGTCCGCCGTGGGTCTGCCGCCAAGTACCGGGCGCTCCGTCCACTGGGCTAGTCGACTCACTCCAAGTCGAGTCGGTCAAGCAGTCGTCAGGTCTCAGCCGGCTACACGGTCTCCGTACTCTGCACGTTCGTCTCCACCGTTGCGGGTCTGTCGCTACAACCAAGCGCACACACTCCGTAGAGTATCGCGGGTCCGCCGCTACAACCAAGCGCTCCACCGCCAAGGGTCTGCTGCTGCATCCAAGCGCACCACCACTGTCAAGTACCACGGGTCCGCTCCACGAGCTACTGGTCGATACTCCAAGTATCACAAGGTTCCGCGAAGAAGTGTCTCAAAGGTCCGCCTCGTCACAGGGGTCTCAACGCAACAGACGGCGCGTCGATCGGACGCCCGGTCTGTGAGTTATTAGCCTTTTCGTCCCAGGGGCCCGGTTGGTTTCGTGAGCGAAACCAATCCCGGCCGTATCTCAACTGTACCCCGAACTCCCATAGGGTATACTCAAAGGGACCGTTACTCAAAGTAACCACCAACGCCGCTGACGGCTCGTCAAGCGGACGTCCTGTCTGAAAGATATCAGCTTTCCCGTTCCAGGGGCCCGGTTGGATTTCGGGTACATTCCAACCCGGCCATACTCCGACTGTATCCAAAACTCGGGCGGAGTATGTCAAAAGTTCCGTCTCATCAAGAGGAAGTCAACGAAACAGACGGCGCGTCAATCGGACGCCCGGTCTGTGAGTTATTGGCATTTTTGTCTCCGGGGCCCGGTTGGTTTTTAAGGAAAAACCAACCCGACCGTACTCCACCTGCGTCCAAACCTCGGGCGGAGTATGCCAAAAGATCCGATTCACTAAGAGGAACACAACGCGACTGACGGTGCGTCAGTCGGACTTTCGTGGCTCAAGATATGAGCGTTTCCGCTCCGAAGGCCCGGTTGGTTTCGTGAACGAACCAACCCGGCCGAACTCAAAGTAACCTGAAACCTTGAGTGCGATATACCGAAACGACCGTCTCGATCCAAGGATCGCGTTGCCGCAGACGGTTCGTCATTCGGAGGTCCGAGGCTCAAGTTATGAGCGAAAAACCGAATCTGGTCCGAAAAAGGGGGGTCCGGGTCCGGGCCGACCCGGCCCGACCCCCCCCTGGGCGGCGCGGCAGCCGGCGGCGGCGGACGGCGGACGGCGGCGGCGGCCGGTGGCGGCGCGCGGCGGCGGTGCGGCGGCCGGTGGCGGCGCGCGGCGGCGGTGCGGCGGCCGGTGGCGGCGCGCGGCGGCGGTGCGGCGGCCGGTGGCGGCGCGCGGCGGCGGTGCGGCGGCCGGTGGCGGCGCGCGGCGGCGGTGCGGCGGCCGGTGGCGGCGCGCGGCGGCGGTGCGGCGGCCGGTGGCGGCGCGCGGCGGCGCACGGAGGCGGCGGCGGCAGGCCGCGTGGCGGCGGCGGCGGGCCGCCTGGCGGCGCACGCGGGGCTCAGCCCCGCGGCTTTTGCGCGCTGCGCGGCACAAAGGGGCACGGCCCCTTTGTTTTTAAAGAAGCCCCCCCCCACGTGGGGGGCCTGCTGGAGCGAACCGAGGGGGCAGCCGGCCCCCTCCTCTTTTTTAAAAAAAAAGAACGCCCCCCCTCTTTAAGAGGGGGGTTTTTGCCAGCCGGCCGGGGAATTAATTCCCCGGTTTAACGGCGTCCGGCCGGCCAGCCGGCCGGCCGGTTATCTCCAACGGGACCGGAATTTCCGGTCCCCTCTTCGGCTTCCGACGCCGGCGGCCCGGCCGCCGGTCTTCCCTTCCGCCGCGGCCCGGAACCGGCCGCGGTCTCCTCGTCCTGCCGCGGCCCGGAACCGGCCGCGGTCTTCTCGTTCCGCCGCGGCCCGGAACCGACCGCGGCGTTCGTCATCCGGCGCGGTGCGTCGGCACCGCGCCCCTTCGCCGTGCTTCGATTCTTTTCAACGCGGCGCGACGGCGTCGCGTTCTTGAAGATTTTCCCCCGGCGTGGCGCGACGGCGCCACGTAAATTAATTGTACGATCATCCGCGTGGTGCGACGGCACCACGCTACTTGCTTCCACCCGCATGAATAAACATGAACGTTGGAGGGGGGTTCGGCCGTGTTCGTGCGGTCCGGCCCCCTCACGTTAATTTAAAAACGCAACTTAAACAATCAAGCATCAAGTTAGACATGCGAGATCCACGTTCAGGGAAAAAGAATAAAGAAATAATGAACCAACAACCCCTACCTCGGTATAAGATTCAAGGTTCGGCTACGCTCCGCGGAAGACGGCGTCGCGGAGGTCGGGCGTCGCGGTCGTCGTTCGTCAAATTCGTTGACGAAGAGTTACGTCCGATGCGACACGTTGTTGTCGGATCTTCGTTTGAGGATGAAGACGTTCTTCGCCGGAGAAGATGAAGAGGAGCTCTCCAAAGGCAAACAAAGAACTCCCAATAAAATAAGACCTACCTCTTATTTTATTAACACAACACAAAAGAATTTCAAAGCTTTGAAATTCAAAAAGACAAAACTCCCATAATTAAATAAGAGTAACATAAGCCAATTAATTGGGGGTTAAGAACGTTGAGAGAAAAAGAAAAGAAAAGGGGTTCGTGTGGGCCCCACCACACTTAATCCTCCCAAGGGAGGTTAAGTGGGTGTGGGTCCCACTTTCAACCTCCTCTGATAGGTTTTAAAGAATAAGATAAAATAAAAATTGTTTAACACAAATTTTATTCAACTTAACTGAAAAACCCCAAAACGTAACTTTCAACCCGCAACAAACGCAACTCCCGAAAAGGTCTCTTTAAGCGAATATCGGCGCTGCGAGTTCATCGGTGCCCTCGGATTTCAATTCCGAGCACCGGATCAAAACTTAGGAATTCCCGCTCGTTCGTTCACTGAACGTACCCGAGCCAAACTTCGGAAAATAATTCCGGGCACTCCGGGCCTCGGAATCAGGTGCCGTCTGAAACCGCGCTTTTGTAAAATTCTAAAGAAAATTAAGAAAAAAATTTTCCTTGAATTTTACGGGTCTTTACATTACTCCCACCTCAGGGCTTTACGTCCCCGTAAAGCTACATCAAAAACTAGGGAAACAAAAAGAGGATACTGAGCACGCATCTGAGCCTCCCGCTCCCATGTGCTCTCCTGGAGATTCCCGTGCCGCCATTTGTTGAGCACAAGAGGAATCGATCGTCCATGTAGGACCCGCTCCTGGATGACATGGACCTCTTTTGACGTGGCCCGGACCATCTCTGGTCCCACAAGAGCTGCAAGATTTCTTCTTTGCCGAAAAGAGAAACCTGGTCTCATCCCCTGGATGAACCACATTCTTTGCCTAAAACAGTCAATCCTAACATGGATGATACTAATCCATACCAAGGATGACGTCGTAAGGCCTCGACGCTACTACTAAGAGATCCAACCGTTACTCTCGCCTCCAAGGGTTGAGTCACACTGTCGGCATCAGTGTGTAGTAACTGGTCTCCTCCAGTAGATGTCTCACAAGTGAGGGTCAAGTCAACAGTCAACTGGAACCTCTTAGTAACATCACAAAAGAGGACAGGAAAGAAACATCACAAAGGTATGCGTCTTTTATTATTGCAGCTCATAATACAAGACGCTACACAAAAGCAACAAAGAACCAGAAGTACTAAGGACGTATCCACTAGTTCTGCTCCTGTCCGTCGGCTCCCAGAGCTCCATGATCGAAGGCCTCGGCTGCCTGAAGCTGAGCTCTCCCCTGCGGTCGGGGTGGTCCTCCTGGTGGTGGTGGTGGAAGAGCCTCAAAGCGTCGCCCACCACCAGCTGCTCGTCCAGCTCCTCTGCCTCGTCCGCCTCCTCCCTGCGGACCGCCACGGTCGAACCTCTGCCTCTGCCTGGGAGGTTCTTCACTTAACTGCTGATCATCAGCATGGCGGGTCGGACAGTCACGAGCCATGTGACCAATCCCGCCACAGGAGTAACACTGCCCACTCTCGGCACGCCTGGCTCTGACTCCACCCCGGCTTCCCCGTACAACTGAGCCTGAGTCGTGCTGTCGGCCACCGGTAGGTCTGGTCTGCCTGGAACCCTGAGTCATCTGTCGGCTACCTGCTGCAGATGACTCTGCCACATGCCGCCCTGCGGTGAGTTGCTGTGCTGGTGTAGACTCAGCAAGGAAACTCTCGATCAGAAGTGCCCGCTCCAGTACTCCTGTCTGAGTCGGTATGCTGAGGGAGATCAGCGATGCCCTGATCTCGTGTCTCAAACCCTGCTCGAAGGTCCGGGCCCTGAAGAATGGGTCCCGTACCATGTCGGTCGAGTAGCGCGAGAGATCGGTGAACCTCGCCGCGTACTGAGCGACCGTCATGCTGCTCTGCCGCAGCTGTAGAAGCTCCTGGATGCGCACCGCTCGGAGGGTGGCCGGGACGAACTCAGAGCGGAAGAGGCTCTCGAAGTCCGTCCAGAGAAGAGACGCCTCATCGTGCACCTGGAGCATCAGGCTCCACCATCGTCCTGCTGCTGCGTGTAGTAGGCTCGCAGCGAGGATCACCATGAGGTCTGCTGGTGTCCTCACTAGCCTAAACACTCGTACTACTGCCTCCAGCCAGTCCTCTGCAGCCTGGGGATCCGTCTCCCCGCGAAACCTGGGAGGTCGCTGGCGCTGAAACTCATGCAGTGCGCTGAGGCGACGCGCATCGTCAGCGGCTGCTGCTGGAAGCATCGGGGGCTCGGCGGGTAGAGCTACCGCCGGTGCCACTGCTGACAAAGGGCCCTGCACCGAAGCCTCGGCGCTCGGTGGGCTGTCGTCACGCTCGATTCTCGGAACCCTAGCTGGCTGCCGTCGTGGGGCCATCCTGAAAGAAACAACGTAACACGATCAAACGATTATACCTGGTGAGCTGACCTGGTTTGAGCTGTTTTAAGGGGAAAAACTTTTGTAAACACACACGCAATCAGCGTTTTCGTGCACAAAGTCGGAAATCAGTTGTCAGGGTCCTGGTGTATGGATACGTCGGCCGCCCGCACCAACACTGGACTCCCTGAACTAAAAACCACACTCGGTACCCTTAACACTATTGCTTCATAGAAAGAAAGATCAGAGTCTGCGGTAGAACCGACCACCTCTGATACCAATTTGTCACGACCCGTCCTCGGGGCCCGTGCCGTGACTACCCCAAGCCCGCCTTCCATAGGCCAGGGGCTGGCGACTAGCACCAAAGGCGTAAATCCCGATAACAGGGAAGGCATTGCCTTTATAAGTAACAACCACCACAGAGTCAGCAAGCGGAAAGTAACTACAAGTGCAGAAAGGTAAAGGGGGCCGGAAATACAAGCCCAACTGTAAAGTACAACTTGAAAGGGAAAAACAGCAGCTGGAAGAACGAAGCGGCTCCTGGGTCGTCCGCCTCGATTCCTACCTGAAGGGTAGGTACAGATGGCTCAGCTCCTGGATCGTCCACCACGGATCCTACCTGAAGGGTAGGTACAGATAGCTCCTCTACTCCACAGGTCCTGTCGTCTACTCCGGGTACGTCCGCCCAGTGGTCCACCTCCGGGTACCGACCTGCTCCGCAAGTCTCAACTGCGATCTGCGCTGTCCGTCGTCTGCAACCAACACAACGAAGTGCGGGCATAGCCCGTGCAGGGGTGAGTATAAGCTACTCAGTAGGGACCCCGAGACCCTTAAGGTCTCACTAAATCCAACATGGATATCCACAAAGTAAAGGCAGCAATCACGAAGTAACATCAGACTCTTCTTAGGTATACGCCCATACATATACCTAAGTCATCAAGTAACTCATCCAATCTCAAGGATACACAAAAATCATGAAATCAACGGATAACCATCACCCAGGTATATGCCCATACATATACCTAAGTTATCAAGCGACCCATCTCAATCATGAGGAAACACAAAGGTCAAGTCTCAGCTCAAACCAGGATTTTCATTATCGAAACCGTAACTGCTGAAGAGCTCCGTCTCTAGAGTGTACAGTGGTCCTGTCACGACTCCGAGGCTGCCGCTCACTAACCTAGGACTGCTGAGGTACTCCTCCTGTCGAGTACTGCGGGTTTGCGGCCAACTACCGGGCGCTCCGTCCGCTGAGGGTCTGTCGCCAAATACCGGGCGCTACCCAGATAGCCTACTGAGGTGCTCCTCCCGTCGAGTACCGCGGGTCTGCTGCCAACTACCAGGCGCTCCGTCCGCCGTGGGTCTGCCGCCAAGTACCGGGCGCTCCGTCCACTGGGCTAGTCGACTCACTCCAAGTCGAGTCGGTCAAGCAGTCGTCAGGTCTCAGCCGGCTACACGGTCTCCGTACTCTGCACGTTCGTCTCCACCGTTGCGGGTCTGTCGCTACAACCAAGCGCACACACTCCGTAGAGTATCGCGGGTCCGCCGCTACAACCAAGCGCTCCACCGCCAAGGGTCTGCTGCTGCATCCAAGCGCACCACCACTGTCAAGTACCACGGGTCCGCTCCACGAGCTACTGGTCGATACTCCAAGTATCACAAGGTTCCGCGAAGAAGTGTCTCAAAGGTCCGCCTCGTCACAGGGGTCTCAACGCAACAGACGGCGCGTCGATCGGACGCCCGGTCTGTGAGTTATTAGCCTTTTCGTCCCAGGGGCCCGGTTGGTTTCGTGAGCGAAACCAATCCCGGCCGTATCTCAACTGTACCCCGAACTCCCATAGGGTATACTCAAAGGGACCGTTACTCAAAGTAACCACCAACGCCGCTGACGGCTCGTCAAGCGGACGTCCTGTCTGAAAGATATCAGCTTTCCCGTTCCAGGGGCCCGGTTGGATTTCGGGTACATTCCAACCCGGCCATACTCCGACTGTATCCAAAACTCGGGCGGAGTATGTCAAAAGTTCCGTCTCATCAAGAGGAAGTCAACGAAACAGACGGCGCGTCAATCGGACGCCCGGTCTGTGAGTTATTGGCATTTTTGTCTCCGGGGCCCGGTTGGTTTTTAAGGAAAAACCAACCCGACCGTACTCCACCTGCGTCCAAACCTCGGGCGGAGTATGCCAAAAGATCCGATTCACTAAGAGGAACACAACGCGACTGACGGTGCGTCAGTCGGACTTTCGTGGCTCAAGATATGAGCGTTTCCGCTCCGAAGGCCCGGTTGGTTTCGTGAACGAACCAACCCGGCCGAACTCAAAGTAACCTGAAACCTTGAGTGCGATATACCGAAACGACCGTCTCGATCCAAGGATCGCGTTGCCGCAGACGGTTCGTCATTCGGAGGTCCGAGGCTCAAGTTATGAGCGAAAAACCGAATCTGGTCCGAAAAAGGGGGGTCCGGGTCCGGGCCGACCCGGCCCGACCCCCCCCTGGGCGGCGCGGCAGCCGGCGGCGGCGGACGGCGGACGGCGGCGGCGGCCGGTGGCGGCGCGCGGCGGCGGTGCGGCGGCCGGTGGCGGCGCGCGGCGGCGGTGCGGCGGCCGGTGGCGGCGCGCGGCGGCGGTGCGGCGGCCGGTGGCGGCGCGCGGCGGCGGTGCGGCGGCCGGTGGCGGCGCGCGGCGGCGGTGCGGCGGCCGGTGGCGGCGCGCGGCGGCGGTGCGGCGGCCGGTGGCGGCGCGCGGCGGCGCACGGAGGCGGCGGCGGCAGGCCGCGTGGCGGCGGCGGCGGGCCGCCTGGCGGCGCACGCGGGGCTCAGCCCCGCGGCTTTTGCGCGCTGCGCGGCACAAAGGGGCACGGCCCCTTTGTTTTTAAAGAAGCCCCCCCCCACGTGGGGGGCCTGCTGGAGCGAACCGAGGGGGCAGCCGGCCCCCTCCTCTTTTTTAAAAAAAAAGAACGCCCCCCCTCTTTAAGAGGGGGGTTTTTGCCAGCCGGCCGGGGAATTAATTCCCCGGTTTAACGGCGTCCGGCCGGCCAGCCGGCCGGCCGGTTATCTCCAACGGGACCGGAATTTCCGGTCCCCTCTTCGGCTTCCGACGCCGGCGGCCCGGCCGCCGGTCTTCCCTTCCGCCGCGGCCCGGAACCGGCCGCGGTCTCCTCGTCCTGCCGCGGCCCGGAACCGGCCGCGGTCTTCTCGTTCCGCCGCGGCCCGGAACCGACCGCGGCGTTCGTCATCCGGCGCGGTGCGTCGGCACCGCGCCCCTTCGCCGTGCTTCGATTCTTTTCAACGCGGCGCGACGGCGTCGCGTTCTTGAAGATTTTCCCCCGGCGTGGCGCGACGGCGCCACGTAAATTAATTGTACGATCATCCGCGTGGTGCGACGGCACCACGCTACTTGCTTCCACCCGCATGAATAAACATGAACGTTGGAGGGGGGTTCGGCCGTGTTCGTGCGGTCCGGCCCCCTCACGTTAATTTAAAAACGCAACTTAAACAATCAAGCATCAAGTTAGACATGCGAGATCCACGTTCAGGGAAAAAGAATAAAGAAATAATGAACCAACAACCCCTACCTCGGTATAAGATTCAAGGTTCGGCTACGCTCCGCGGAAGACGGCGTCGCGGAGGTCGGGCGTCGCGGTCGTCGTTCGTCAAATTCGTTGACGAAGAGTTACGTCCGATGCGACACGTTGTTGTCGGATCTTCGTTTGAGGATGAAGACGTTCTTCGCCGGAGAAGATGAAGAGGAGCTCTCCAAAGGCAAACAAAGAACTCCCAATAAAATAAGACCTACCTCTTATTTTATTAACACAACACAAAAGAATTTCAAAGCTTTGAAATTCAAAAAGACAAAACTCCCATAATTAAATAAGAGTAACATAAGCCAATTAATTGGGGGTTAAGAACGTTGAGAGAAAAAGAAAAGAAAAGGGGTTCGTGTGGGCCCCACCACACTTAATCCTCCCAAGGGAGGTTAAGTGGGTGTGGGTCCCACTTTCAACCTCCTCTGATAGGTTTTAAAGAATAAGATAAAATAAAAATTGTTTAACACAAATTTTATTCAACTTAACTGAAAAACCCCAAAACGTAACTTTCAACCCGCAACAAACGCAACTCCCGAAAAGGTCTCTTTAAGCGAATATCGGCGCTGCGAGTTCATCGGTGCCCTCGGATTTCAATTCCGAGCACCGGATCAAAACTTAGGAATTCCCGCTCGTTCGTTCACTGAACGTACCCGAGCCAAACTTCGGAAAATAATTCCGGGCACTCCGGGCCTCGGAATCAGGTGCCGTCTGAAACCGCGCTTTTGTAAAATTCTAAAGAAAATTAAGAAAAAAATTTTCCTTGAATTTTACGGGTCTTTACATCAATAAATAATTGTTTGAAAGGAATTGGACCCATAATTATCTTCAATTTTTAATAACTCACTTTATATCCATTTAAAAACAAAAATCAATTTTTATTATTTTTATTATTTCTCAGTTTCTAAAGTACCCCTCGCCCCAATTATAAAACAGGACCTCCACCCTCACATCCTCACCTCACATTAGTCCTTATAAATCTTCCAAAACTAGAAAAAATAATCTTTCAAAATACTTACTCTAATAATAAAAGATATAGTTTGGTAATAAATCCATCTGAGGTTGTCTTTTGGTATAAACCAAAAGGAGTTACCTGAAAACTAGGTAATATTCTTTAACGATTGCATTTGTTTTATTTTTTTCCCCAATCCATAATTTATTACTATTACATTATAATATAGAAACACCATTATCCTAAATATACTATCATTTTGTTATGATAAGTGTTATACCTACACTTATAATCATATTAATCTAATTGGTGATGAACATATTGTTCATATGAATGATAAACTACCACCCCCCGAAATGACGATTGTTAGATTTTTTTACCACCATTCATGATTTGGAGTTATTATGAAAACAATGATAATATATTTTGTAAATGATATTTATTATGTCTTTATTATTCTTTAATTTTCTATAATAGATACCCTTATGTATTCCATTCTTTATAAATACGACAACATTGTTTTTAGATGTGTGGACCACAACCTCCTCAAAGCCTCATTATTCATTCACACTATAAATGGATTGAATAAAGTAATTTTATAATAATAAAATGAGATATATTTTAAATATATATAATAATATAATTATAATATATATATCATTTAACTTTCATTTTTAAATGAAAAAAATGGAAGTATCGTTCATGTGTACATACATCGTACCATGCCCATTAATAGTGCATTTCAATTCATATCTACAAATGAAATAAAATATTCTAAGTAAATATATAATGGAGTTATATGATATTTAAATCATGTTTCTCACTATTTTTTTATGAAACCACTATATAATTAATGGGAACAAAAATTTACATGTCAAAAATTACTCACGTAACTAGCCAATTAACACATGAAATAGTAAAAATAATTAAACATTAATATAAAAGGTGTAATATGATAATATTATAGAAGAATATATGATAAAATAAAAATTAATATTGTTATAAAATATGTTATTAACATTCTTAAAACCATGATATAGGTAGTTAATGGATTTTATCCCAAAAAGTAAATGCAAGGTATGATATCCTTGTCTCTCTTTTATTTATGTGGGACGTATGCCTTATACAGAACTCATTTAATTTGTCTGGTGTATATACTACCAATGAGTGTATTTTTTAATTATTATTCATAATATTATTTTATTTTTTTCAACTATAAAATTTTATTTACATTATGGGAATACAATTCCACTGATTTAAAAGTGATGTATATTTATTTTTCAATCTCATCTTGTTTTGGTATTGTCTCTATATAAATTTCCATTGCGGAAAATTTCTCTTCCATTTAAATATTTTTTAAAAAAATGAATTTTTTTTACTATTATCCATTAATTTTTAAATTCATTCATTCACCTTTTTAAAATTTTATAAAAATTCATTAAAGGGAATCTTTTATCATTTTCCAAAACAAGGTACTTTTTGAATTCTCTTAACAAATTAAAAGGAATGTTTATTATCTTATACAACACCAATAGAATTTCCAATCCTCACGATTCCCAATTTTTTTATGCTGAAATTATATTTCTAAATTGTATTTTTCAAAGAAATCATTTTATTTTATAAATGTGTTTCCTTTTAAATAAATTTCTATAATGTGTTTTGGGTTTTCTCATCTAGGATTGTACTTCTATGAAATATATTTTTTATTCAAAATTAATTTCCATGTATGTGTTGTATGCATACATTAATTATTATGTATCATATCATTAGTCTCATTATTTTATTGGCATTTAAATGTATCTATGTGGTATTCGACACTTTTGTTTCAAAATCCATTTTTAATTCAATTAATATATATATATATATATATAATGAATGATTTGGATGTCAAAATGGTTTGGGACCACATATAAAAAGCCCCTTAATTAATCTGTAGACCCATGAGGAGAATAATTTGGAAAATGTAATTGGGGTTTACCCACTGTGATTAAATTGTCGTGTGAATGTTCTTGATTATATTGGTCCATGTTCCAAATATATGATGTTAAATATTTAATCATTCTCTTATTTAAGTGATTAGTTATTATTATCCACGATATTTTAAATATGAAAATATATATGGATACATTTTCTTGATTAAAGGGAACGTGTTTCAGTGATATACATTTCTTTATTTATTATTCCTTATCTAGTTATTTTAATGGAAAGTGTTTTAACTTATTGACATTTATATATCAATTTTTTCTCTTTGATTCCTTATTTATTTTATTTTAATTACACTCACTGATAATTTGAGGTCACTCATATTATTTTTTCTTTCTTAGGATATACTTAAGTGTACTGAGAAAGACAATAATGGATATGTTATATGATATATTTTTATAGACAAATATGATGTAATTATAGTGTTAATTTTAAATTCAATACATATTTATTTATATGGTTTACCAAGACTAATAAACGATTCAGTCCTTTGTGATAAAATTTACATGTATCTCTTCCAATGTAAAAAAGTAAGGCACGAGCTCAATGCATCTATGGTATGGGAGTTACATTATTCCTTGTATGACTCCCAAGATAAAAAAGATCAAATTTACCTTGATTTTCACAATAACTTTGATGATGAGGGACATCATAGGCATGCTCCTTGTGAAATATCCTATAATCATCTTGTTAGATCATCCACCTAGTAACATCTCATAATAATAATTTTTAGTCTATCTTCTACATGATAAAAACTCGTAATAATACCATGGGACCAATTCCCACCACATAACATTACATATTAAATATTAATTGACCTAAACTGAATTAAAAAATTCTCATATCAAATGAATTACTCACAAAAGGAATAACCTTAAATAGAATCATCATATATCAGCAACTATGTGGATCCTAAGTCTAGTTCCCCAAACTGAAACCACATTGAGGATGGTTAGAAATTTTCACCTTTAGGATCATAGATATCACTTATGTTATTTTAATATCCATTCAATAATAGTGTATCCAGGACCATGCTCACTTATGAAGATTTTTTTTTTCTTTCGATCATATCAAAATATCATTACTTTTTTAATATTTTGATTTTAACACATATGTAGAACTTCATCTCAAATGATACATTTTCCTTTCTCTAGAAACTTGTTAGAAAAATACTATATACTATATTAGTCATATAAAAACAAAAAAATATAACATAAAAATCATTATATTACTCTCATTGTAGTCATCTGTGGTTTTATACAGATGTTTTATTCTTTATATAGTGACCCATTTTTTCCTATATTGATATGAAATGTTAGAAGATAAATATTCAGTGCATAACATAATGATTGATTCCATAATCATATATGAATAGTTCCTTGGGAAACGTGATCACATAAATGATTAGTTTATAGAATATATATATCATCTCGCACTATGTTATTAATAACATTCAACCATCTTGGAAATATCATACTTAGTACCTTTTTCATATCCCAGGGAATTGATACATATGAAAGGGAGAGATTAGATTTCTACTAAGGGTACAAAATAGAGTTATGAATGTCCACATTAGAATAACATGAATAAAAGGGTATTGAAACATGATAATAACATTTGAAAATCAAAAAATGCATATCATAAATAATAATATTTACTCATTACATAAATCATAGTAGTTTATGAGACATTAATGATAAAGGAATAAAAGAACATGATCCTTGAGGGAATAACATTGACATAATGAATGGAATTATGGAAAACATATAATAATAGAAAATAATTTCTTTAATATTTATGGCTCACCATAAAAAATATCATAGTGGATTGGGTTCACTCTATAGACCATCATAATATTAACGGTTTTCTCCCAAGACTATCATTGTAGATACTAATTATTACCCAATAAATTATATGGTGATATTGCCCCACCGAATATATAATTAAATGAAATCAATTGTTTTTCAAAATAGCATAAAACATTAATTATACCACAATTCATGGAATTAAATAGGTTTCATTAACATTTCAATATTTAATAACATGTTGAAAAGAAATAGGTTTTATAAAAATTTCACAAATTCATAATTGTTATACTCCGAGAAAAGTAAAAATATTTAAAAATAGCTAAAAATCATGGTCATAAACCATCAATAAAAATGATAATAACTATATCCTCATATCATATAATTTTAAATGAATAAATAAAACCAAGGGATATTTTCATGGATGAATTTAAATACCATTAAGAGATATTTAAAACCTTATTCAGGAAAATATACATTGCCATTAAATTTCTATTTTCAAATATTAACTAAATATTCTCAAATTAACGAAACCATTTTAGTTTAAAATAACATTGTAACTTATAATAGAAGATTAAAATCATTGTGTGGTCATGGTAGATGTAAATTACCTTCATTCTCAATACACTAACAGAATATATTCATTTCACACAATAGAAAAAAGTAAAAAAGCACTATATTCAATAAAATAAAAAATAATATTCATTTTAAACAAATTTGAAAAAAATTAAAAAAACTAGGAATAATGACATTAATAAATAAGTTTAGAATATTAAAAAAAATTATTAAAATTTCTTTTGGCAAACATGGAGATGGATGAAAAATGTATTTCAACAAAATAGATAGATAAAATTGGTTT
This sequence comes from Viscum album, assembly GCA_963277665.1. NCBI lineage: Eukaryota > Viridiplantae > Streptophyta > Magnoliopsida > Santalales > Viscaceae > Viscum > Viscum album. The sequence goes on along the minus strand of OY728119.1, from coordinate 1,410,632,714 downwards.
TCCATAAAATGTTTTTTGATCTCATGAATACATTAAGAGATTATAATTAAAGGAAAAAATTAATCAAAAAAAATTTGAAAAGGAGAATTATAATCATGAGATTATTGAGAGATAGATCATAATACTTCATTATTTGAAACATAATCCAAATAAATATTGATAAAAAATGAAATTGTAACATAAAACACTTCCATTGAGTTCCCCTTGCTTCGAAAAAAATAATATCATGTATAATAAATATCAATTTATAGTATTTATATAACAGATTAATTAAAATTATTATAATATCATATGCCCCCCTTTATAAATTTTCTACCCCAATATTATCAATAAATCAATGAAATAATCATTTCAGGTGGTTAACTATTATGTTTATCATATTCATTTTATCTTAGTAGTTTCAGTCCATATACATTGATCATTGCTACATCATATTAGAGATATTGGTAATGATATAAATAACAAACACACACACACACATATATATATTTTAAACACAAAATAATAGTCATACAGAAATGGAATAGATATAAAATGGAATTACAATGTTCATAGAGATGGCAGACCGTTTATATGCACGAACAATATTTTCACTTTTCGACAGATGGAATGAACGGATGATAAAAAAATAAAATACCTTTCCAAAATCAGCATAAATTTATAAATATCTAATATATTCATTAAATTTCACCTTATTGACATCTAATAAATATTTAAATGGAAAAAAATCGTATCACTTCATAGAGATTGTCGTCCAAATGTACACATGAGCGACATTATCTTGTCCCAACATATTTGAAGGTAATATGGTATAAGTAATATAATAATTATAGTCGTATAATTATTTCATTAATATCATATATAATCATTAAAACCATTATAATAACCACCCATTTTTAATTAAGATGAAAAATGAATAGTATATCTATGTGGATACAACAATCCATATGTATACATGAGCGATAAATTCCCTTCCCATTTGATGGGAAATAGGCTTAATAATTGTTCTACATAACTATAATAATATTTTAGTATATTTAGGTTTCTGAATTTGTTATTTTTTTATAAATACTATATAAATAGAGAAGGTAAAGAAGAAATATAAAATAAACTGACCGGTTAAGGCAATTACCTCTAATTTGAAATAAATGGTTAAGATCCCATATAAGAACTCTATAGTTGGACTCTATGAAATAATAGATCATATAGAATATGTATAGGGTTGTTTATAAATGGTTTGTTTAAGGTATGGATTAGATATAAGTCTTAATATTGGGTAAATATTTGTGGGGGATTTTTCCTTTTATAATATAGGTGAGCAGAAGTTTTGTAATTTTTGGAAGGAATAAATTATAACAAATTAATTATCTAGAAAAGTCCTATAATTGGCCAAGTATTTGACAATGATATTGGATAGGTTTTTATACCCATAAAAAATTTATTTAGTAATGTTTTGTATTTATTTTGAACACAATCTTTTTTATTTGGCCCTCGGTTCGAAAATTTAATTTTTAACTATAGAAAAAAGATATTAAAGGGGTTTAAAATTTTTATTTTAATGAATTTTTTTCCCATAAATAGAAAATCTATTAAAATAGACGTCTTAAAAATTAATACATTTCATAATTCATGATTTTTATGATTTTTATTAAATTTAGTAAAATATTAATTGACAAAATACCATTATCGTTCATTTTGAAAATTCATTTTATTTAACTTAAAAGAAATAAAAAAATTGATTATATTAGAATAAAATCATTAAAAAACTAAAAATTATGTCATATTGACCCATAAAATTCAAGTAACATAATAACGTACTCAATATTTATCCTGTCACGACCCCCTCCCCAGAAACTGTACCCCTCCTAGGCTAGCAATGCGGAAAGGGAGATAATGACCCCCGAGTCCCACCTCCAGTGGCCCCGGGTTGGCGACTAGCACCGAGGGTATAATAAACACAAAAATTGGATGCATTACCCTCTAAGAGAACACAAGCGGAATAGAGAGACAAGATAGAGACCAACCAACTCCAACTCAGAACTGAAATATAAAAGAAACCCAACTACATATATGAAATTCCATGAAAAGTACAACAACTGAAAGGGAAAACTACAAGTAACCAAAAGAAAGTAAAACGGCAGCGATCACAAGCCCGAACAGCTCCTCCAACCACAAGCTAGTAGTAACCAGCTTGATCTCCAACCTGCACCAAGTGACCTAAAAACCAGTTTATATATACGTAGGGTGAGTATAATAGTATACTCAGTAGGATCCTCCGTGAAGCCTCTCATGCAAAAGTAAAGAAATCATGCTAATGCATAGAGAACAAGAAGTGTAACTAACTCATCTCCTAAACAGGTATACTATGTTCCCAACCTCGCCGTGGCTACTATCATCAAGTAACAAAAAAAATAATATATCATATAATAAAGAATATCAAGGGTACCCCGCAACTACTTCCTCACTGGTTTTTCACTTTTCCCCAATGACATACATCCTGTGAATCTATCTCTAAAGGCGTTCCCGAATACACCTGGGATAAGCTCCAAAAACTGCACCACGTTCACCCCAAAGTCCTTCCTACAGACACCTGGGCTAAGCACCACACCATCCTCACAACAAAAAAGTTACCAGGTAGTTTCCGAGAGCCACCAAAACTCGCATAACATGTATCATGTGTCAGGTATTACACTTCAAGCCATTACATCCCATACACCGAGTAAGGATCCTCAAGCCATCACAGCCTATACACATTACACCTATAGTAGTCCAATGGTTACTATATCTAGAATATATGTGTGTGAATAACCACAAGACATTAAAACCCTCTACACACATATATGCGGAAATCTAACCACTGTGCCTAATGTCACTAATGCCTACCAAAAGAAGAGAGCAGGGTCAAAGGGGGTAGTCAGCCCTTAACCCTGCCATCATAATGTTGGGGAAAACACCACCCAATGGCTCAAAATCCCCAAGGTGCCAGTTTCCCTTACTGATAGGGTGGAGTAGCGTATAGAAAAACAAAACGTAAAAAATATATTATTACTTACAACCACACAATGGGCATAATTTATTCTTAGACAGAACCGCATCTAACATCTCACAGACTACGGGTTGCCACTTCTATGACTAGGTATCCTATAAGCACACAACCAGTAAAAGGATTTATTAGATTACTTCATTCCCTTTTTATCAATTCCATTGTACGTTAATTGATTCTTCAAACAGAATTAAGCAACAACCATTCCACATTAAATCCCATTAACATCACATCACAAAATCAAATGTTCTAACAATGTTACAACCTCATCATTATGTTCCATCATATCCATCCCCATGGGTTAACATCAATTAATCAAGCATTCATTCTTGAATTACTTTCCCATATTCCCAGGCATTCAAGAAAAGCATCTTACACTACTAAACACAAGAGGGCTAAACATGGTGAGTAGATGTACTACCTATCAAGTCTGTGCCACCTATAGCAAGAGCGTAGTCCTATTCTCCCTTGAAAGGCTAAACACAGAAAGCATGTGGCATACCCCGCCTGTCTTCGCCTCCTTCAGAAAAGGGTAAGCCAAACCAGCTGCCTTGAGAAGTGGGGAAAAGTAAAGCAGATAAACAAAAAAGAATCAACAAGCATCCAACAACCACATCCATCCCATTCTATCTTCCCTAGTGTCCTTTTCAACACCCACATGCATAAACCGATGCATATCTCCACTCTAGGTATCATCCACTACCACAACCAAAAGGCCTCCATTACCCCACATATCACAACATCTGTCCCGGATTACATCATAGCACAAGTAGAAGGAAAGTGAACATCACAAAAAATTGGGCTCTTGGCCCTTTAATAAGGCATCCCGCCTTCATACATGAGCACTAAAAAATTTCAGGTTTACGAACCAACTAAACTAACCACGTACATCGGCATCAATTTGACTAACACCAAGTTGGAACAACATCCACAAAAACAAGAACCAGAATCATTTACATGACTCTTTATCTTTAGCCAATTAATTATCAATTAATTCCGGATTTAAGTTCTTTATCAATTTTATCAAGAGAAACATGCTTACAATAAAGGCATATATATCACACTATCTAGAAAATCAAGAGGCAAACTGTTATCACGCTACAGAGCAACAACAAGTGATCAAACCAATTATTTTAATTCGGTTCAAGTATTTAATTAGGTAAAATCCATTGTGATCCAAAGTCGAAATAATGATAACACTACAATTTCACATAATCAATTAGAGAATCCACAAATCCCCTACCACAATGGTTTTGACGGAACCACAATGGTCGAAGAACGCCCAAGAAGACTGGGTCGATTCACCAAGGATCCTCCCTATATCTCTACTCTTAACACAACCAAGACCAAAGCTCATCATAATCGACATCTGTACACTTAGATCTAACAATAACAGCCATAGATCTATGATCCCGAGAGAAGAGGTGGAGTAGATCTAGGTAGATATAAGAAACCAAACAAAAAGGATCACATAACTCTATAAACCGACTTCGATTCGCAAAGAGAAGCCTCTGGATTGCCTCCAGAATTCTTGGGATTGGGTTCTTCTACCTCTAAGGGAGAGTAATCCTGAGTTATGGCTGCTTAGGGGATTAAACGAGGTGATTAAAGGTAAAAAATGTTAGATAATCAATTTTAGGATCTAACTTTAAGTGCCCACATGGTAATTCCACACAGTTTAACAAACCATGTGTTAGCTTCTGCCTCATCGAACACTCCTCGCATGGTTAGTCCACACAGTTAGACAAACTGTGCGCTAACCATACGTTAGCCACTACCTCCAAGACCAGCCTTGCAGGGTTTGGATGCACGGTTTTGGAAAACCGTGCACCTACCGTGTGAAAGCTATTACCCTTTATCTTTCTTTAAAAGTCCACCAAAACGCACACCAAGCCACCTTAACCTTCCTCAACACCTCTAACATCGCATTTACACAATGGAATGGACTGGAGAGGTCCAGGAAATTACATCAGATACCTATCAAAACATTCTCATCCTCAAGAATCCAAAATCCTCCTAAAGAAAATATGAAACATGGTCTGAACAACCACCCCTCGAGATACCTCTCAAAAGAGAGAAATCCACTAAAGAAATAAAGGATGTTATCTCATAAAAATGAATCTTTCATAACCACACAAGTTACAATGATACAAGAAAAGAGTTAAACATCAAACAAATCTATGTAATGAGCATGTATCTGTCACTCAGGTTCCCAAGTACTCTCCTCTAAGCCACTGTGTCTCCACAAGACATGAATTAAGGGGATAGAACACCCGTACAACACCTTCTCCTTGTAGTCTTGGATCTACATAGGTCACTCCTCGAAGGTGGCATCACCATCAACATTGATCTATCCCCAATCGATGATGTGAGATCATTATAAAGATAACATCAGAGCTGCGATACATGGAAAACATCATGTATCCAACCCATCTGCGGGGGAAGTGCTACTCGATACGCCAAAACTCTAACACGAGCTAACACCTCGAAAGGCCAAACAAATCGGGGAGAATGTTTACTTCCATGACCAAACCTCTACTGCACATGACATGAAGTCACCTTCAGAAACACATGATCCCCAACATTAAACTTTAAGGGTCTCCTCATTTGATCATCATATGATTTCTGACGATCTTGCACTGCCTTCAATCTCTCACAAATGACCTGAACCATCTATGTTGTATTCTGCACTAGTTCCGATCCGAGAATTGCTAACTCTCCGACCCCAGTCCAGCACAATGGAGAACTAAAAGGCCTTCCATACAGGGCTTCAAACGGCACCATACTGATGGTTGAGTGGAAACTATTATTGTAGGAAAACTCAACCAAGGGTAAGTTCCTCATCCATGAACCTCCAAATTTAAGAACACAAGAGCACAACATGTCTTCAAGAGTCAAGGTGGTTCGCTCTGTCTGACCATCCATTTGAGGATGAAAAGTAGTGCTAAGGCATAACTATGAACCGAAAGCATGTTTAAGAGCTCTCCACACCCTATAGGTAAAATGAGGATCTTGATCAGAAATGATCGTCCTAGGGACTCCATGATGTCTCACCACCTCCTACAAATAATTCCTCGAAAAAACTTCCACTGAGCTTGACTCCTTGATTGCTATAATGTGGGATGATTTCGTTAAATTCACTACTACAACCCAACTTCTCCCATATCAAGATGTAATGATGACAGTTCTTCCATTACTCTCTAGAAATCACTGGATTCACGCACAGCATCACTACGTGACTTTCAGCTCAGCGCATCAGCCACAACATTTCCTTTTCTAGGTGTATACGATATTTTGAAGTTGTATTCCTGTATGAACTCCATCCACTGACGATGTCGAATGTTTAAGTCACGTTTGGAGGAAACATACCTCAAACTCTTATGATCAGGGATGACCACAAAGCGTTCACTAATGAGGTAATGTCTCCATAACTTCAGAAAGAAAACCACTGCAGCCAACTCAAGACCATGGGTGGAATAGTTGTGTTCATGGGAACCCAACTACTGAGACCCATAAGAAACAACTGACCTCTGCTGTATGAGAACACAACCTAACCCCATATGTGACACATAATATAAAACATCAAACTGGACTCCCTCAACTGGAAGACAGAGGACTGGAGCACTTACTAACTTCTTCTTTAGAAACTCAAAAGCTGGCTGACAATGATCAATCCATATGAAGGCCTGAACATTATTGGTCAAATATATTGGAAGAGTTTCAAACTGTAAGAAATTGGCCACGAACAACCTGTAGTAGCCTGCGATACCATGGATAATTTTCACCTCTGACACTGTATTGGGAGCTTCCCAAGAAAAAACTTCTTAAATCTTCGATGGATCCACAACTAATTCCTGTTGGGACACAACATGCCCCACAAAAAGGACTTCTCGAGCCCAAAACTCTCACTTAAAGAACTTTCGGAATAGCTGATGTCGACGAAGAACTCCCAAAACAGCTCGTAGATGCTCAGCATGCTCCTCTTCAGATGTGGAGTATACCAAGTTTTCATCGATGAAAACTACCACAAACTTGTCCAGGCACTCATGAAACACATCGTTCATCAACCCCATGAACACAACTGGAGCATTCGTCACACCAAACATCATTACAACGAACTCATAATGCCCATGAAAACAATGGAAAGCAGTCTTTGGGATATTCTCATGCTTCACACGCATCTGATGATATCCTGACCGCAAGTCAATCTTTGAGAAACAACATGTTCACTTCAGTTGATCAAATAAATCGTCAATCCACAGAATAGGATAGCGGTTTTTTATAGTCAGTTGGTTTAAGCGATGATAATCGACACACAACTGTAAACTGGCGTTGGCCTTTTTCATGAACAGAACAGGTGCACACCATGGTGACACACTTGGCCAAACAAAACCTCACTGAAACAAACCATCAAGATGTATACACAACTCTAATAACTCAAAAGGGTCCATCCGATATGGAGACATAGATATGTGAGATTCTCTTGGCTATAGCTCGATCCCAAACTCGATCTCTCATCAAGTGGATAATGCTACAACCTCTTCGGGGAAGACATCAAGGTACTGCTCTACGACCCTAGGAAAATCCAACTGCAGAACCTCTGAATAACTCAGCATCATCTCAGCCGCCATGGAAGATAAGGTTGGAACGTGCTTGTGCCCTATCCAAGGATCTCGCTCACCAACAAACACCACTGGATCTCCATCTGCACCAAAGAAAACGACCTTTTTCTTGAATCAATCCACGATAGCCTGTACCGAATAGAACCAATCCATGCCGAGGATGACATCATATGGTTGTATCCGTAAACATTGGAAATCTCCCCATGATCGGTGATTCCCCAACACTAGCTCACAGTCTCTACATACTTCAAGCAAGTCAGCTCAACCTCCAACTGGCATAGTCAACGCCAAGGGCACTGGAAGCCTCTCTTCCTCAAGTCCCAAGGCATGGACAAGGGTATGTTATAAGAAGGAGTGTGTCACACCTGAATCAAACAAGGCATACACCAAGGTAGAAAACAAGCAGAGGATACCTCAAATGATATCTAGCATGTCTGGTGCTGGAAACACTAGAGCATGAAGCTGACCACAAGCTCCTCAATGGAATATTTGACCCTGATGACGACCACCACCATGGCCATGCTCTGATCTCTAAGGACGGGGAGAATCATGGGGTTGTCCTATACCTTCACCATCTCCCCTCTGGTGATCTAAAGCTGGTGCAACTGGATGCTGCTACCTCGGCTGGAACGACCTCAAAGGAGGAACCTAGAGCATAGCGCCCGGTGCGCGATGACCGCTCTGAAAGGTCGGCCACTCCAGCTGCTGATGGCCGCGACCACCATAAGAAAAACAAGTTCATGATCCCTTGGAATAGGCCTAAGAGTTTCTGCCTCTGTAGAAATGAGATGTGAAGGGTTGGGACCTACCCCCGGCTTAACGGAAACTCTTATGCCCTGAAAACCGGGAACCCCAGACTGTAGCTTTGCTTCTTGAGGAATCATGTTGATTCCCCTGTCTTGATGATCCGGTCCTGGAAAAAGTCCTCTCGATAAACTATGCCCTCACCAACACCATGAGATAGGTCTTCAGCACAAATTGGGTGACCTGGCGCTGGATCTCTTGTTGCAATGCCTCCTCGGAATGCCTCACCCTGGCCTCCTCATCAGGTAACAGGTTCGAAGCATATCGTAAAAGGTTCCTGAAACGGATCCCAAAATCCCGAACACTGGAGATCCCCTGTTGAAGTGTAAGAAAATCCTAGAAACTGGACATCATTGTAGTCGAGGAAAGGAACTTGTCTTGGAACTCCTCCCATGGGATCACTGATTCCTCACGATCCCTGAGGAACAAGAACCACCACTGCCATGCTGCTCCACGCTGCATCGTCATAGCTAAGGACACCTAGTGCACTTTTCGAGCTCGAATTGAACGGAAGCCTATCTCGACCTCATCCAACCAGTATTCTATGACTGCATCTGAAACGGATCCCTCGTACTTCTACAGACACTGGCACTGAAACTCTCAAAGTGTATTCCTCTATGTGTTGTCGTCATGAACCTCTACTCTGCGGCGACCTGTTGGAATTTCCTACTGGGTATCTTCTACGCAAACCTGACGAGGATGTGGACCTGGAGCCATACCTGCAAAATAACAAAAACTTAGAGCTCCTATGCCTGAAATATGGAAGACTCAACATTTATTAATTAATTGTTTCTTTTTATTAATTTTAGGTTAACCTATCCCAAGGTCTACCCATTCAAACAAAGGCACAAAGAAGAATGATGCATGATCCTTTCCTTGGTCTCTACGCTTTAACTAGTATCACCTTGTTTATTAGCCATTGTAAACATAATGGTCCATGCATCAGATCATTGGGGGCCCCAAACGCTTATGTCTCAGCCGGTATCCAGTGTTTACCATACTTGCTAAACATGAATGACACTGTTTCCCTACCAACCCATGAAATATCACATGTGCCCACTCCAAACTCCATCATATCCCTCGAATTCCAGCTTATACCACTATGTCATGACCCCCTCCCCACAAATTTTACCAATCCTGGGATGGAAATGTGAAAAGGGAGATAAAGACCCCCGAGTCCCATCTCCAGTAGGCCCCGGGTTGGTGACTAGCACCGAGGGTATAATAAACACACAAATAGGAGGCATTACCCTCTAAGAGAACACATGCAGAAGGGAGAGATAAGATAGACACCAAGCAACTCTAACTCAGAACTGAAATATAAAAGAAACCCAAGTACATATATGAAATTCCATGAAAAAGTACTATAACTGAAAGGGAAAACTATAAGTACCCAAAAGAAAGTAAAATGGAAACGACCACAAGCCTGAACAGCTCCTCCAACCACAAGCTAGTAGTAACCCTCTTGATCTCCAACCTACTCTAAGTGACTTGAAAAAAAGTTTATATATACATCAGGTGATTATAACCGTATACTTAGTAGGATCCTCCCCGAAGCCTCTCGTAAAAAGTAAAGAAAGCATGCTAAAGCATAGTGAACAACAAGTGTAACTAACTCGTCACCTAAACAGGTATACTAAGTTCCCAACCTCACCATGGATACTCTCATCAAATAATGCATACAAGAATATATCATATAATATTGAATATCAAGGGTACCCTGCTACTACTTCCCCTCCGGTTTGCCGCTTTTCCCCAATGACATACGTCCTGTGCATCTCTCTCGAAAGGATTTCTCGAATACACCTGGGATAAGCTCCACAAACTGCACCACGTGCACCAGAAAGGCTTTCCTATAGACACCTGGGCTAAGCACCACACCATCCGCACAACCAAAAGTAACCAGGTATTTTCTGGGAGCCACCACAGTTCCCATAATGTGTATCATACGTCGGGTATTATACTTCACGCCATTACAGCCCATACACCGAGTAAGGATCCTCAAGCCATCACAGCCTATACACATTACACCAACAGTATTCCATAGGTTACTATATCAAGAATATATGTGTGTGAATAACCACATGCCATTATAGCCCTCTACCCACATATATGTGTGAAACTAACCATTGTTCTTAATATCACTAATGTCTACCAAGATATAGAGTGGTGTTAATGGGGGTAGTCAGCCATTCACCCTCCCATCAGAATGTTGGGGAAAACACCCCCCAAGGCTCAGAATACATGAGGTTCTAGTTGCCCTTACTGACAGGGTGGAGTAGCGTATAGAAACACAAAAAGTAGAGTATAATATAACTCACAACCAAAATAAAGGAATAACCTAGTCTTAGACACAACTGCAGCTAACGTCTCTCAGACTCTGGGCTGCCACTTCTACGACTAGGTATCCTATAAGCACACAACCATTAAAAGGCTTTATTAGATTACCTCATTCCCTTTTTATCAATTCCATTGTACGTTAATTGATTCTTCAAACATTAATTAAGAAAGAACCATTCCACATTAAATTCCATTAACATCACATCAGAAAATTAAATGTTCCTTCAATGTTACAACCTCATCATTCTGTTCCATCATCTCAATCCCCATGGGTTAACATAAATTAATCAAACATTCATTCCTAAATTACTTTCCCATATCCCCAAGAGTTCTAGAAAAGAATACTATGGTAATAAACACAAGAGGGATCAACACGGTGAGTAGATGTACTACCCATACAGTATGTGCCGCCTATAGCAAGAGCGTAGACCCATACTCCCTTGAGATTTTAAACACAGAAATCACGTGGCATACCCTACCTGTCCTTGCCTCCTTCGGAAGAAGGGTAAGTAAGACCAGCTTCCTTGAGCAGTGGAGAAAAATAAAGTAGATAAACAACCAAGATTCAACTAGCATCCAACAACATCCATCCCATTCCATCATCCCTGTTGTCCTCCCCGAAACCCACATTCATAAACCAATGCATCTCGCCACTCTAGGCATCATCCACCGCCACAACTAAGAGGCCTCCATGCCCCCACATATCACAACATCCGTCCAGGATCACATCACAACACAAGCAGAAAGAAAGTAAACATCACCACAAATTGGGCTCTTGGCCCTTTAACAAGGCATCCCTCCTTTATACACAAGCACCAACAGATTTCAGGTTTACCAACCAACTGAAGTAACCACGTACATCGACATCAATTTGACTAACACCAAGTTGGAACAACATCCACAACAACAACAACAGGATTAATTTACATGCGTCTTTATCTTTAGACAATTAATTATCAATTAATTCCAGCTTTAAGTTCTTTATCAATTTCATCAAGAGAAACACGCTAACAAGCAAGGCATATATATCACACTATCTAGCAAATCAAGAGGCAAACCGTTATCACGTTACAAAGGACCAACAAGCAATCAAACCAATTCTTTTAATCAGGTTTAAGTATTTAATTAGGTAAATTCCATTGTGATCCAAAGACCAAATCATGATAACTCCACAAGTTCACATAAATAATTAGAGAAGCCACGAATCCCCTACCTCAATGGTTTTGACGGAACCACAACGGTCGAAGAACACCCGAGAAGACCTGGCCGATTCACCAAGGATCCTCCTTAAATATCTTCTCCTAACATAAAAAAGACTAAATATCCTCATAATCGACATCCACACACATAGATCTACCCATAACAGGCGTAGATCTAAGATCCCGAGAGAAGAGGAGGAGTAGATCTCAGTATATCTAAGAAACCAAATAAAAATCATCACATACCTCGAGAAACCGGCTTCGATCCGTGATGATAAGACTCCAGATCACCTCTAAAATGTTTGGGAGAGGATCTTCTACCTCAAAGGGAGAGTAATCATGATTTATGGCCACTTAGGGGCTTAAACGAGGTGATTAAAGGAAAAAAGACTTAGATCCACAATTTTAGGATCTAACTTTAAGTGACTGAACGGTTAGTCCGCACGGTTTAACAAACCGTGCGCTAACTGTGCATTATCTTCTACCTCTTCAAACAATCCTCGCATGGTTAGTATGCATGGTTAGACACACCATGCGCTAACCGTGCGTTAGCCACTGGCTCCAAGACCAGCCTTGCATGGTTTGGCCACACAGTTTAGGCAAATCGTGCGCCATCCGTGCGAAATCTATTACCATTTATCTTTCTTTAAAAGTCCACCCAAAAGCACCCCAATCCACCTTAACCTTCTAGAAAACCTCTAACACCACATTTCCACAATTTAAGGGACCGAAGAGGTCTAGGCCATTACATATCCCAATTGATATTTTTAATATATAGAATTTTATTTTTCCATTAATTGAATAAAATACCATTTATGTGTGGTGTAATAATTTAATGTAATTATGTAATCCCTAAAAATTCAAAAAACATACCCTTATGAAGAAAAGTTCTTAAAAAAACATGAATATTTATATTAATTCAAATTTTTTTATCTTATGAGAACACATAATTGATTTTAAAAATGACGAGAGTAGAATTATTTTACATTGTTTCGCTTAACTAATATATAATTCATTTTCATGTACATTTTTATGTTTAAAAAAAAATTTAGTGCCTATAGTGACATATTTCAGACTAAATTCATCCAAAAATATATGTGATGAATGAAATAATGGGCTTAATAGCTAGTTTAGAAACAGGGTAAACAGATTTTCCCTTTACCAAGATGATAAATATTATAATAAGTATTATATATATTTCTAAAAAAAGGACCTAAAACCCAAATTAATACATATTGACTTGAAATATAGAATAGATTTTATAAAAATCAACACTTATAAGTGGTAATAATTAATATATGGAAAATCGTGCGAGATTTAATGAAAACTACTTTCTAGAAAAAGATATTTCTAATCATAAAATGAGGTTAATTTTTATCACATTATTATACAAATAATATATAAAATTCATTTTTTCATTTATTATGTTATATATTTATTCAATTGAAATAAATCACTATCCTGATTAATTTAATTTATTTTGTTAAAAACTTAATTCCATGCTCAATTTTTTTTGAGGAAAATAACTTATTTTTCATTAAAATTATGATGATGATTATTAAAAATCAATTGATATATGTTGTCCACATTGAGTATTTCAAGAGGGGGTGAATAAGTACCTCGTAAAAATTTCTTTTCTAACTAGTTATAATAAAATCCCTCACTTCAATTAAAATAGCATATTTATTGAAAATAACATGTTGGTGTAAGTTCTATTGTTTTAAAAGGTTTATTAAATACTTATTAAGTCTCGGTGTAAATGATATAAAAACTAATTTAACATTTATATAAACATAAATAATAAAATACTTATATAAACTGAATAATGTTTAACTATCAAAGTATTTCTTTTTTATATTTTTATACTAATTTATTTTAATTAAAAGGAATGAAAAAAAACACAACAAGAGACACAATAGAATTAAAAATCAAGAGTTTTAGTATCAAGAAGAGACCTAGTCCTCCCTAAATGGAAATCACCCACTTCCAAGAATATTATATAAATATAATTATGATAAAAAATAAAGACTGAGTGAATAGACAACATCTAATGAGATATCCAATTGAAGAATATAACTCTCTCTTAATAGTTGTGGGAATGAAACAAAAATAGGCTGCATTAGGAATTCTTCTCGAACACTTTATGTAAAATAATTCTATGATAGTGAAGAATGTTTATATTATATGAAATTTAAATTTCATGACATAGTATGTGTTTATTAAATAGGGTAATACACACGTAGCTCTAACAAAAATGAAACAAACAAAGGAGAATGTATAATGTTTTTGAAAAGATAGAGTTTTAGATTTAATGTTCTCAGAATATTAAGACTTACTGGATGTATCATGGTTTGGATATCGAGTTGTATTTTTGAAAATAATACTAAAATAATTTGTTGTAATATCTTTTTTGGTTCTTTATATAGGGATGTTTTATAATTTCCCACATACTCTACTCCTGTATAGTCAATTGTTGGAAATAATTCTTCATGTAAGGATCCCCATTAAATAGAACACTTTATCATATGTTCTCACTCAACCATTTTAAATCCATTCATTCCATTATTGGTACATCACGTAGGAGGGTGAATATGTTGAATATGTATATCACTCCAAAAATGATATATTGTTCTAGGAATAATAATCTTGACATTTGAATTTCTGATAATCAGTTCGAATATTCTTTAATGATCCCTACAATAGTTATGAATAATCATCAAAATAATCTATAGAATTAAATAATATAAAATATATGATAGGAAAAATAAATTTAAATAAATATTAATAAGGATGTTGAGTCATTATGGTTGTTACTCATGTCTCACAGTGATTCAATCCAATAGTTAAGTAGGTTTGTACAATTTCATCTGACACTAGGTCATGTCTGAAAGTGACTCATGTTACACTATTACTCATATTTAACAGTGACTCATCATTAAAAACAACTCATCTCAATGGGGAATCATATGATGATTGGCTATATTTAGTAGTGACTCACTCAACGAAGAGTCATCAAACAGTAGGTCATCTACAGTTGTAGGAGATGTCTAGAGGTGGCTCTGCTCTGGGGGTGGATAATATCTATCGTTGATTCGGGTCTGATGAAGAATCATTCTTAGCGGTGACTCTTTTTTAGTGGTGAGACATTCAATAGGGATACTCATCCTCAACGGTGAGCCTTGGGGGGGGGGGCATCCTTAATATTGAGTCATTATTAGCCATGAATCCTCCTCAATAGTGATTCTATTAAAAACATATACAAATTCTCTCTAACTGCTTTATTTTATAAAATTCTATCATAAAATAGAGAAACCATTAAGAACATAATTAAAAATAATAGAGATAACTTAAACATGTATAGGCCAAAAATAACCAATGAAATAATTTTTTACATATGCAACAAAACATTTTTTTAATTAATTTAGTCCAAATCATACACTTTAATCCAAAAGCTACTTGATAACGGTCACATATCATGGTTCATTTTAACATGACGATTCATGTAATGCACGCTATTTATGAAATTAAATTTATTAGAATAATATGTTATATAAAATATTAGGTAGATATATTATACCACAGTTCAGATGAATTTATATCTATAAACTCATCACTATGATATAAAAAATGATAATATATATGTTTCATAATGTATTTATATAACCATATAGCTTTTTCCAATTTCATATTTCTTTAGAGAACTTTTACCAAGAGACTATTCATTTTCTATATAACATTATATCCATGATCTATGATTTATATTGGTTGTTCCCTATAAGAATTTTTATATTTCAGTGGTATAACCCAGATGTTTTTTAAATTTGATAGATCAAGTATGTACTTCCTCATGATAGATATATGAAACTCATATTAATTTTCAGAGAGGTGTAATAAATGTTCCAATCAATAAGATACCATACCTAGTTGAACAAGAATCCCAAAATAAATAATATACAGTGGGATAACATTTCACTTATTTCTAAGATTTTAACCATTATTACTAAAAAATATTCATATTATTTCATTAAAAACAACATAAAATTCCAGTTTACGCCGTCGATTTTTCGAGTAACATTTTTGTTGACTTTTATTTTCCTTGATGTACTGTTAATGACTCAAAATTCCCTTATCAATTCTTCAGATATCTCATTTTATAAAATATTTCATAATATTATATCATCTTATAGTTTTGGAGTTCTACAATTTATTGAATATAGGTTTTTTTATGGACCCATATGAATGATTTAGTGAAGTTTTTGGTTTTTATAAAACACAACTAGATTAAAGTGTTGATCCAAAACTCCTTTGAAATCCACATAATAAGATCTTGACATATCCTCTAGGTTTTGAATTGTTATCTCAAAATTACCATATATCTATGTATGAATCACTACACTAAAACTTAACTCTTTGTGTATAGCCTATATATGTTCTAGTGAGAATATTAATGTAAACATTGGATCTCGATCAGATATAATGGAATGTGGTATTCAAGAAAACCTTACTATATGCTTAAATAAATTACATAAATCTCATCCATAGAAAATTTTTCTCTATTTCCAATAGATTATGATGAATTTATAAGGATATAAACTAAAACGCATATTGAATTGTGCCCTTTTAATATTATTTGGAGTCCAATGAAAAAATACATGATGATGTTTTCTCATATCCATTATAGTATGGGTAATGGTTGTGAAATTCCATTGCACATTTTTTATTGGTATTAATATGATGACTTACCAAGAATCGAGACGCATACTATGAAAAATATATCTTTATGTTATCGTATCATAAATACTATTTTATATCCATATAGAACATTATACTTCAAGGAGTGTTTTAGAGACTTTTTTGGGGCCCACATATGCATCCATGCATGTTGTCATCTATTGCACCATAATTCTTCTTTCCGAAGGAGGAATATTTCCCCACATTAATAAATTATTCCTACAACTTGAAGGAAATAAGATAATGGGATATCAATTAATACTTCCATAGATTCCTCCCTGGAGTGCATTTAAAATTTTGGGTTTTCCATATAGATTAACATGTGTTCACTGAACTCATTTCTAGTGGAATATGTACATGGATTCTAGTTAAAAAACGACATTTTTTCTCAACATGGTAGTAAAATTTGGTTAGGAGAGTAGTTATGTTTGGAATCTCTGGGAATATTTTGACATTGGGTATATTGGGAACTAGTAAATCATCTTTCTTGAAGGGCATCTCACATGTGGCATCATAGGTGTGAAACCCAAGGCATATTGTACTAATAATGAGGTCATTACTCTAGGGGTGAATGAATTAAAATATTTTTTATCTTAGGAATACCATTTTCACCATGGGTTATGCATAATAGGTTGGGGAACATGTTTAACATCTTATATAGATAGGAATAAGGTTAATATCTTATAGCGACCCAATTCTTTATCAACGAAAATTACCCTATTATAATTTTGTAATATAGTATAAATCCTATAAAATAACATATTGAACAAAATAAAAATCATATAGATGAATAATGAATGAAATAAAAAGTATTTATATGCTTTAAATAACTTATACTAGTGGAATAGTAACATATCCTTTAAAATAGTATTGTTAACCTTAAAAATAGTAACTCAGATAATATAATTGTATACTAACCTATTAAAATATAAATAATATTTCTCAATCTTATGAATGAAAATATGATATAATTATATGATAGTATATGTAAATAAATGTTTTGAAAATGTCATATTAAGTGGTGATATTTTTATAAAACCTAAATGTTAATTTAAAATTTTAGAATTAATATATTGGAGGGAAAAATTTAATTTCATAAAATAGATTCATACATTTATATTATGTTTTCTTGTTATTGTAACATATTTTTAGGAGATCTTAATTAATTTTTAATTTGGTAAAAAAAGTTATAATTTTAAAATCAAGATTTTTTTGAGTAAATGAAGTTTTTTTATTACAAAATAATATTGGAACATATAGAAAAAATATATAAAATGGAGTCCATTTTTAAATTCTACATGTTGATACATTTTTGTGGTGGATTTTAGGTATTATTCAAAAATAAATTATTTTTTTTGTTAATAGTGAAATATTATAATTTACAGTATTTAACAAATACATGAATTATTTATTCATAGATGATTTACTGTTGATGTAAGTCCATAATTTCAAACCATACTGAATTATTTTAATATATTTAGTGAGAAATCTAAAACAATTTGTAGTATTGAAGAAAATTGATAAACTAAAGAAAAAAATAAAGAAAAAACACCCCTCTGCTCCCCTATAAATACCACCATCACCCCCACTTCTCCTCATCCATTTCAATATTTGATACCATTCCAAAATATACCCAATACTATTCCTAATTCTCTCCCTTTCATGAAAAATATCTTGGTATTAATAAATAAACAAACTAATGTTTCTTAAGGAGGGTCTCAACGAGAATAATTCAAGAGGTAACAATTGATTTCCTTTTCTTTTAATTTCTTTCTAATTTATTTATTTTTTATTCTATCATACCCCCCCATACAAGAGGCATGGTAAATATAATTTTTCAATTATATTGGATTTTAATTATGTTAATTTAATAACCCATCACCATTTATTTCTTGTTCCTTTTTTATAAAAACAAAAATATCATATAAGATGTGTTAATTTTTCATACTCAAGGATGAAGAGATTTGAATTAAATTTACCACCATAAAATCTAGATATAATGTTTTTATGGTAATACCAGATTATAATATACATATTGTAACGTACTGGTTCCAAAAGCCACCCATAGGCGCCCCGTACCCTGTTAGTCACATGGCCTCAAGCACATTTCCCTAAATGCTAGAGGCTGTCGACTAGCATTGAGGTTTTTGGGTGTGATACTGTGAAAACTATGCCCTCATTGGCAGAGTACACAGTAGAAGCAAACAAATAAAAACAAGAGCGGAAGCCGTATTAATGAAATATAGCCGAAAACTAAAAGTATAAACTAGAGAACATATATAAAATGATGCATGATACATATGTCTAGGAAACAGCCAAAAAGTCACAATGATGGAATACAACAGTGTTAAACCAAAGTGAAAAAGAAATTATGTAAACTCCTCAGTATTGCAAGACATAGCTTGGTCTCATGTTCTCCAGCTCCACCACAAAATCAAGTATCTGAAATAGAAGGGTGCTTGCCCTAATCTATACCTACAACAACATAATCAGTTTGGGACCAAAATCATGACCCAAACATGGTGTGAGACTAAATCCTAGTAGGCAACCACCTGAAGATCTCTTCCTGATAGTCAGTAAATATATGGAAGGTAAAAGTAAAGAAAAAAGTAAATAGGAAGGTTCTCAGCAGTAAACAGTTCCACAAGTCAAATAATCAATCAATCATAGTAACCCTCTAGGAAGTGCACATAGCCCATCCCCTATGGTTCAGTATATAAAGACTCTCTAAGGAAGAACTCAAAATAAATTCCCCTTATATTCTAATGTGGTCAGGAACTCTCAGAGGAATCTCACTCAGTCAATTCGCCTTATTTCCCCAAGGTCAAGGAATCTCTGAGAAAGTTCACTCTGTCAATTTCCCTTATAGCTCAGGTTGTTTATAGACTTTCTGAGGAAGCACACACTGTCAATTCTCCTTTTAGTCTCAACAGTTCAGGAATATAATCAAAGACACACTAAGGAAGATCACTTGGTCAATTCCTCTTATAGTCTAATGCATACAAGGACTATCAGAGGAATCTCACTCGTCCAATTACCCTTATAGCCAATACTTCTCAAAGACTCTTTGAGGAAGCTCACCTAGTCAATTACCATTGCGGTCTACTACACCAGGTTCTCGTGGACCTGTGTTGGTCAACGAGCAGAGTAGTGTAATATGGCCAAGTAAAACTATTGAACTACTTGGCTAGAAATCCTACAACATAACAAGCATGTTAGAATACAAACTCTCCTTCCTACATAAATAGGCATGGAAAATAGGAAAGGCAGCCAAACTGGATAAATAGGACCAAAGAGTCGTAAACAGAACATGCAAGGGAAAAACATCCAAAGCATATCAATCATCACTTTTCATATCCAGATTACCTCTACACAAGAATACAAGCATGAAAAACAATCATCAAGGGTAAAATGGTAAACACGCAATGCACCATTCAAGGGTATTAGTGTAATTTCCACATAATACTCAAATACATTGAATG
Source organism: Viscum album (assembly GCA_963277665.1). Classification (NCBI taxonomy): domain Eukaryota; kingdom Viridiplantae; phylum Streptophyta; class Magnoliopsida; order Santalales; family Viscaceae; genus Viscum; species Viscum album. Next base: position 1,410,612,493 of record OY728119.1, on the reverse strand, counting down.
GAAAGGCACAAACCACCAACCTCGGGTTTGGAGATCGCTATATGTGAACCTCGAAGCTTGAATCTCCATAGAACGTCGAAGACCTACAAAAACATCTAAAACGTTCATCCCACGATATATCAAGAGAGAGGAGAAATTAGAAGATGATGATCAAGGTGAAGATAGAACTCACCAATGTGATTACAACATAACCAACAATGTTTGATTCAGAGGACAGATAAAGGATAAGGGGTTCGTCAAAGATCTGCGGTCGTACGATGCTCCTGGATGAGACAAATGAAGAAGGGGGTTTTTCTATTGATCAGATGCGACCCCAGTGCGTGTAATGAAAAAAAAAAGAATGTACACGACATGTAATTTTGAAGTACATGACAGGTACTTACCTTTTCTATACACTTCATTAAGCGGCCTCCAAGTCACTCCCACATGGCCGTGTGTGTGGCTACTACACGGCCAGCCCATGGCCTCCTGCGATAAGGAAGTACATAGCATGTACTCATAAAGTACATGGTGTGTACTTAGAAAATTTATAGAATATCCACTTTTCTCAAAAAATGATCAAAAAAAGAAAAAACATACCTTAAAAGAAGATCCATGTTCTTAGAAACTTTCCCCCTTAAATAAATTATTCCCTAAAATACCCATGCATGGCGTAGAAGAAGAAACCCAGAACAGCTCTGACCACTACGATTGATCATCCGCCTCCCTCTCCCAAGTATCATTCTACACCCACCCGTGGTATCATATCACTCATACCAGAGGAACAGACCGGCCACGAAGAACCCTTGTACTGCGATCCACAATCTAGATTGGATGCTCATCAAACGACGCATCCCCTTCGAACTCAACCACCTCTGGTTGGAAAACCTGGGACATGTCATAAAAGTAACGTCAAAGATGATGAACGTGAAAGATGTCATGCATAGCCCAGTACCTATGAGTTAACTGCAACCGATAGGAAACCGGCCCAACTCTCTCTAACACCTCATATGTCCCGACGTACCATGGTGAAAACTTACCCTGTCTCATAATCATCTTGTGTCCCAACCTCAGTTTGAAATGTAAGAAAATCTAATCCCCAACCTAGAACTCCAGAGGCCATCTCCGCTTATCAGCAGAAGACTTTTGTTGAGACTGTTCATTATCCATCTTCTTCCGAATCAACTCTATCATCTTTATTGTCTCCTAAACAAGTCGAGGTCCCAGCAAATATGGCTCTCCTTCCTCAAACCAACATAATGGTGATCATCATGTCCTACCATACAAATCATATTATGGTTCCATCTGAATAGTCTCTTGAAAACTATTTTTGTAGGAAAACTACACAAGAGGTATATGCTTCTCCCAAGAACCTGCAAAATCTAGAATGCATGCTTGGAGGATATCCTCAAGCACCTGAATCGTATGCTCGGACTGGCCATTTGTCTGAGGATGGTAAGATATACTCAAAATTAACTATGTACCCAAAGCCTTATGAAGCCCCTTCCAGACTCGAGAAGTAAAATGTGCATCCCTGTCTAAAACAATGGAGTGTGGAACTCTATGAAGGCATACAATCTCTCAGATGTACAACTGTCCCAGCACATCAACACAGATGGTCTCTTTGATTGGTAAGAAGTGAGAAACCTTCATTAGTATATCAATGACAACCCAGAAAACATCATTCCCTTAAGGATACCTTAGTAAACCAGTCATGAAGTCTATCGCGACATCATTCCACTTTCACTCAGGAGTGGGTAACTATAGTAAAATCCCTTCTAGTTGATAATGCTCTGCCATCACCAGTTGACAAGTAGAACACTTCCAGAAAAAACCAACATCATCTCTTTTCATACCTGGCCACCAATACTAATGGTGTAGATCACGATACATCTTGGTGATACCAGGATGATCTTCCCAAACTGAGGAATGAAAATACCACATCATCTCATCACGTATATCTGCTGGCACACATACACGCCCCTGGAAACTCAAGATCTCATCATCACCAATGGTCCATCTAGGAATAGGGTCCTCTCCTGACACACTCTCCCTTAGGACTAGGCCTTTAGAATCTGATAACTTCCACATTCGAATACGATCCAGAAGTGTAGATGAAACAACTATAGAAGAAAGAAACTTCTTCCCCTGACTGTCATGCACCTCCAAATGCATCTCAGATAATAGATCCATAAGCTGCCACTCACTAATGGCCTCTTGAACTACCTATATCTGAGTCCTACTGCTCAACGTATCAGCCACTACATTTCTTATCCTAGGAATATATGCAAGCTCAAATTCAAAGGACTGAAGATACTCAAACCACCTTCACTGTCTCAAATTCAGATCATGCTGAGTGAATATTTACATGAGGCTCTTGTGGTTAGTGAAAACAAAAATGTGATCTCAAAGAAGATAATTTCCTCAACAGTGTAGGGAATGGACAAAAACTGCCAACTCCAGATCATGTGTCAGGTAATTCCTCTCATGTGGAATCAACTGCCGAGACATGTACGCAACGACTCCATCTCCATACATAAGCATAACTCCCAGCTCGATAGCAGAAGCATAACAGTAAACAGTATATCTCTTTCCCGGCTCTGGAAAGACTAGAATCGGTGCTGAATTAAACCTTCTTTTCATCTCTTGAAAGGATGACTCACAAGAATTAAACCATAAGAACTTTGTGCCCTTCTTCTTCAAACCTGTCAGTGTTGCTGATAAGCTTGAAAATTTCTGTATGAAACATCTATAGTATCCAGCCAGCCCTAGAAAACTCTGAAACTCAAATACATTCTTCGGATGATTCTAGGAAACTACAACTCTCAATTTCTCTGGGTCTACTGATACTATTGCTTCTGAGATAACATGAGCCAGGAAGTGAATATGATCCATCCAATAGTCGCACTTTGAGAGCTTAGAATATAACTGAAGCTCTCTCAGTGTACTCAAAACGATCTCAAGGTGGGTAGCATGGTGGTGTCGAGGGTGAGAGTACACCAAGATGTATTCCACGAAAATAGCCATAAAGGAAAACAAGTACAGATGGAACACTCGGTTCATTAGTTCCATGAAAACTACTGTTGCGTCCGTGATACCAAACGACATAACCATATACTCGTATAGACCATACCTGCTCTGAAAGGATATAAGAGGTATATCTGATGGTCTAACATGCTATAGATTGTAACTGGATTTCAGGTCAATCTTCGAGAGCACCTGGGCTCCTCGAATCTGATCAAAGAGATCAACAGTCCTCAGAAAGGGATACTGGTTCTTGACCATCAATTGGTTCAACATACTATAGTCCACACAAAGTCTGAGGGTGATGTCCGCCTTATTCGAAAACATGACAGGCAAACCCCAAGGAGAAGTACTAGGTTATATGAAAACCTTTTCCTATAAATCCTCGAACTAATTCTTGAGCTCTTGAAACATAGGTGTATCCATCCTATAAAGAGTAATAGACACATGTTATTCTCCTGGAACATGCTAAATCGTGATGTATACCTCACACTACTGGGTAAAACCTGAAAAGTTATTTGGAATGACATCCCAGAAACAATCCACCGCTGTAGAAAAGTCTAACTATGATGTTCCCTAATCATCCAGATGTAGACTAGAAATCTGGTATGTAACTCCTACCAACCCATTATGCTCTGGACCTTCTCTACTCGCCTGGACATCCCATTCGCCCCTATGAAGAAAAGATTCACCCTATGGAGATATGAAACTCACCCTACGGTGATAACAATCATTGACTGCCTGGAAGGGAACTAGCCAGTCCATTTTGAGAATAACATCATAGCCTGTCATCTCTAGGACGTAGAGGTCCCATAAAAAGTGACACCCACCAACCTGTAGAGGGAACTCTCTACACTGATGTATACTAGATGTTCTAGTCCACAATGGAGTGTCTAGTGTCAAGATATCTGCAGAGGAAAAGATGCAGAGCCCAAGGCTCTCCACAACAACTAATAAAATAAATCTATGCGAATCCCCTGTGTCAAAATGTTCAGAAGCTAAAACTGAGGCTATAAGATCATACCTTGAACTATAAATGGTCTGGGATCCTACTCTTTCTGGGTATGATCCATTGCAAAAGTCTGGCCTATGTCGCGGCCCTGCAACCCTTCCTTACCGCTCCGAGATTATCCACCCTGCTGTCGCTGAAGAACCTATGACTGACTACCACAGCCATGACCTCTACCTCGTCCCGAATGGCTGGAAGAACTATAGTTCCCAGACTAGTGATAAATCGGTGGCGCTTCTCCTAAACGAGGAGTCATAGAAGAACCCATGTCACCAGCTGCTGGTGAGAAGAATAGACAGAAGCGCTCAAGGTAACCCATATTTTCACAAGAACAGCACTCCATCGGGTCTCTCGATTAGTGTGGCCTCATATGCCCACTTCTATCACACTGGTATCACACCACCTAACTACCTGAATAAGCATCTTGCATGCTCTGATCTCTTCATGAATCCTCCCTACAGTGCTTCCTGCTATCAGCTGGTGGAGCACTAACTCTAGATGTCGAACCGTACTAGCTCACATCTCTAGAATCCCTCGGATTGTGCTCTATGATTAGTGCCTGGTTGAATATAGAGTACATTGAATTCAACCTAAAGATTTTTACCTATGATTAGATGTCTTTCCTGAGGCCATCCTCAAACTTCCGTGCAAGGAACTACTCATCACCTCCTAGAATAGGCGTGAAATGCTGCAGCTCAGTGAATCGAAAGGAATACTCCAATACATTAAGAGTACCCTTCTCTAGGCTCATGAACTCTTGTTCTCTATCAGCCCTCAAGGTCTCTAGATAGAATTAATCATAGAAGATACACTAAAAATCATCCCAAGATATGTTCTGCTCATGGACCACCTATGATATCGCATCCCACCACCTCTTGGCGGAGTCATGAAGCATGTAGGTAGTGAGCTTCACCCACTTGTCTGGAGGTATCTCTAGATGCTCGAAAATTTTCAGTGTGGCTTCTAGCCATGACTATACAGCCTAGGGTCCTCCATCCCCTGAGAAAGTAGGAGGATGTTGCTGCTGGAAGACCCACTTCAAATAAGCCATTGATGGGGTAAGAGGCGGCGCTCCCTGAAAGGTCGGCATCATCCTTAAAAATCCCTCCTTGAACTGTGAATCATCAAATATGTCAGGTATATCAGCTGGTGCCAAGGTTGGAAAAACTGGAGGATCTGTAGGTAGTCCTTAATCTGCTATGTCCGGTGTCAGATCACCGTCTGGAAACTAGCGCACAACCGAAGGACGTCCTACTGGCATGACTCTGCAAGGTAAAGCGCACACCATAGAACATGATTATCAAGGACTGAAGAATATACATGTTTGAAGGGAATGGGAGAAAGAAAGAACTCATGTTTTACAAAACATGACTACATAGTGTGTACATTTCCTACACAGTGTGTTCCCTGAAGTCATTTACCTGGGTGTGTACTCATACATAAACTAGTCATGTAACGTCGTGTTGTCTTAACACACGACATGTACTTGAGTCCCCTTTCCCAACCCGAGTCCTTCAACATGGTTAAGCAATATGGCATTCCAAAGACAAGACTACATGGTGTGTCAAAGATAGATAGGGCATGTACTAGACAAGCTTCACCTGGCCTATGTTGTTAGTGACACGACCAATCACACAGATCACACTACACAACGTGTTATGAATGGACACGACGTGTTTGTGAAGGGGTAACACTAAATTGTGTTGTTCGTGACATGGCCGGGTAACTGAGTCAGACTACATGGCATGATCAACATGAACATTTCATTTATAGCTTAAGGCCTTATCTGTCCTTGTTGTTAGTTACACGGGGGGGGGGGGGACCAGGTTGACACTACATGGAGTGTTTGTATGGTACATGGAGTGTTCCCACTAAACTTTCCACATCCCGTGTCTCTACCCACACAGCCTATGAAACGGTCATATACTACACAACATGTACATTAGAAAAACACTTTCTTCCCAAACAGAAGAACACATGGAGTGTACTTAACACTACACAACGTGTATTCTGGGTTTTTCCAGACAATAAGCCTCAGAAACTACTTTGGAACCCAAAAAACACTAAAACGAACATTAAAAGTGCCAAATTCCAATGCATGAGGGCCTATACTCCCCACGAATCAAATTCTGGCATCTTATACATGTTATAATAAGGAAACCAGAGCAATGATCCAAAAAATTCCATTCCATTTGGGCCCATAACACCTCAAGAACCAAAGATTGGCATCCAATCATGAAAAAACATTACACAAAACAGTACCCTATAAAATAGTAGGTGTTTTATCAAGGCAAATATCACAAAAACATGCATATTTTAAACAACATCTCTCACAACAACATGAAATCACTAATACATCCTATATGGTAGGGAAAAAATGCATGACATGTGATTTCCATCAAGTGCCTAAAGGATGCATGAGATGGAATACCCTCATCTCATTGGGTTGAGATAGAAATAGATCCTCAAGAACATCAATAGTAATAGTACAAAACATGTGAGTCACCAAAGGTGAAATCAAATCAACTGGAACAATTGAAAAGGATGAAAAATTGAAATTAACGATGTAGATTGGCTTTTCCCTGTACACAGGTTAGCTACTCCCTGGCACAACTTATTACTAAGGACCTATTCCTTCCTATCCCAGGATAAAAGAATCCAAACAATAAATCAAGAGATAAGAATTCCTCTGATACCACTTTGTAACTTCCCTATTCCAGAAGCCAACCAGAGGAGCCCCATACCTGGTTGGTCACATGGCCTCAAGCATATTTCCTTGAACTCCAGAGTCTTCTGACTAGTAGCGAGGGTTTTGGGTGCGATAGTGGGGAAACTGTGACCTCATTGGAAGAGTACATAGTAGATGTAAAAAAATTCATACAAGAGTGGAAGAAGTAATAATGTCATACTATATAAATCTGAAAGTAAAATCTGGAGAACATATATATAATGATGCTTGATACATATGTCTAGGAAAATATGCAAACATGTCACAATTCTGGAATACAACAGTGCTAAACCAATGTAAAAAAGAAACCAGATAAACTCCTCATCATAACAAGACATATCTTGGTCCCATGCTCTCCAGCTCCACAGAAAATCAAGTACCTGAAGTAGAAGGGATTTTTACCTTATCTATACCTGGAACAACATAATCTATTTGGTCCCAAAAGCATGAACCAAATAGGGTGTTAGACTAAATCTTAGTAGGCAACCACCTAAATATCTATGCCTAATAGTCAGTGAATATATGGTAGGTAAAATTAATGAAAATAGTAAATAAGAAGGTTCTCAATAGTAAACAGTTCCATAAGTCGGATAATCAATCAAGCACAATTACCCTCTAGTAAGTGCACACATCGTATCTTCTCTAGTTCAGTATATGAAGACACTATGAGGAAGCACTCACAGTCAATTCCCCTTAGAGTCTAAAGTAGTGATGAAATCTTTGAGGAAGCTCACACGGTCAATTCCCCTTATATCCCCAAGGTCAAGGACTCTCTGAGGAAGCTCACTTAGTCAATTCCACTTATAGACCAGGTCGTTCATAGACTCTCTGAGGACGCACTCATCATAAATTCCCCTTATAGTCTAAACAATTCTAGAATAAAATCCAAGACTCTCCAAGGAATCTCACTCGGTTAATTCCCTTTATAGTCTAAAGCAGACATGGACTCTCTGAGGAACATCGCTCAGTCAATTCCCCTTATAGCCAAAAGTGCTCAAAGAATCTCTGAGGAAGCTCACCCAGTCAATTCCCCTTATAGTCTACTACACCAGGTTCTCACGGCCATGTGTAGGTCAACGACCATAGAAGTGTGATATAGCCATGTAAACCTACAGACCTACTTGGCTAAAAAGTCTACAACATATCAAGCATGTCAGAATACAAACTCTACATCCTATAGCAATAGGTATGGAAAATATGCAAGGCATCCAAACTGTCTAAACAGGACCAACCAGTCATAAATAGAACATGCAAGGGACAAACATACAAGGCATATAAATTATCCCTATTCATATCCAAATTACCTCTACACAAGCATACAATCATTGCAGACAATCAATAGGGGTAAAACGGTAAACACGCAAAACCCTGTTCAAGGGTATTGGTATAATTTTAACATAATACTCAAATAATTTGAACGGAAGGGCACAAAAAACCTGCCTTAGGTTTAGGATATCACTATCTGTGATCCTCGAAGCTTGAATCTCTTTAGAACGTTGGTGATCTAAAAAACCTCTAAAATGTTCAACCCACGATATATCAAGAGATATGAGAAATTAGTCGACGATGCTATAGGAGAAGAGAGAACTGACCGATGTGCTTCCAACACAACCAATGGTGTTTGATTCAGAGGACAGATGGAGGCTTGGTGGTTCATCGAAGATACCCGATTGTACGGTGCTCCAGGACAAGAAGAACGAAGAAGGCGGTGTTTCTGTCGATTAGACGCAACCCCAGTGCGTTTAATGAAAAAAACGTACATGGTGTGTACTTTTAAATTAAATGGAATGTACTCACCTTTTCCATACTCCACATTAAGTGGCCTCTAAGTCACTCCCACACGGCCTCCTGCGGAAAGGAAGTACATGGTTTGTACACATAAAGTATACGACATGTACTAATAAAATGTCCAGAATTTCTTATTTTCTCCAAAAACAAATAGAAAAGGAAAAACACAGATGAAAAGAAGATCCGGGTTCTTACACATATTATATCTTATTTAATGTTCTGTAAATATAAAATATACATAATATTAATTAATAAAACCATCTAATTCTTTATGATAGAGAAGCCACCAAAATAATGTAACCGTTATCATTAACACCCTATCTAATAAATCATCCCCACATGTTGTAAAAAACTAAAATATATGACCATTTATTATTATGTAATATCATTAATAAAATATAATTTCCATTATGGACTACTTTTAACATTTCACATGATCTTCCTTACACGTATACAAATGAACCGATCATGAAAACCAAGGAAACAAAAAATCCATACCGAAGAAATTTTATCTCATAACCCATCCAAATGGCCAAAAATGACCTTAATAAAAATATAATAAATAAAAAACATATATAAATGGTCATAATTAATTAATTTAAGTATTTAATTTGATTATCAAGAAAAATTATATTATGTGGAAAACACTTTCAGACATAATGTAAGTGATTTTTTTGAACCTCCATTTTTCTTATGGGATATAATATATCTCCATTTAAAAGAATTTGAACCTTTATAATTATTATATAAATACTATAAATTATATTTATATATTCCAAAATCAGGTATACTATTTAGAACGTCATTCTTTTTTTGGAGAAATACATGTTTTAAAGTGATCCCCTTATCAATTATTCACAATAAGGAAGCCCGATTAAAAGAAAAATCCGGATTTATTACCCATTTTCATTATGAAATCATTAATATGTTTTAATACACAATTATTTTTATAAAATAAATAGTTTTATCTTAAAAAACCTACTTTTTTCATTTTAGTTTTTATATAAACAATTTTTCATTTTCCTTTGTAAATAATCATGAAAATTATCCCTTAAACCACACTAAAATGTTTTATTTATAAAGATTCTTCTACATTATTTTTACATGTTTTAAATTAATTTTTACATATATTATCATGACCTATTCCATTTTTCCCTTATAAATTTCCATGTATGATTTTAATCCATTCTTTCTTGTACACCATTACAATATTTACTTTTGATATGCCTTTTGACATGATCACGATACCAAATTCTCTCCAAGGGTAATAATTATGATTATGTTTGATTCCTTATGCTTGATTATTAATGTGGAAGACATATGTATGAACATGTGATGATGCATGAATCGAGATAATGCTCCAATTAATTGGATAATGTTTTGTCTCATTAGATGTCATGTGTGATGGTCATGGTGGTCCGCCGTGACTCATGCTCCATGATCTGTAGTGTTGGTGGGATTCATTGACTCATTCTATATTTTCAAGGGTCATTATGGTTAGCATTGAATTATGATCCTCAATGTGAAATGAGTATTAAATCATAAAAATGTCATGATTTATGTTTCTTCTACATAGTACGATTCCATAACTACATGATCCATGTTTCTATATGCTATGATTCTATTGGTTTTCTATGGTTTGATTATTTTTTTCTCATCATATTTTATTTATCACCCTGGTATTATTATTTTTTATTCCCTTATTGGAATTTTTTATCATCTCTTCTTTAATGTATCCCTTAGGTTATCCTATGATGATGTATGGGCTGAAAGAACTTTTGGAAGTCATTTTGAGTATTAAATTAAATATGTTTTTATTTTGGTTCTGTGCTTTCTAACTCATTATGAAATCATCAAAAGAAACTTGAATTTTTGATACTTGGTTTTTATTTGATGGATAATAATTTGGAAGATCATGTAATAATATGTTTAAATGTTTATGAAAATTATAGTTTCTGTCAAAGCTTGGTCTAGTTATTTTTTTAGATTAAGAGTAGTCTACATTTTAAGGACCATAGGGATAATTATATAACTAGAGATAAACTATATTTTAAAGTTGGCAATCAAATGTTAGTATGTACTTATGATTTACAATTTTATCTTTCTATGTCTAATTTTTTCTTTTTATATGCTTATTAAATATGTATTAAGGACTATTAATTGAAAATTATTATTTTTAGTTAATGGATATAAATAGAAGAACCTATAGAAAAGGTTAATGTGATATCAAATATGAGGATTTCCATAATTATATGAAACAAATTTTGTGAAATAGTTCTAAAAACAACATGACTGTACTAGCAGAACTAACTCATGTCATGAATAATAACACGAGTCATGTGGAGAGCCCTCCTTCTCCTAAGAATGATCATGTAGTGGAAAAATACTTTATGAGACAAAGGAATAAAGTATTTAGTATATATTCTGATCCCATTGTCACATAGTAATATATTATCTCCTTTCAAAAGATATTCTCAATCCTCCATTACACAAAAGTAGAGAATGTTGTGCTGGAGGTATATAATTTTAATGGGGAAGCTGATCAGTTGTGGACACTAATAAAAAAATAGTACAACATTGAAATTGATTCCATGGAATGGGAAGCTTTCATGAAAATATTTTTCAATAAATGTTTTCCTCAAACCCTATCTCTCAAAATGGAAAGGGAATTCCTTAGGTTGAAGTGGAAGGAAGGCGATCTATCGGGGTGTATGAAGTAATTTTCAAAATAATTGCATGATACGCCACCATATTTTTCATGAACACTGAATTAAATGTGAGTATCATCTATAGTGTATTAAATATGTGTTTATGAAAAATTTTGCAGAATCAAGACTTTGAAAGCTATGAGGAGATTCTCTGTTGTGCCCTCAAGGTTTAAATAGGGATCAGAGACTCCCAGTGGACTTATGGGCCTAAAGATAAAAAGGGGAAAAGGTTTTTTAATATGATAATATCAATAGATAAATCCCATGACTTAATGAATAACAAACATCCCATGTTTAAAAATTATTGGAAGATACATTGTAGGATCATTATAAAGTGAACTATGAAATGAATCCAATGTATTAGAATGATGAATCATTCTAGTTACTATCCAAGGGATATAGAGAATCCAACTAATGATAAAGAAGAAGGGAAGGTAAATATAAACACATATATTGTAGTGGTGTTTTTCAACAATATTAAACATGGGAATTATGTAAACCCTTATCAAAATCCAAGGGTTTTTGGAGGAAATAATAAAAACCACTTATTAAGAGGCAAGAGAGATAATATTATATCATTATCACCGAGGTGGAGCCCGAACATTAGGTGATTAAAGGTAAACTAGATATTTATTAACTAATATAAAACATATTATATGATTCCTATTCAATGCATTCATTAATATCTTGCAAGATTAGTAGAACTATTCATACACCACTGAAAAATGTGGAGGTTATGTTATCTTTGTGAATTGAAAAAGTTGAAAGTATTTCATAAATAATATATAACTCATCCAAGGTCAATTTTGGGGGACTAAACCACCATGGAAATCTTTTTTAACCTAATTTGGTGGATTTTCATTCTATGTGGGGCATGGATTGGATATCCTTATAAAAATCCAACATCAACTGTCGTGAAAGTGAGTTCAAACATACCATACCGACGCATCATCCAATTTTGTAAAAGTGTTAGAAGTGGATGATTCTAAATACAGATAATCATCTCAATTGTGGATATTTTTGACTAATTATAAATAATATCAAGATAAAATTATTGACACAACGAAGATAATTTTCCTAGATTACATGCCACTACTAGGAAAACATGTATTTGCGACGGGTCATTTGCGACGGGATCCCGTCACAAACGGCTTTTTACGACGGGGGCCCGTCGCAAATGACCCGTTGCTGAAAACGGTGTCGCAACAACAATTTTTGCGACGGGCCCATTGCTAAAGCCTTTTTCCGTGACAGGGAGAATCCCCATCGCAACTAGTACTCCGTATATTTGTAAAAACATTTCAAAAACTATTTGTGACGGGACCCGTCGCAAAAACTATTTTTAAAAAAAATAAAAAACTATTAATAAGTTATTTTAATGCATATAATAATAATACTATTTGCGATGGGCATAGTATCCCGTCGCAAATACTATAGAAAAAATAAAAAAAAAATAAATTATTAATAAATTATTTTAATTAATATAATAATAATCAAATTATAATTCAACAATAAAAAATAATAAAAAAATAATAAATGATTTTAATTAATATAATAATCGAATTATAATTCACAAATAAAAATAATAAATTATTTTAATTAATATAATAATAATAGAATTATAATTGAAAAATAAAAAATAATAGAATATTAATAAATGATTTAATTAATATAATAATATTAGAATTATAATTCATAAATAAAAAAAATATTAATAACTTATTTTAATTAATATAAAAATAATTGAATTATTTTACATTCAAATATTAAAATAATTCAAGTATTACAAAAAAATATAATTAAATTATAATATTATAAAATTTTAATATATATATATAATTTAATATTATAAAATATAAATAATATTATTATTCATATTAATATTGTTATTTAAAAATATAATATTATTAATATTTTATAATGAGACAGAAACTACGAATAGAAAAAAAAAATCATATTTTGATTTCACAAATTTTATAACATAAATACAAACTCTAATCTGAAGGAGGGGTGGAGGGGGGGATCTGCAGATGGTGGCGGAGGAAACTCCATCACTAAAGCATGAGTGAGTCGGCGCATGTACTCTAACTGCTCCTGATGCTGCTGCTGCCACCGACTCGTATGCTCCTCGTACAGCTGCTGCTGGCGTCGACGCTCCTCCTCATGCTGCTGACGCATCTGCTCCTGCTCCTGTCGGAGACTCTCTATCAGTGAAGTCTGAGATCGCAACTGATCCTCATACTATGTAGCAGAAGAAGATGCATGAGCTCCTCTCGAGCTGGACGCCGACATCGCAGCACTGCCATAATAATCTCCGTGAGTCATTTGAGAGCTGATACCAACTACCCGGCCCTTCTCGAAGTCATACTGGGTGGCCTGCATCCATGCCGCCTCATCAAACTGATGACCAGTGGTCTGATCTGATGACTCGGCCTGACTCTCAGGTCGGGCCTGTGACGCTGCGGCCTCATATGACTCCTGTAGTTGTAATTTAAAATTAAAATTGTGAATATAATATATGTAGTTAATTTTGAAACTTGAAAACAAATAATACTGACCACGATGTGATGCTGACGATCACCTCTGAGCTCCCCAGCAGCAGGATCACTATACATCCTCTGATATACGTCATACTCTGTAATATCGGGGTGCTCAACAGCCTATAAGAATAAAAAATAAACTGTTAATATTTATAGTTATATAAAATATTTATAAATAATGTACATACCATATGTTGTCTATGAGTACTGAAAGAACAACTCCCAGCTCGATGAGTCACCTCCTGTCTCCCCCGATTCTGCCTCCCCACCGATGATCTCCTCTGAAAGGCACCACTCAACCAGTGCGCACATAATCCATCCCATACATGGGATGAAATGTACTCTGGTCAGTGTGCTCTACATGACTTGTTAAAATCTGACACTCCTGCTTTCTTCATCGGAGCTTTTCTTAAATTGTGCAAAAACTGACGAAGGCGATCACGCATTGCCACCTCCCATGCCTCGTGGATGGCGTCACGCATGGTATCCTCGATCGGATACCATAAGCCCTACAAATATATCAAAATATCAAGTTAGAAATGAAATAATTTTCAAAATAAAAATTATTTATTTACGTACGTACCAACCAATGGCCGAACATGGCCTGCTGCACATCAATGGGAATCTGCTCCCATGTGGTCCACGGTTGAGAGAAATAGTTGCGTAAAATAGCGCTTCCCTGTCCGACTACTATATGCGAGAAACTGTAAAAATAATAAACATTTATTATGTGAATAGATTAATGAAATCTTAGTCAAATCCACAGGTTATCACATAGGTTATCACACCTCCGTGTGCGTGGATCAAACCCAAGACGTGGACGTCGCTCAGGGACGGGGTCAGGAATCATCAATCGTGCAAGACGGCGCCCCCTCCACGTACTCCCTGGAGCGCCTGCAGGCTAAGGGTCATTTGTCAGCAACTCATCCGCATCAAAAGTCAGGTCAGCATCCACCAACTCACGAAATGTGGCGTCGTCCATCTGAAACAGAAAATGTTAATGTTGTTAGCAAATAATTGATAATTACTATTATATATACATATATACATATTATGATTGTATATAAATACCATGGAATTATATCAGTGTTCATCTTCATCATCATATTCATATATGTCAATGTCATCTTCATATTCCTCCTCAACATCATTGATATCCATTCAAGTAACAGTTGCTTCATCTCTTACCATTTCAAATTCATATGTGACATCATTAACATCATAGTCATCACCGACTCTTAAATGTGGGGTGTCGTCATCGGTACTCATGTCTCTTTGTAAAAAAGATTTATTTTGAGTACTCTCTTGAAAAACATCAATTCTTTGCACATCAGTGAAAGCACATTCACTTTGTCTAAACTGATTGTCTCGAATTTTGATTTTTATTACACTCCACCAATCAGTCATGTCTCTTGATGTAGCACAGTACTTTGCGTAATAAACATGATATGCCTGTTGATCCAATAAGAATGGTTCATTTACTGTGAGAACACTTTTACATTTAATATCGATGATTCCATGAGTCGGATGAACACGCACGCCTCTCTCTGTATCCAACCACCGACATTTGAACATGGTTATGTAATGTTGTCCAAGATAACAGAGTTCAATGATTTCATCAAGTATGCCATAAAATCAACTTCATTTTCTCGATGATGAGATCCTCTCAAGCTAACTCCACTGTTCATTGTTTCTGTTGATTCCCCATATGCATGTGTGTGGAATCGAAATCCATTCACCACATATGCATTATATGTTTAAACAAGTTTGGAAGGTGGGTTACTCAATACACACAGCCGTTTGTCAATTTTATCAGCATGTCGAGACACCTGAAAATTTGTGAAATAATTATCAATATAGTAAACTATACATTGAATGAGTTGCTAAAAGATAAAGAATTTATGTTACCAGTTTTTGAAACCACTGAGAGAAATTTTTCAGTCGACATTCTTCGAGAGCAGCTGCTGTAATTTGTGGAATTTGTTTCTTGATATGATTATAATACAACGTATAAATACCAAAGTTATTTACTGTAACATAAATGATAGAATAAGTGATATAAACACTTACAGTACAACTGATGTCATCTCTTCATAGTTGAGAAAAACATACATATGAGCTCTATGATGTTCATCATCTGAATGCCAGCGTTCATAAACACTACCAAAACCAAGATCCGACTGGTTGAAAACAGATAATTGATTGTCGATTTCATCAATATTCCTCTCGTTCCGTCCCATTCGGTTGTGTTTTGAAGGATACTCAGATTCAAAATAATGGGAGCAGAAAAAAGATATTTCCTCTTGCAAATAAGCTTCTGTAATAGATCCTTCAACAGATGCTTTGTTACGTACTTTTCTTTTCAATTTTTGCATGCATCTTTTAAATGGGTACATCCATCAAAACTGTACTGGACCTCCAAATTTGGATTCATATGGAAAATGTAACATCAAATGTTCCATTGAGTCGAAGAAAGACGATGGAAATATTTTTTCCAGTTTACATATAATTACAACAACATCTTTTTCAAGTTTGCCTAAAGCATCATAATCTGCTGTAGCCGCACAAATTTCCCGAAAAAAATGAGACATGTCTGTTATGGAATCCCAAATCACAGAATTCAACAGACCTCTTAATCCAATGGGTAGAAGTATTTCCATTATAACATGAAAATCATGACTTTTTAATCCAGTAATATGACCATTCTTTACACATCTACCCAAATTGGAAGCACATCCATCTGGAAGTCTCAAATCTGCAATCCACTGACAAAATAATAAACGGTTTTCTTTAGACATTGTATAAGCTGCTTTTGGTTTCAGTAACCTTTCTGTTCTGACATTCTCAAACAGTTCCAATTCTGGACGCTTGCAAATTTGGGCAAGATCTAAACGTGCATTTACATTGTCTTTGCTCTTTCCTGGCGTATCCAAAACTGTATGAAACAAATTATCAAAACAGTTCTTCTCAATATGCATGACATCTAACATGTGTCAGACCAACAAATCAGACCAATATGGAAAATCCCAAAATATGCTACGTTTAATCCAATTTTGTTCTTTCCAAAAACCGGAAATTTTCTATTGGTTTATTGTGGGACCAAAACTGATGGGGGGTAATGAAAATACAACTGATTTTAACTCCGAACCTAATAGCATTTTTGGAGGTCCTTCCCTTTCAACTGTTCCTTTTCTGAAATGAGATCTGTTTCTGCGAAAAGGATGATCAGCTGGAAGAAATCTGTGATGACAGTCAAAATAACAAGGTTTCTTTCCATGAATGAGCATAAATGCTTTGTTCTCTCCCATACAGTAAGGAAATTATTTCTAACAATGTGTACTCTAGCCAGATAACATCCCATAAGCCGGGAAGTCACTTATTGTCTACATCAATGCTGCTCTCAGTATGAAATTCTGTTTCGTTTCAACATCATATGTACTTACACCAGTACTCCACAATAAATTAAATTCATCAATCAATGGTTTCAAATAAACATCAATATTTTTCTTCGGATGTCCTGGAATTAGTAAAGTCAAAAAGATATATGGCTCCTTCATCAACATCCAGGGAGGTAAATTGTACAGAGTTAAAAAAATAGGCCAACATGAATATTGACTACCATAAGATCCAAACGGACAGAAACCATCAGTGGAAAGGCCCAGTCGAACATTTCTAGCTTCTAAAGAAAAGGATGGATGCACCCTATCAAAATGTTTCCATGAATCTCCATCGGCTGGATGATTCAAGCTTTTATCGGTTGAAATATTCTCTTTATGCCATGACATCATTGTCACTGTATTCTAAGACATGAATAAATGCTGAAGTTTGGATGTAGGCGGAAAATATCTCAACTGTTTTACAGGAATCAAACCAGACTTCCCGTGTTGTCCTTCTTTATATCTCAGTTGCCCACATGTGGGACAACTATCCAACGACTCATTTTCCCCAGAATATAAAATGCAGTCATTTGAACATGCATTAATCTTCTGACAAGTAAGTCCCAAATTTCGAACCAGCCTCTTACTCTCATAGTAATTTGCAGGTAAAACATTTCCTTCAGGTAATCGTGTTTTAAGAAAAGAAAATATCTGGTCAAAACAGGTGTTTGACATTCCGTTATCTGATTTGATAGCCATAAATTTTGCAACTGCTTCTAATTTTCTCATCTTGCAGCCAGGATATAATGCGTCCTCAGCAGACTTCAACAACTCATAAAATTCAGATGGTGCCAACTCAGGATTTGAAGCTATATCAGCCGGAGATTCTGTATGTCGAACAGATGAACCTGTAACATCATGTACTAAATCTTGAAGCCGGGATGGTTCCGGAATCAAGTTGGTATCACTTGCTCTGGAACTGTGTTCACCGTGTTGATACCAAAAAACATAATCTGGTTGAAAACCAAAATGCAAGAGATGTTCTCCCACTTTGTCAAACGTGTCAAACGTTCTCAATGCACATTTTCTACAAGGGCATTTTATTTTTCCTTCTGAAACAAATTCTGGATTTGATGCCGCAAATGATAAAAAAGTCTCCACACCCTCTACATATACTGGATTTAAACCAGAACCATTTGGATTTCTACGTTGATTTATCCATATGCGGTCACCTAATAATGATTTTTGATGACCTCGTTGTTCCATATTTCTCTATAAAATATAAAAACATTACTGGTTTTGAATAATTTGCTAGAACAAACACTCAAGCTAGGATATTTATAGAGTTTAGATCATACATGACTGACGCAAACTTTTTATTGAGATAGACCTAAAAATTGACCCTTTAAGAATTAAATATGTTGAGAATAAAGCAAAACATGATACAAATATTGATAATTTTAATATTATATAAATTTTTTATTATTTTCATAGTACTAATATTATTGGTAATTATTCCTAATTATTGTTAATTATTACTAATTATTACTAATTATTACTAATTATTACTAATTATTACTAACTATTACTAATTATTACTAATTATTACTAATTATTACTAATTATTGGTAATTATTACTAATTATTGGTAATTATTACTAATTATTACTAATTATTACTAATTATTGGTAATTAATATTAATTATTACCAATTATTGGTAATTATTACTAATTAATACTAATTATTGGTAATTATTACTAATTATTGGTAATTATTAGTAATTGTTGATAATTATCGGTAATTATTACTAATTATTGGTAATTATTACTAATTATTACTAATTATTACTAATTATTACTAATTATTAATAATTATTACTAATGATTACTAATGATTACTAATTATTACTAATTATTGGTAATTATTACTAATTATTGGTAATTATTACTAATTATTTGTAATTATTATTAAGTATTACTAATTATTACTAATTATTGGTAATTGTTACTAATTATTACTAATTATTACTAATTATTGGTAATTATTACTAATTATTACTAATAATTACTAATTATTGGTAATTATTACTAATTATTGGTAATTATTACTAATTATTACTAATTATTACTAATTATTACTAATTCTTGGTAATTATTACTAATTATAACTAATTATTACTAATTATTGGTAATTATTGGTAATTAATACTAATTATTGGTAATTAATACAAATTATTGGTAATTATTGGAAATTATTACTAATTATTGGTAATTATTACAAATTATTGGTAATTATTATTAATTATTACTAATTATTACTAATTATTGGTAATTATTACTAATTATTGGTAATTATTTCTAATTATTACTAATTATTACTAATTATTACTAATTATTGGTAATTATTACTAATTATTACTAATTATTACTAATTATTACTAATTATTACTAATTATTACTAATTATTACTAATTATTACTAATTATTACTAATTATTGGTAATTATTTCTAATTATTACTAATTATTACTATTTACCGGTAATTATTGGTAATTATTGGTAATTATTCCTAATTATTGGTAATTATTACTAATTATTGTTAAGTATTACTAATTATTGGTAATTAGTACTAATTATTACTAATTATTACTTATTATTACTAATTATTGGTAATTATTACTAATTATTACTAATTATTTGTAATTTTTCATAATTATTGGTAATTATCGGTAATTATCGGTAATTATCGGTAATTATTACTAATTATTAGTAATTATTACTAATTATTGGTAATTATTACAAATTATTCCTAATTATTACTAAGAATTACCAATAATTACTAATTATCAGTAATTATCGGTAATTATTGGTAATTATTGGTAATTATTACTAATTATTGATAATTATTGTTAATTATTCCTACTTATTGGTAATTATTCCTAATTATTGGTAATTATCGGTAATTATGGGTAATTATCGGTAATTATTACTAATTATTGGTAATTATTGGTAATTATTACTAATTATTGGTAATTATTGGTAATTATTGACAATTATTACTAATTATTGGTAATTATTCCTAGTTATTGGTAATTATTCCTAATTATTGGTAATTATCGGTAATTATGGGAAATTATTGGTAATTATTACTAATTATTGGTAATTATTGGTAATTATTGGTAATTATTGGTAATTATTGGTAATTATTACTAATTATTACTAATTGTCGGTAATTATTACTAATTATCGGTAATTATTACTAATTATCGGTTATTATTGGTAATTATTGGTAATTATTGGTAATTATCGGTAATTATTACGAATTATTGGTAATTATTACTTATTATTGGTAATTATTACTAATTATTACGAATTATAACTAATTATTGATAATTAATATCGGTAATTATTACTAATTATTGGTAATTATTACTAATTATTGGTAATTATTACTAATTATTACAAGTTATTACTAATTATTGATAATTATCGGTCATTATTCCTAATTATTACTAATTATTACTAATTATCGGTAATTATTCCTAATTATCGGTAATTATTTCTAATTATCGGTAATTATTACTAATTATCGATAATTATTACTAATTATCGGTAAGTATTACTAATTATTGGTAATTATTACCAATAATTGGTAATTATTACTAATTATTGGTAATTATTGGTAATTATTCTAATTATTGGTAATTATTCCTAATTATTGGTAATTATTCCTAATTATTGGTAATTATCGGTAATTATTGGAAATTGTTGGTAATTATTGGTAATTATTGGTAATTATAACTAATTTTTGGTAATTATTACTAATTATTCATAATTATTACTAATTATTCCTAATTATTACTAATTATTACTAATTATTACTAATTATTACTAATTATTGGTAAGTATTACTAATTATTGGTAAGTATTACTAATTATTGGTAATTATTACTAATTATTGGTAATTATTACTAATTATTGGTAATTATTACTAATTATTGGTAATTATTACTAATTATTACTAATTATTCCTAATTATTGATAATTATTGGTAATTGTTCCTAATTATTAGTAATTAAATGAATAATTACCAATAATTAGGAATAATTACCAATAATTAGGAATAATAACATTATTAGTATATTTTATTATTAATATTAAAATAATATAATTTTCTAATTTATATACAATTCTCCTTTCATCTGTGTGTTTTCTATCTCCACATACAAATAATACATTTGGAGATAGCAAACACACAGATTAAAAGAGAATTGTATATATATAAAAAATTATATTATTTAAATATTAATAATAAAATATACTAATAATGTAATAATGTTATTATTCCTAATTATTGTTATTTATTACTAATTATTAATATTTATTCTTAATTATTAAAAATTATTACTAATTATTCCTAATTACCATTAACTATGAACAATATTAATAATTTAAATTTATTAAGTAACAAAATAATGTAAATATAATTAAATTACAACTAATTAAGAATAATTAAAACTAATAAAAAATTAAAAATAAATATTAAATTAAAATGAACTTAAATACCTTGAAAATTGATCTGAGGTTGATCTCTGATCGTTCTTCAAAACTTCAATATCAACTCCGGAGAAAAAAATTAAACATGAGAAAAACTGAACTTTAGAAATAAAATTTTGAGAGAAGAACAAGATGGAGTTTGAGAATGATTTGAAAAAAAACGGATGGGGGTATTTATAGGTTAGATTATTTGCGACGGGTCCATTTGCGATGGGTATCCCGTCGCAAATAATATTATTTGCGACGGGTACCGTCGCAAATACCTTAGCCATCATTTATTACGGTCAATGGTTAAATAGTTATTTGCGACGGGTCCCGTCGCAAATAACCACCTGCCGACATACTATTTGCGACGGGGGAATATTCCCTTCGCAAATACCTTTTACCGCCGCCAGTTATTTGCGACGGGAATATTCCCCCGTCGCAAATATGTTTCCCGTGATTTGGCGCGCAAAGCGCGACAGTCCTTTTGCGACGGGGAAAGCTATCCCGTCGCAAAAGGCTACTTATTTGCGACGAGCAAATACCCCCGTCGCAAATAACCCGTTGCGAATACCCATTTTTCCCGTAGTGTGCCCATTGTGAGTGACTACTCTGATGTGTTCCACCGAGAGTTGTATGGTCTTACTCCTAATCTAGAGATTGTGTTAAAAATTTTAACATATTCCAAGATATTTTCCTATATCAATGAAACCTTATATAACAGAAACTAGTTATGTGGAAGAAATTATGATGTAGTTAAAGGGGAATATAGACATGGGTTTTATTTACCTGAGTGCTTCACCTTGGGGAGCACCAATCCTCTTCCTCAAAAAAGAAGGATGGATCAATTCACATATGAATTGATTCTTATTAAATAAATAAAATAATGAAAAAACAATTATTCCATACCATGGATAGATAATTTTTTTGATCAACTATTTGGGGACAAGTATTTCTCCAAGGCAGACCTTCAGTGAGGATAGCATCAACTAAAGGTGAATAAAGAATATATTCCAAAGAATTCCTTTCGAATGAGGTATATAAAATATGATTTCATAGTGATTATTTTAATAATCACTAATTCTCTATCAATTTTAATGGATTTAATGAAAATTGTCTTTAGATATTACCTTGAAAAATGTATTGTAGTCTTTAGTGATGTTATTTTGATATACTCCATGGGAAAGGAGGTACATGAGGAGAATTTCAATATGGTTTTAAAGAGTTTGGGGAGTGAGAAAATATATGAAACCTATAGAAAATTTAATTAATAAATAGATTAATTATTATTTTCGGTGTATGTCATCACCAATAATGAAATATCTATGTACCCTTCCAAGATTAAGGAAATCAAAGAGTGGATCATGCTAACATTTGTAATGGAGATCTGTAGTTTCCTTGATTAGTTGGGTATTATGTGCACTTTTAAAAAATATTATCATGATTTTGAAACCTTATAACCAAGATGACATGGAAGATGGAAATGTTAGTTTATAATATTAAATGTGAACACTATTTTAAATATTTGAGTTAGATGCTTATAACTACACAAGTTCTCACACTACCAATTAGTGGGGAACTCTTTGTGGTGTACAATGGAGCATAAATGAAGGGATTAGGTTATGTACTATTGAAAAATTCAAATGATATAGCTAAAACCTCATGTATGTTTGTAATTCATAAAAAAACCATGACACACATGAAATGGATTTGGAGGCTGTGATATTTTCATTGGAAATTTGGTAGCATTATCTCTATAGCGAGAAGTGTGAGATATATACTAATAAGAAGATCCTAGAATATATATTAAAATAGAAGGATATTAATATGAACTATCTAATATGGTTATATATTATCAAATATTATCACTTTTCAATCCTTTACCAACATGGTAAAGAAAATAAAGTGTTTAATGCTCTGAGAAGAAAGAATCATTGAACATTATCAGTGATCAGAATTGAGAAGGATCTAATAATCTTAGACTTGAAAAGGATGGACATGGAAATTTTTAAGGAATGATAATAATAAATTATTTCTCAAATGATTACCCAACCATTCCTTATGGAAAAAATAATGGATGATTAAGGAAATGATACAGAAGTTTAGAAAATTATAGAAGCTATCAGAAATGGGAAATCCTTAGAGTTCTCAAGGGATGAGAAAGAAGTCATGAGATTTGGGTCACAACTATGTGTACCATCCAATCCATATGAAAATATGTAGGTTATAAATGATGTACATAGATATAAATTTAATATTCATCTAGGGACCATAAAGATATATTGAGATATCTGAGAAATATATTGTGTGAACAATATGAAGAAAGATATCATTGAATATACATCAAAGTTCATTGTATGTCAAAAAGTAAAGGATGAAAGAAAAAATATTAATGTGATGTTGAAACCATTACCCATACCATCATGAAAATGGGAAAACATCACCATAGACATTTTCACCATACTTCTGAAGAAATACAAATGAAATAATTCTATATGGGTTTTTGTGGATCTTCTCAAAAAGATAGCTCACTTTATCATATTTTGAGAGCAATTCTACATGTACCAACATGAACAGATATACATCAATGAAGTGGTAAGGTTTCATGGATTACCTCTATCAATTATATCAAATTGAGATACAAGATTTATCTCAAATTCTGGAGAAGTCTCCAACATGCTCTTAACATTGTGCTAAACATTAGTGTGGCTAATCATCCTCAAACTATTTAACAATATTAGGGGACTTTTTAGACACTAGATAATGTATTGACAGTGTATAATATGGACTTCAAGGGAAGATGGGTCCAACTAATTCTTATGTTTGAGTAACCGTATGACAATAATATCATCTAGAGCATCCAAATAGATCTATATGAAGCCCTTTATGTGAAAATATGAAGAGCACATACATTCTTGGATGAAGTCAGTGAATGTAAGATGTTAGGACAAAAAATGATAAAAAATTATAGAAAAGGTGATGAAAATTCAGAAGTATATCCAATCAACAGAAATTTGATAGAATATTTATGCTGAAAATTGCCAATGAGACCTAGATTAGATGATTGGAGACATGGTATTCCTCCACATATCTCCGTGTAATAGGATCATGAGATTTGGGACAAAAAGGAAAGAAAATTCCCATGTACACAGACCCTTTGAGGATCTTGGTCATTTTAGAGATGTTGCCAATTGACCGTCACTTTCACAAACAATGTCTCAATTACAAGATGTATTTTTTTATCCAAATTGTTGGAGTACACACTGAATCTACCATATGTACTGAATTCAATGGTGGTACAGTTGGATAATGATCTCTCTTATTAGGAGAATCTAAAAGATATCTTGAATAATAGTGAGAAATTTGGATGAAACAAGACCACTCACCTGGTCAAAGAACGATGGTTGAAACAAATGTATAATGAGGCAACATGGTATGCATAAGGAGAAAAAAAGAGAATTACCTTATCTTTTTTCCCAATAGTTTGTAAAATGAAATTTCAAGGGAGAAATTTCATAAGGGTAGAAGAATGTAACGAACCAAAATATTATCAATGATAATTAACTTAATATAATTATGTTATATATTATAAATCACATAAAATAACATATAGAAAGCTAAAAAAATTATAATTTATGAATGTATAAAATAGGAAGTATTTTTTGAAATTAAGGAACCTAAACCGATTGAATAGTAACATCACCTATGAAACAGTAATATGACACTTAAGAATTGTAACCTATCCAATAAAATTTTAACATCACATATTAAAGTATAAATAATATGTATCTATATTATAAATGAAAATATGATATAATTATATCATTGTATAAGTAAATAAATGTTCTGAAAATGATAAATTAAGAGTTTTTTTAATAAAACATAAATGTTTTTTACCATATTATATTTAATATAATTTTTTAAAATAAAATATAATATCATAAAATATCTACATATATTTATATTTATTTCTTATTATTATAACAATATTTTATGAGACTATATTGTTTTTTTATAAGAGTTATACGATTGGTTATAATATTGTAAATATTACTTTTTAATTAAATGAAGTTTTTAGATAAAAATAATATTCATCAGATAATTTTGAACTATACGTCATTATAATAATATATTTAGTTTTAAAGATCAAACTCTTCATAGTTTGGGTGAAAATAATGAACTAATGAATAAACTATTGGGAAAATAACCCTCTCCTCCATAATAAATACCACACTAAATGACCCTTCTCGTCACAAATATGATTATTTGAACCTTGTCCACATTAATTCCAATACTCTTCCTAATACTCTCAACCAAGTGTGAGATACCATGTTATTAATAAAATACCAAACACAAGTTTCTCTAGGTGTTTCTCAAGGGGAATGATTTGAGAGGTAAAAACCTCTTTCATTTTCATTGAATTTCATTAAAATTTATTTTCATTTCATGTTATCTAGACACCCACCCTTATCCAAATGGAATGGTGGCTCTAGTACCACACATATTTTGTAATTTTTTATATTTTAATAGAATAATCCATAATAATTTTTTTCCCCTCACTTTTTTGTTGTTCAAATGAAATCATCATTTTTTATGTGTTAACTTCTCACATTCAAGGATGAAGAGTTTTAAATATAGTTAACCACTTTAAAGGCTGGTCATAAAACCATTTTTATGGTGATAATATATGGGAATATATGTATATAAGATTATTTAATTTTCTAGACCTATTATATATACATAATATTAATTAATAAAATAAATTAGTTCATGATGAAAAAAAGACACCCAAATAATCTAACAGTTATCATTAATGTTATATATAATGAATTAACCTCATATATGCTAAATAAATTATATATTAGAAAATTTAATATTACATAAATTCATTAAAATAATATAATTTCCATTCTAGAAAACATTTCTCATTTCACATGTTTTTCCACACACGTATAAAAATAAACTGATCAGGATAACCTAGGAAGAAAACACCCTCGAATGATGAAGTCATATCCTATAACTCATTAAAAGGACATAAATGAAAAAAAAATTAAATTCTAATAAATAAAATAAATGTATAAATTTTCTTAAATTAATCAACTAATGTATTTAGTTTTTTTATCCAAGTCATTATGATAATGTGAAGAACATATTTACAAAAAAATTAAACGATTCATTCTAAATCTACAATTTTTCATTTGGGTTACACTTTATCTTTTTTTACCCAAATTTTAATCCTCATTATTTTTATATATATATTCTTAGTTATGATTATATGTTCTAAAATAATGTATCCTAATTTTTACATCCTTATTTTAAAGGTAAATACATGTTTTAAAATGGTTCCAATATCAATTATTCTAGATAAGAAATACCGACTAATGGAAACTTCTATATTTCATACCAATTATTATATGAACTACATAATATACTTTAATACATAATTATTCTATATAAATATATAATTTTAAGATGAAAATATATCATCTTTAATTTCTGGTTTTATACAAAAAAATAATTCATTTTTTGTTTCAGAGAATCGTGAAAATTTTCCTTTAAACCACACTAAAATGATTTATTTCATAAGTTTCATAAACACATTTTTATATTTTTTACTCAAATTTGTAATAAATTATCATGATATATTCCTATTTTACCATAATAATATCCATTTATGATTTAAATTCATTCTTTCATGGACACCATTTCGACATTCCTTTTTTTATATGCCTTTTTTACATGACTAGGATACCCACTTCATTCCATGGGTAACCATTATGTTTATATTTGATTCTTTATTTAGTATTATATAGGTTAACCACATATTAATGGAAATTTTAAAATTTTTGTGCCTTGATAGTGCTTCAATTGATTGGGTAATGTTTATTCTCATGATATTTCAGGTGAAATGGTCTTGGTTGTCATCATTGACTCATGGTCCTTGTGTAACGGTCTTGGTGATTTAATCTAAATCATGCTCCAAGTGCAACAGTCAAAGTTTTTATCCTCAACTCATGATCCTTGTAGTTTTATTATCCTTTAATCATGCTAATTTCTTGTTTTATGTTTCTTTCATGTTACTATTATTCCATGATAACATGATCCTAGGTTTTGAATTTATTGATTATATATGTTTATTCATATTTCTAGATTTTTTATGGTATCATGTTATTCCTTCTAACTCATGTGCTATTCATTATTATTATGTGTATTCCCCTAAATGAAATTTCATATAATCGCTTTATCCACGTGTTCCCCAGGTTATCCTATGTAGATATAAGGGATCAAAGTGTGAAATGAGTTTATTATAAATATTAAATAAAATTAGTTTTTATTTTTGTTTCATGCTTTCTAATTATGATTATAATTGATGAAAGACACTAGAGATTATGATAATTGGTTTTAATTTGAAAAATAATTATTCTCAAAATCATGTATGAATATATTTAAATGGTTAGGGTTATTATATATCTTGTGGGGGTAGGTTTAGTGCATTATTAACATCTTACTAAGATAGGTTGGTTGATTAGAAGAATCCATTGAGATAGATCAATGGATGTGTATCCTTAGAAGCGAGTCTATCATACCTATTATTAATGATATTAATTACTATTGTGGATGATCCTATTGAATTATATCTAACATATAAGATTTCATTCTTGAGTTGCTGGATCAGAAATCAACCTGAGGCAGATCTAGGAGGTGTGTCCCGATGTGGGAAGATATCACACCTATGTGGGTATATCAGAACGCCCCTTGAGGATGATATAGGGTGGGTGGATCAGAACTCCACTTATGGTGGATCTAAGAGGCATGTAACTTGTTTGGAATATTTGACACATGTGTTGATGGATTAGTTCAGGAGGTTCTGAAGTGGATGATCAGAATGCCCCACAAGGAAGATCATGGAAGGATGAATCAAAAATCTAATTGTGGAAGATCTGGAGGGTTCATCCCTAGTAAAGAAGATTTCACACCATAGTGGATTGATAAAAATATCCCTTTATAAGAATCCATGGTGGATAGATCAGAGTTCCCTCCTAAGGAAGATCCAAAATGGATAGATCAGAACATCCCTTGACATGGATATAGGATGTGTATCTCTTGGATGGAAGATGTCACACATGGGTTTACTGATGACAATATTGATCCTCAGGGAGCTTTCCTAAATACCCTATATAGGATGTATGGATCAGAAACCACATATTCATATTCCTTATGTTATGCTTGTGTTATAGGACCGATCTGTGCAGTTTAACTTCATGTGGTACAGATGTTATGTCATGAGAGGTGTGTCCATGAGGGATGACATGGTGATTACATTTTGAACCTACTATATGGGGTTGGATTGTACTCCATAGTGGGAGAGGGTGGCCGAACTTGCTGATAATAAAAGGGGAATCCTTTATCTCTTACAAAGGGTATGACTATATTTTTATGTGATGCATTGAGGATGTTGTCATTTAGTCTAATATTGTATGAATAGGACAAGGATAAATAATGTTTTACTTCATGCACCTTGCTGATGGGAGGGTTCACTTCTCAAGGGGGGCCATGTAAATGAGAGTGTAATAAACCTCAACTACTCCCTTAACCAATATAGGCTCATAGTTTCCATCAGATATTACACCATTGGGTATTACGTAGCCATAGCTCATGCCCCTTTGGGAGAGGAATGTTGTTGGATCATTTGTTGATGAGTGGTCAATCTAGTGGTTGACCTTATTGTCCCTGTTATCAGATGAAAAAAGGGTTATGGTACCTATTCAGAGAATAAATATATGGGATCGAGGGTTATACCTCACATGGAATATAGTGGGTAGACATATGAATGGGTGTAACATGTCACATTGGGACTCAAGGTGTAGTTGAATAGGTTCTAGACTACTATGGAGCGCCTAGGAACTCTAACATCTCAAAAAGGTGGTAATATAGAGGCAGTATCCTTGGGGATTCATAGGTAAGGTGTTTAATGATAACTGTG
The DNA here is from genome assembly GCA_963277665.1 of Viscum album. NCBI lineage: Eukaryota > Viridiplantae > Streptophyta > Magnoliopsida > Santalales > Viscaceae > Viscum > Viscum album. The sequence continues at coordinate 1,410,582,818 of OY728119.1, read as the reverse complement.
TATTTTTTAAGGAGTTTATCATGAAGATCAAGGGCCTGATAGACTCCAAGTGATTCATGAAGGATTATGATTTGTGAAAAAGTTTTCACATGCCTTAGAGACATGTATTGGTTCCCAATGGGAACTATCCTTGATGGTGAGTTGAATCACATATCATCAAGTGTGTTAGAGGTTATTATTCTTCTATGATGGTCATATGTCTTCATGAAGGGAATATACACTTCATGTAAAGGATCTCAAAAACATAAGATATGCCATTTCATGATGATTGGATAACTTATGGGCTCCATTTTCTCTTTCACTCCAGAATCTAAAGTGGTTCACAAAGAAATAGTTAATTTTTTAAGTGGAATGGTAAAAAATTCCTTAAAAAGTTGGAATTAAGGGGATATTTATTGAAATTTGGGATTCATAATTATTGGTATCTTTGATGATTAATTATGAGCTTCACATGTCTATGGGGCTCTAAAAGTCTAAATATGAATACTAGTAGGATACCATTAGGCCTCTAAATGGTCATGATGTGCTCCCTGTCTCATGATTGATGCTGTGTGGAGGTTAGTATTAGGTCTCCCCATGACTAGAACATTAGCAATTTTTTTTGTCATTCGTGATGGTGGGGAGCATAAAGAAGAATCTCCTTTGATGTATTTTAGGATTTTTGGCGCAATTTTTATTTGAACTAACTATTACTTCCTCAACCATCCCCATATAAAACTTATTTGAAAATAAAAATTCCACCCCCTTTTCAATAGATTTGATGTGACGAGGATCAATAGATTGTAAGGTAGAATCACTAAAAATTAAAATTAACTCACATTCATGAAGATTACTTGTGGATAAAATTCATGATGATCACATAACGAAACCCCATATGAGCTATGTTAGTCATTGTTTCTATACATAGAGGAGGGGCCCCTTATAGAGAGAGAGCTATTCCTTCACAATGAAAAAAATATTATGATCTCTTTTTGTAAATATCATAGTCATTGTGAGTGGTTTTTGATTTCTATTTCCATTTATCATGAATCTCACCTTATTTGTGGACATAGATTCATATATACTCTTTCAAAAATAGTTTTCTAGGAACCCGAACTTCATGAGAATGACCTTTTTGTACTCGACCTGTGCAAACAAATTTCTAGGATAAATTATTCATGAAACAGATCAAGTAAAACTTCTATGTCTTGAAAAAAATGGGTGATGAAGGATCCAATTCTTTTACCACTATTTGGGAATAAAGGGATGGTAACATCATGATCAGAGATAGAATTCATAGTTCATCAAAATATTACTCATCCATGTCAATAATTATATAATATGGAAGGTAATAAATGATGGGCGACATACTTCAACATAATGGATTTGGAATGAGGAATGATGTATTTATCTTTGAGGAATACATGGATTAGAAAGCCTATTGTTAAAATCTCACCTAGAATACACCAGTGGAATAGGGATATTAGTGGAAACATGGTATAGGGTCATGGTTCTCTCATGAAATACACTCTCTAGAACAACATCATCAACATTGATCAACATAAGATAAATTATGATACACCCCACTCCACAATATGAGAGGAATGTAAAGGATGGATTTGGGATCTACCTGGTGGATGAGATGACAAATACATTCAATTCCAACGTATCATTTTTATAGATGAATGGGACTGGTCTTATTGGGTGTGTGTATCGTGCCTCAAATTCAAGTCCATGCTGATTCTAGTCGGTCTCTATGAGGTATCATGAGTTTTATAGTTTCATTCCTACCACCACCTAGGCATGCCACTAGAGTTCCTAAGAAGGTGGTCTCTAAGAACCAAAACATTACATATACATCTTGTGGAGGTCAACATTAGCATGTGGGATCTTCAACAGATCATTAGGAACCCAATACATGTTGTTATTTATGATGAGTTTCTCATCATAGAGAACATGTGGTTGGACCAGGAACAATTTCTAACTCTTTATAAGGAATTTCTATGCTTGATGTAAGGAGTTGTTAATGAAAGCATGGTAATGAGGGACATCATACCAAAATATCTATTCATATATTTCCTAAAATATTTAATGGATATGATACAATGATGGCCATTCATGTTCCTTGAGGTGTTTCAGTAAGGAAAGGATCCCCCTGACTGGGGGATTTTGGAGGCAAGATAGTGGTATATGTTGGAAAAAAGAAAAAATCCCAAAGATCCTATGGTAAGATTTTTGTGAGTTATCATCACATTGGTCTATGGATAGATTAACCCTACGATCGATTCAAACATGGGGGAGTGGTTCTTCTCCTTTATTATAGTAGACATTTTGTTGATGGGGTAGCTTGTTAATCTGGATGTCATAGTATCATTAAATATATACGAGTTTCTCTATCATATTAGCCTGAGGAATAGTCTCATCTATGTGTCAATGCTACATTAATTATTTTATAAGTGAGTGGAAACAAATATAGGTAAATAATAATACTGACACCCCATACCCCCTCCCACAACCATTTTTTTGAAAACATCTATAAATATTATTGGTAGTTTCTCACTCATGTTGGGCCCTATGGACATGTTGGAAAGGGTTTGAATTTATGATAAATTCTAGTTTCACCAATTCCCCCAACCAATAGGGATTATGACTTATATTGTCATGGGAACTAGTGAGATATTATCATACCTCCTAAACTTATGTTGTATGGTAATTAAGGTGAGGGTTGATAGAGATAAGATACATGAGTTTCAGAACCCTCGCTAGTTTATAAAGAAATTCATAATCCTGTAGTGGTAGACCCCGAAGGTGTACATGAAGGTGTGAATTGACTGAAAAACATCAGTCCAATGGAAAAAATGGCACATTTTCACCCCATGAGGATAGAGAAATATGGAATAAGTTTCACCCTTTACTACCGTATATGGGGTCATCCATTAATATGAATTGATACACCGTAAGATTATGTGAAATATTTTGTTCGAATTAATATATCTTTCTGATATTTTTTTATTTTAGATGAAAATGAAAATAGTTATATGTATATAAATATATATTAACGAAAAAAATTCAAAGATTCCTTTCATATTAAAAAAACATATATGACACTACATGCAACACCGACTTGGTATGCAGTACATGCAACCATGACTTAGCATACATGACAAAAAAATACCAAGTTTGTACGAAACATAATTTTCTTGTTATAATTATTTATAACTAGTTAGTTATAACCTAGTAATTAAAAGATTGTAATATTAATAGTAATAACTAAGTTTAAAATGCTTTAATTGTGGTAATATATAAATAAAAACTATTTATATTTAAAAATATAATTTTATGTAATGTCCTTATATGTTTAAAATACTATTTTCTAAAATGAACTGATTTTAATGACCTTCTGTAAATAAAAAAAAATAATAATTTTAAAAACCATTAGATATTTAATGTGATAAAATAATCTTCCTTTTTTAATTTATAATGCCTCAATTATCTTAGTGTAATATTTTTGGGATTTTTATGACAAATATCAAAATTTTATGAGTAGTGAAAAATATCGTTTGAAGTTAAAAAATGCGTTTTGTTTTAAATAATTATTTAGGATAAATTATATTTTATTTTATTTATGGTAAAATTAGATCAATAATATATTTATTAATACAGTTTAGGTCATTAGAATAAGGTTTACTTTGATAATGAATAAAACACATAATTATCTTTTGAACTTATTGCAACTTAAATAACTCATATTCCGTCTCATCTGTGAGATTAACATTAATCATAATTTTTATACATTTCTGAATTGAATTTGAATAAAATTACATTAGTTATTATAATAAGTATAATATATAGAGTCTAATTATATTAATATAATTTCTGACCAAAATGATTAGTAAATGTGATTATAATTAATCGTTGAAAATAATTTCAAATTAAGCTTAATTAGGGACTAAACCTTAACCTTAGAAGACCAAACGACCAATACAATTGTACAAAAACCATTCGATGGAAATATTCAGTCGCTAAAAAAATTATTTATATAGGTTGGTATGGTAGGACTTTTATACTTGATAACATAATTACACATAACTTGTTTTCAAAAATTCCTAGGGAGTCATTTTCTATACCTATAATAGGCCACCGAATATCCCACATCATAACACCTAAAAAACCAATTAATTCAATTAATTATATGTAAAGTATACTTCTATAAATCCATAATATCATGCTTTGTGCCTCTATTTTTGTAGAAAGAAATCCATAGAATCCATTTGGCACACACCCAAAGGAGTTACCCAACTAAGAGGAAACGTCTTCTATCAAGCTCGTTTCTTTTATTTTCATTTTACATCCTTTATATTTTATTTATTCAACTATTTTATAAGAAATAAGTTATATTAAATATAATAGTACGATTTTAGGATAATGTTTCAACCTACAACCATACAAACATCCATCTAATGGGAAACGAATATATTATTTTTTTGTACGACGAACTACCACCTCACTAAATGATGATTGATCATTTTTCCATTACCACCTCTCATGGGGGTAATTATGATGGAAAATGTATTTATATATTTATAATATTTTATCTATTAAATATTTAATCTTTTTTATTCATTTTTGAAACATATATCTATCTTACATTCCATTTGGTGTTAACACGGAATTGTTTCTTGAGGAAGTCTGGACTACTACCCCCTCAACGTGATACAATTCATTCATACACTACATGGAATGTATTAAGGATAGTTTTAGGTGATATATAAGATATATATGATATCATAAATATACATTAATAATTATATATAATTATATATATATGTACAAATATATGTCATTTACATTCTTTTTTCAACATAATTATTAAACAGAAACAACGTTCATATATACGTACGACCGGTCATCTCCATGAATGATGTATTCTATTTCATACTTATATAATATATATATATTATTATAATACACATATAATGAATATAAATGATATTTATATATTTTTTTAAACTATTTAACCCTTGAAATAATGTACAATGATAAAAGACATAAGAAAATAAGACACATGCAACGAATAAAGAAAATATTTCCCGAGAAGAAACAATACCATAGGATGGTTAACATGTGGGGTAATATATTGTCATATTAAAACCATATATAAAATTATATATAAAAATATGGTTCTTTTAAATATTTATTACAAATTTATTTTTATTATTGAGGTTGTTTGAATCTGTACAATGAGAATCAAGACACAAGGTAATGGGATTTCGTCTCACATTTTATTTCTATGTGATACATGATTTATTAACCACCCATTTCTTTTGTGTGATGTTTAAAATATAGATGAATGTATTATAAGACTTATATAATTAAAATAATCAGTAGTTAAACATCCATTATATTTTTTTTAATTTCACAGTCTCTTTGTTTCAAAATTAACAAATGTGGGAAAATGGCTTTCTCTATTTTTTTTCATTGAGACAAATGCCTGGTTATTTACCTATATTTTTCAATCAAGTGTATATAATTAATTTGAAAGTTTATATAATGAATATAATTATTTTTATAATATTTTATTATTTTTTTAATTTATATTCCTACACGGTTTTATGATATTATGTTACCAAGTTGTATGAGTTTATTGAAACAATCTCATCGCTTTTCAAGATTATTAATTTGTACGCTTCATTTTGTGAAATTTTATGATCCATATATCATGAAAATTAAAGAAATTTCGTCTTCTCTAGTTTTTCATGATTTATTCAAATATTAGAACTATTTATTCAACAATTTGGTACATAATAATGTTAATAATGTATTTTTAAGAAATCCAGTGTTTACTCACTTTCGGTCGGAAATATGTGTTCCTCTGAGATAAGGTTTTATAAAAAGTGGTTTCAAGAATATTCTAATAATATCACAAGATAATTGAAATAAAATATTACCTTTTTTTAAATTTCCAATTTTCTAAAAGGAATGTTTTTATTTATTTCCAAGTGATTAATTTTTCTAGAGTTTTTCTCGTGCAAAAGGAATATTCCTTTTTCCACCTAATAAATTTAAAAATTTATCCACTATCAATCCTTTGAAATTTTTTTTTCATTTTTCAAGGTTAATTTTTAATAATTTTATTCAAAATTAATTTTCAACTAAATTGTTTTCAAGTGGTTTTGAAGATTATTTTTTATATATTCATGGATAAAATAGAGCAATTTCCAATCATGTTTTATAAGTATCAAGGAAAAATTGTTTTAAAATGAATTGAAGAATCATTTATAATTTTTAAAATTACATTAAAATAAATGGTTTCAAAAAGTTTTTCGAGATTCATTTATATTATTCCATGTAAAACTTGTTTTCAAAATATTATCAATCACCGTTAATATGTTTTAAAGGAAAATGTTTTTAAATTTTATTTCAAGCCACGTTTATAAGATTTAAAAGTATTTTCAAAGAAACATTTTTCGAAACATCTTTTAGATCATTTTATAAGTTTTCATGGAAAAATATTTTCATAATTCTTTCAAGATTATTTTTTACGTTTTCATAGAATGTGGTTTTCAAAATGATTTTAGGCTTTATTTATATTCGTTCAATGTATTATCAAAGGAAACAGTTTTAAAAAACTCTTATTAATTAAAGAATTTTTTTAGAGAAGAAAGGATATTATCCTTTAGAAATTATTTCAAAATATCCTTCCATGTTATTTTAATTATAATAAGAAATCCATTGATGTTACTCACTCTCTTTTAGGAAATAATTCCGATGTTCCATTAATATTTTTTCTTGAACGACTTATGTTCTCATTTAATGATTCTTATGACACATGTTTCTCTTTTAATGGATTATATTATATCAAATTTAATTATTTTAATGGCTTATTATAATGATGAAATTATTATGAAACCTATAACTTTATACATAGATTATGATATTATTACATGTTTATGACACCTATTTTGTTTAATGGAATAAGATATGATTTTGATTTTTGGGAACATGTATGTATGAATTAATTATGAGATTAGTGTGACCAATATCTCCCTTCAATTCAATGGGTAATGATTTATATCGCATGGGATTGAAAATAAAGGTATTGGGAATGAACCTTGACTAATAATATGACCATGTGAGTGAAGCATGACTACCCTTATGGTGTGAGGAGTGCACTCACGCTAATAAGATGGGGATGGGATTGAAACATGACTTCTAAGATGGTATGAAATGTGAACTCATGACTACCAAGATGGTATGGGGAGTGAAGAAATACTTCTAATATGTCCTTGGATGATATTCCTTTGAAATTATAGAAATCATATTATATAATAATATGTTTCCATAATTCCATGTTTTATTTCTATGTTATTATTCCATGGATTATGTTCTTTATAAGTTTTTGATTCATGTCTTATGAAAATTAAATCTTTATTATGATTTTTAATATTAATTGTATGATCTTGAAATGTTATGATAAGGTTACATACCCTTTCTAATGACATTCAAACACATTTTATTCATTTATCCCTACTAGTCATATGAGTTATCCCCTTTCATATTGTTCCTTTCCACAAGTTGGGAAGAGATGTTTTAGTTAGAAGTGATGTAGGTGGAGATAATTATGGGGGATGTTGAAGATCATTCATTGACATAGAATATTTTAATCATATTCTTCCAATGACACTAACCTATTACCGTCATCAGACATGTATTTTTTTAATCAAATAAACATTCATCGAATTTGATGAAAAATCCATGTATGTTTGGCATAGGTCGCTATAGATGGTATCAAGGGAAAGGATTAGTTGACCTTTGGAAACATGGATGATAAAAAATTATTAATATTCCTTGGTATATTTCTTCATATAATTATAGGGATGTATCTTATGATATGTATAAGGATGGGTCAACATTTAGGAAATTGTCTAGGAATTTTGGTAAAGGATTCATTAAATGGTTCCCTATAAATGAACCCATGTCTGAATAATACAATTGGATATACCTCTAGAATATATGTAAATATGGGTACAAACTATAACAAGATGTTCTGGGCATGACTTGAGGTAATTTGGTAAATGAAAGTCGTCCATGTTTCACACTTTGTTTTACACTCCTGAGTTATATGCTTTGGTAATTCACAAACTATTCATTCCCTATCCTGAAGTACATATATATATATATATATAAGTTTGAAATTAATAACCAAGTATAGACCTAGGGATTCATTTATTAAGTTGGGTGTGATTATTTATAAATCCTATATGTAATTTTTCATGATTATGAGTTTTTCTTATATGATATGTGTTTCTCACCTAGTGATTTCTAGTTATAGTCAATGGAGAGAACTAGAATAAACAGGATTAACATTTAATGTTTCAAATATTAAAATTATGGGCATTGTGAATATTGATTTCCCCTGTGGAAATCTCATAAAGATAATCAAAAATTTAGTATGAGTATTGGTTATACTTATAAAGATAATGATACTATAAATGACATTTAGAAGTTATGTTATGTTCTTCGAGTATGTTTACATTGATCATATAAAGCATGATAAGATTAAATTTTAGGAACCTTAATGCATGAATCATATTTCATATTTTATGAATGAGTTATTAATGAATATATTTTATAAATTATGTGTAATGGATTAAGAGGAAATATAGACCGATAAAGTATATATTTTTTGAAATTCAAATATTATTTTAAATTAATCATGAAATGTATAAGTATTTGTAGTATAATTTGTAATCAAGGATTTAAAATTATATGTTTAATGGTGATGGAGACTTAGAGAATTGATATTTTTATTAAGGTAATGTATCCTTTAATGTTATCAATATATTGATAAAAGTATGTTTCTCTTGGTTATAGAGATGATTTACTGGGATGAAGTAATTTGGATGCCACTAATTACCCTTGATAATATTATTTATTAGATGAAAAAGGGATCTATGTCATCAAGGATTATGTTTACAACTACTTGTTTTTATATAATATATCTATTAATAATTGTAATAAGGAAACATTAATGTTTTTAAAAGTATTTACGATAATTAATGTTGTCACCATGTTTCAGAGGAATATTCAATGAGGGTATTCATAGGTTTTTAATGTGACTACCATGTGGTACATTTTTATACCTAGGGTATTATTGTTAAGATTATTTTCAAACATTAGTTTTAATGATCTCAATTTTAATCATTTATAAGGGTTATAAGGTTATAAATTTAGGGAATGTTTATCTTAATGTTTAGATGATGTCATCCAGATTAAATTTTCATCTTTCCATATGAATATTTATGCATTTTGGATAACCTGTTCAAACAACATTGCATTGTTGATATCATATGGGATGGAATATCCTTGGACTCATGATCTATATGTTCACCAAGAATGATAAAGTAACATTCCTTTTTAGATAGAGAGGTTAAATGGATCAATGAAACATAAAGGGAAATATTTTCCTGAATTCATGAAAGTTTATATTTTCATTAAAAATATTTATGTTTTGAAAAAAGGATTTTGATAACAATATAATGTTTTCCTAGTGCCTCCATTTTTGAGGAATCAGATGGCCCCTTACACCATCGCAGATTTACGGATTTTTTATTGTTAAATTTATCCTGATCATTTCCTCTATCACTATCCATCAGAACATGATAGTAATATTTTTCATCAATGTCAAATATTAACTCCCATCCTATGTTCTCCCATTTGGAAGCCAAGTTATATGTTGCATTGGGTAGCAATTACACCTCCAACTCTATATTTTTAAAGGATATTTTAGAATTCATTTTTATGATGTGGATTTCATTGAAATGAAATTTCATGTACTAAACCATTGAAACCCAAAATGAATATCCAGGAATAAATTTATCTAAATATGGTATAATATAACACCCTGAGTGTTTTTGAATTATTATTTCAAAGTAATTTTTATTTTTGTTACTTTTCATTTCAAATGACACTATAAATAATTATATATATATATATTGAAACACTATTTAAAAAATTCCATTCACATGACCCAAACATGGATTTCACAACATATAACACTGAATTGGAATGTGCTACATGCCACACTGACTTAGAATACATAAAACAAAATATTGTGTTTCTACAAAACGTCATTTTATTTTTATAATTATTTAAATAGATTGGTTATAACCTAACTATTGAAACATTAACAAATGATTATTAATAATTAATTTTAAAATATTTTTTTAATGGTTTAATATATTTAAAACACATTGATAATGAAAAATATAATTTTTGTAAAGTATTAATTTGTTTAAAAACTCAATTTTCACAAATGGAAATTTTTAATGTCTATCAATATGGGAAAAAATTTAATTTTAGAGACATATTGAAGCTTAATTTTATAAATTAAACTTCATTTTCTAATATATAATTAAGAAATTTTCTTAGGGTGAATTTTTGGGATGTTTCTATGAAACATGATCTTTTGATTAATACTGAAAATTTCCCCTTTTAGTTAAACACTTCTTTTTTTAAATAATTATTAATGATAAATGAAATTTTAAAATATTAAGTTAAAATTATAAAATATTAAAACATATTCATACAATTCATATTATTACAATCAACTTCACTTTTAAATTCAATATAAAAAATTAATAAACTTTTAAACTTCTTTCTTCTTTAAAAAATATTATTTCACCCCATTTGCTACATTAGCATTTATCTTAATATTTCCAATTATTTGTATTGAATTTCCATAAACTGAAATAAAAAATTTTAATCAGTTTTATATTTATTTTTTAATCATATCAACTAAATTTTTTGAAAAAAAAATTAATAAAAGTTATTAAAATCAATCACATCAATTAAGGACAAAATAATCTTAATTATGGATGAAACCTTAATATTAGGAGCCCAAATTACCTATTTACATGTAAAAAACAATTTATATGGACATATTTCCTCCAAAAAACATACATTATTAATTTATGTTATTTTTTTATGAATTGTTAAGCTAATAACATGTGTACAACTAACTTGATTTAAAAACACCAAGTTAGTCATTTTCCTTCGCTATAAAGGCTACACCTCTCCCACCTTCTCACACATTTAAATAATTCTAATTTTAACAAATATATTCCCAATAAACCGATAAAAATACATAATTTCATACTTTATTCTTCCCGTTACGTTTAATGCAATCTAAGAAATTCTTTTGGCACAAACAAAATGGAGTTACCCGGTCAAGAGGTAACATATTCTATCAAGCTCATTTATTTTATTTTATTTATCCACCCTATCAACATTCTATATTAAATTGTTGTATAATATAACCAGTATCATAAATATAAATTTATTTTTTTATGCTATGATTTCAAATTACACTTGCATAGACCTCCATCAAATTGGTAATGAAAATACTTTTTAAATGGACGACGAACTATCGCCTCAGTAAACAATGATTATTAGTTTTTCATTTACCACCTCTCATAGTTGATTCTACAATGGAAAATATATTTATATGTCTGATATTTAATTTATTATGTATTTATGAATATTTATTACTTTTTGAAATACATATTTTATTCCTGTCCATTTTGTTTTAATACTATTATTTCTTTTGAGGAAGTGTGGACTACCACCGCTTAATGCGATATGATTAATTCATACACAATAGGGATTGTATTAAGGATGGTTTCAGTGAATATATTATACATATATATAATATTATAATGCTACATTAAAAATTGTATTTCTATACATATATATACATATATGTTCCTTTCTTTATTTCTCTCAATAGGGCAATTTAACTGAAATAACGTTCATGGGTACGTACGACCTACTATCTCCATGAAAGATGTATTCCATTTCATAGATATATTATATAAAATATTATAATAAAAATTTAATATATATAAATTATTTTTATAAATTTTTTTACACTATATAAATCATGATATAATTTATAAGGGCCAATAATATAACAATTTAAGAAACATATGAAGAATAAAGAGAATATTACATGAAGTGAAACCTTAACATATGATTGTTAACAACTAGGTAATATAAATTGATAATCAAAAAATATATGTTATTAAATTTAAGATTGTTTTTATATAAAATACGTATAATAAATTGAATATTTTTATATAGGTGGGTTGAATGCATATAACAAGAGTCAAGACACAAGTTAAGAAGATTTCATATCACGTTTTATTTTTAATAGATTAATGATTTATTCATCACCCATTCATTTTGTGTGATATTTATAATTACCAAGTATGTATTCTATTAATATTATAATTAAACTTATGGTTTTTAAAAATCCATTATGTCCTTTTAATTCCATGGGTTTATGTTTCAAAAAATACCAAATTGGAAAAATAGTTTTGTCCCAATTTTCCTTCTTTTGGACATATGCCAAGTTATGAACCAATATTTTTCCATTAGGTATACATAATAAATTTTAATTCTTATATCATGAATATAGTTATTTTAATTATATATAACACTTCATTAAATTTCATTTTCTTACATTGGGATTATGGTTCATTGTCACAAAGTGGTAAGAGCTTATTAAAACAATGTCACCACTTTCTGATATTGTTTATGATTATTCTTACTTGGATGAAGTTTTATGATTCATATATCATTAAAGTTAATTAAATTGCATCTCCTATGGTTATTAATTATTTATGAATATATTTTTACCATTTATTACACACCTTGGTACATAAGATAGTTAAAAAGGGTTTGTAAGAAAGCTCGACTATGACCTCTCTTGGTTGAAAATCTGTGTTTTTTCAAACCATGTTTAATAAACAAGGTTTCTAGGAATATTATACTAATATAAAAATATAATAATAAGAAATTTTTATCCTTATTTTATTTTTACAATTTTTCAACGGTATATTCATATCACTATTTAAAGGAGGCATTTTCCAAAACATTTTACCATGCAAAAGGAATGTTGTTTTATCCTCATACGACCTGAATAGATTTAACCACTATAAATCCTTTGATGTTTTTATTTAATGTATAATTGTTAATTTTTAAGATTTTTATAATATTTATTTTCAAATAATTTTTCATTCAAATCGTTTTCAAGGTTATTTTATAATTTTTTAACGAAAAATATTTTCATAATGGTTGCAAGATTATTTTATAAGTATTTGAGGATAATTGTTTTGAAATTGAATTCAAGCCTCATTTATAAGTTTGAATGGTATTTTAAAAGAAATTGGTCTTAAATGGGGTTCAAAACTCATTTATATATTTTCATGGAAAATAGCTTTCAAAATGTTTCAAATATTATTTTATAAGATTTCATCAAAATGTTTTTCAAAATGATTTGAAGCCTTACTTATATGTTTGAAAATTATTTCCATAAAAATGTGTTTAAAATAATTTTCAATATAATTTTATTTCTTTTCAAGGAAAAATATTTTCAACATGTTTTGAAGAGTATTTTATAATTTTTCAATGAAATAGTTTTTTCCAAATGTTTTCTAGACTTACTTCTATGTTTTCAATGTATTTTAAAAGGAAATTATTTCCAGGCGGTTTAATGATTTAAATAATGTTTTTCAAAGAAGAAAGTATATTTTCCTCATGAAATGTTTTAAAAAATTACATCTATGTTATTTTCCATTTAACATGACATCGATTTATGTTACTCATTCCATTCTAGGATGCAATTTTGAATTTCAATTCATATTCTTTCATGAATGGTTAACGTTTTTATTAGATGATTCCTATGAAATATGATTCTCATTCATGGGATTATAATCTTTTGAAACCCAATTTTTTCACAAGTTATGCTTGTGATGATATTATTGTGAAACCTCTATCTTTTTCAAAAGGTTATGATATGATTATATTTTTATGAAATTAATTCAATTTCTTGTGTTATGATGTGATTTTTATATTATAAAACATGTATTTATGATTTCATTATAAGATGGTGGGATATATATATCTCCCTAAAATGCATTGGTTAAATATTTATATCTCATGTGATTAAATAATATGATCATTGTAATGAATCCTTCTAACTAAGATGGACATGATAGTGAACAATAACTACCAAGATGATATAAGGAGTGAAGTCATGCTACTAAGATGGCCATAAATGTGATCCAAGACTACCAGGATGGTATTAGGAGTGAACTCATGGTACTAAGATGTCCACTAGATTGAACCATGAAGACCAAGTTGGTATGGGGAGTGATCCATACTATTTAGATGGTATTGGAAGTGATGCCTTGGCTACTAGTGAAATCATATTATATGCTTATGTGTTTTCTTCGATTCAATGTTGTATTCATATGTTATTCTTTCATGTGTTATATTATTTATATCCTTGTGATTATGTTCTTATGCATATCCAGTCTATATTATGTTCACTAATATGAAAGAAATAATATTGAAATTTAATTCTCATGTTCCATACCTTTTGTTATTTTTATGCATATGCATTTCCTTCATTTACCCTTAGTGAGCAACTGAGCTCACCCCATTCTTATTTTTCATTTCCCAAAAATATAAATAACTGTTTTAGGTATAAGTATTGAAGGATTATATATTAATAGGACATGTTTAATATCATTTACTAGGATAGAATATTTTGATTCCCTGATTCCAAATACAGTAAATAATTACAGACCTCAAGCATGTATTTCTATAATGTACCGAATTTTCATGTAAATTGATGTAATATCCATTCATGTTAATCTTGTGTTACTATATAAACATAGTTGAGAGATAAAATATCCAAGGGAGATATTTAGGGATCCAAACAAAGGAGACAATGAAGGAGACGATCGAGAACCATGAAGAAGGAGGAGAATGGTTGATAGAGGATGTAGTGGTGGCTGGGTGGGCCTGGTAGGAAGAGTTGTGATATCTGTAGAGACAAAAGTCCATGTCTTGGAATAGATGGGGGATGTGATAAGATTAGAGGCATCAATATCATCATTTCCTAGAATATAGTAGTTGGAGGATGGTAAACCCTCTAGGGTATCTAAAAGTGTATGTGTATAATATATGTGGAATTAGTTGCGTCACACTAATGTTCCTAGAAATTTGGAATGTCTAGAATCATGGTATAATTGGGTTCTCTTTAAATATCTCAATAATGTTCCTGGGATATGGTGAAATCTTGACATATAGGTAATATTCCTCGATGGAATGGTTCAGGCTAGGGTCAGCTTCCACATGCCATAGGTGGAGGCAGTGCAATACATCCTAGAGTCGGTACATTTGGTCCACTCTTGGGGTACATCATGTCTGGTACCCCCTAAAGAAAAGATGCTTTTAGGGATAAAAAACTTATGATAACTCTTTTCTGGACAGTTGGCTAATCTTTCATGATTTAAATAATATATGAATGAGTCCTAAAAAGTTGATTCCTAATGGGACTCTCCAGTCAAAGGAGACCCTACCATCTATTACGAAAATTCATTGACATATTTTGACATGAAATTTACCAAAACCCCAAGGGTGTTGTAACTATTAATTCAAATATATAGATATCATCAAGGATATAGAAGAAATATTTTAATGATAACGTCAGATATTGGGTGATAGAATGACAACACTTGAATGAGAGAGTGTGGAGGGCCTATCTGATGTTGTGGCCATGAGTCACCAACCATCGGTAGAAATGAAACCTACAAATAGAGATACAAACATAGAGAGAATTACCCTACTTGTGGGTCTACATGTGAACCATTTAATACTGCCCAATTGGATATATTATTAACATATTCATATTCCCCTTTTCTAATTTTATCACTTATTATTTACATTTATATTTTTGGTTGATGCCTATTTATATTGTAGTTAAAATATTGTTTGGGGACAATAAATGACATATATTTATGAGTATGTAGTGTTAGAGGTTGAGGAAGTGAAATCAGGAAATATCCACCTAGGGGGAATGGCTAGGGATACATTCGTGGTCAATCCAACCGTGGAGGTTCCATTAGAAGGGACTGATAAGACCATTACCTTAATGGAGAGGGTCAAGTTTGTGACCATTTCATGGTTTGATAAAGGATATGTGGGTGAACATACTATCATGGAGGCACCACCAGAGAAATGTTTTGAGATGATACTGACATGGAGGATGCGATAATTGTTCTTATAGGTGGTGTCACTAGGAGGTAGTATTGAACACATATTCCTTGTAATTTCCATTGTAGTTTGATGTTGGAGGGAATGTCGAAATTATTCCCCTAACAGGGGTTTATGAGGAGGGTTTTATGGTCACATCATCTAGAAAAGGGAAATAAGGGAATGTGGGGTGTGTAATATAGTTGATGAGGCTGGTGAGGAACTATTCATGGGTATATATTTCTATCCACTCGCACCCGAGGATATGAATGAAGAACTCAACATCAAATGTGTTGGATATATACCCTCTTATATGATCCTTCACCACCTATGTAACTTCCATAGTTAGTCGTGGATACCACCTAGAATAACTTACTAATTCTTCATATGGTGTGAAGGTATGTAAGAAATAGTTTCACCTATACCCAGATAGCTAACATACCAGAAAAGGTGATATCTTTCAGTCAATGTCTAGACAACATTTGGACTAATATGGTGGACTCCAAAAACCATTATGAATTTTTTGAGATACCATTGTCAATTGGTGAATTATTAATGTAATTTATTCATCATTTTATGGAAAAAGCACAATTTTGGGGTGTAACACAAATAAATTCAAAAGTTGGAACCATTTATTTGATAGCCTGTATCACACACATCCTTATGCATGTAAGGGAATTTAATGTATTGACGGTTTATAAAATATTTACTATATTATATCAATTAATTATTAATTATATCTTGAAATTATTAGGGCATTGAGTTACTTTGTGACCCACCCAACAACAAGTTTCATCAATGTCTTGCATTATAGACAAAACAGAGATTTAATGACTTTTAACGGTGTAACAATTTTAAAAAAAATATAAATTATATAAATTTTAATTTTTAAAATAATTTTTTTTGGTATTCTTATTGTTTAAATTATATTATGGTGAATTACTTTGATTTTTATGAGAACGTAAAAATTTAGATGAAAAGTTAAAATTAATGATATTTTGTTAAAAACAACATTTTCATTTTAATAATCAAATGTGTTAAATCATAATATAAATTGGTTTTTAAATCTCACAATAGATTTATTATTCAAAAATTAATCCAATGTAGTTCATTATAATATTTTTTATATTTAAATTAGATATAAAATCTTATATAAATTTTGAATGTTTCTACATTAAAAGTATACTTCTCACCACATGTATGAGATTGGAGTTAATATTAATTTTCCCACATCTATGGAATTCAATTAGAAACAAAAGAAATACATAGTTTTAATAATTACAATATTTGTGGTCTAATAATAACATTATAATATTTTACCAAAAATATTTGTGAATGTGATGAAAATTAATTATGGTGATTAAGGTAAAATTTAGATTAATAAGGGACTAAACCATAATCTTATGGAACATAATGACATTGAAACATTTCCAAAATCTATTTTCTACTTATAATTCTACCATATAGACTATTGGTTATAATTTTATATTTTATTGTGATATTATAAAATGGAATTTCATTATATAAAATTTTATGTGAAATTGAAGATAAAAAAGGGAACTTTCATGACCATTAACATTTATAAAACATTAATACTTGTACAAAACATCATATTTAAGGTTATACATATCCTATTCAAAGATAAATGGGTTATTGCAATCATAAAAATTTATAAATATTATTTATAGATGATTTTGTAATAAAAAATTCTCAAAAATGAAAACATAGCGATTATTTAGTTAATAATTATCGTAAATAAATGATACTATAAATACTAAAAGTGAATTATATTGATTGAAATATTTTATTTTAATATTTATTTTGACGAATATTTTATATTAAAAAATAAAAAAAAAAATATTTTAATTCAATTTTATTTAAATTTTAAAATTAATGATAAATAAAAATTCTAAAATTATCATTATTCTTATTTTACAAAAATTGATATTTTATTAAATGATTTAAAACTAAAAATTATTCTGTACTACCTGGTTATTTTTAAGTGTTATGATATATTAAATATTGTCTATTAATGGACCAATTGAACATTTATAATTAATATATTGACCCATATATTATAAAAAAGTGTTAACACTGTCCGCAATTAAGTAGTGTTTTGACACGTCACATTTTCTTGTTTTAAAATTAATTTCAAAAAATGGGTTTTTATAAATTATTTATAATATTAATAATTATTTTTATATGTAATTTCTAATAATTATTACTTTTTTATACATAATGTTTAAATTAATTAGTGTCTAAAAATTGATTCTTTAATAAAAACCAAAATGATAAAATTAGGGAATCATATATTTTATTGAACCAATTTATTTGAGTGCACATATTTTTGTGGGTAAGTGGTTTTCATAGAAAATTTATAACCATTAATCAACTATTTTTTATATTTTGGGTACATTTAATAGGTGAGATATCTAATTAATGAATTCCTTTTGGTATTTACAAGAGTTCCAATCCCCCTCCCCTATAAAAAATACCCTACCCCTAACTCATACCCCTCAAGAAACATAGGATCATCCTAACACAGCCCCAATAGTCTCTTAAAATCTATCTTATCGTCATATAATCTTAAATTTATTCATAAATGAATCCTTGGAATCTTTTTTGTACAAAAACAAAGTTGTTACACGATTAAGACGTAACAAAAGTCCTTAATCTTTTTAGTTTTATTTCCACTCTCCATCCAGTAAAATCCCATTATTATGTGATTATATAACAAAAAAAAGTATCCTCAATTAAATATAATTATTTAGTTTAACATTTCTATCTTCACTTACACAAACCTCCATCTAATGGGTTGTGAACATATTTTTTTTTTCTATTTACGTTAATATACTACCTCACGAAATGATGATTTTTCATTTTTCTGTTATTACCTTTCATGATGGACATTATGATTGAAAATATATTTATATATGTTATTTATTGTATTAATAATTTATTTATGCTCATATTAATTTTATTTAAATCATAACCTTTTTCTTTCCATCTTGTATGAATATGATAATTTTGATTGAGGAAGTGTAAACGAGAAACACCTCACATATATATGGCTTGTCCATGCCACACATTGAAACTATAAAATATTTTTAAAAAAAATTATGAAAAATGTATAACATATATATGATAATGGAATTATAATATAAATTTTATAACTTATCTTTCATTATTTTAATACAACAACAAAATTAAAGTAGTGTTCATGTGTACGTACAACCTACCATCACCATGAACATTGAAATACATTTCTTAACTCCCTATGTTATAGAATACTATTAATATATATATATATACATGATAATTATATATGATAATTAATTAACTATATATATTATGTAAATTATGAAACTATGATCTAATTAATGATGAAAATAAATATCAAGTTAAAACGTAATTGGGGATACAAGGAAATTAACAAATAAATAATAAAATTAATGGATGTTGTTAATAAATAGGAAGTGACATATTATAAGAAGCTATTATATGGTATTATAAAAACTTTTATTGTTATGATAGATTTTAATTAAATATTTTAAACAACTATATAATAGGATGAAGATCAAACTACAAAAGGAAGGATAAGTCATTGTATTTCTCCTCATTTTATATTCCATTAAGGATTATTTTGTTCTGCACGAATTCAATATTATTTGGTGAATTTATTTACCTTTCACATCATATATCATGAATCTACTAAATCTCAAGATATAATATTTTTTATTTCATTCTTGGTGAATTATGATTAAAATATTTCCAGTGGTATGGGGCATTTTGGAATGATTAATGTTTATTTTTCCTCAATATTTTTTTAATTCCAACTACACTTGTTGGTACTTATCCTAAATTATTGTATTATTGATAAATCAATATTATTTATTCAATATAGATATCTGATAAGGAACATTGGAACTTTAATATATGTTTAATTCTCGGACATTAAATACATGGGTTGGGGACATTTTATGGAAATACCTATGGGTTGGGGATAGGAAAATGAAAACCCCTTGATGCATCGATAGTCTCATGTGGTGAATTATTTGTAAAAATAGTTTAAAATATTTCTTGATGGTAAATTTATCATGTGTACAGGAAACATGACTTAAAATAAATAAGAATTGAATTTATTGAGAATTATATTTTTATTATCAATCCATGATATTTTTCATTGACATATATATGAACACATTTAGTTTTTAGTGAATTTATTAAATTGAATGTGTTTCCAGATCCTAACAATTACATGCCTTTATTTAATTATCAAGTTATATCAATGAAATGTGTTATTTTTTATTTACCTTTCCATGTTAATTTATTCATATTGATTCATTATTTCGTCGACATTACTTACACATACTGAGAATTTGAGATCACCCATATTATGTTTCATTTATCTAGGTAATAGAGATGAAATATTTGAAAAATATTTAAAGGATGCAGTTTATTTCATTTATTTATGTATCATGATTGTAATTTATATATCAAAATGTATTGTGGTTATCATGTATGTAATCTGTATTTCTAGGACTTCTAAATTGAACAGCACTTTAGGATTTCATTCCTTTTAATGATGCCTAGATAATAGGACAGTGCACTAACTTCAGGCATCAAGGGTTAAGGAATTATAGTTGGTATCAGAGGAAGAATAACAACAACATTTTAAACTAGATATTGACAACTTATTTTAGGGAACATGACCCTATGAAATAATTTGAGGGTAATTATAGAATAAAATATTATAATTTTAGTAAGATAGATATTTTGTGGGTATTTCTAGAAATATATCCATGTGTTGATACTAAATGTTGATGTGGTTATGGAATAGATGTACCAAGGAGAAATAACTCTGAAAAGGTGTTCTAGTCCTGGCTCATTGTATCATCGTACAAGGCAATGTGCCTAACTGAGCACCTTTTTGAAAATTCTAGGGGATATTCGTATGAGAATTCACATTTTCTTTGAAGACAATTATGCAGGATTTAAAAATAATTATTTCCCCAATGTAGAAAAATTTTATGATTATATGATTCATGATATAAATTTTTTTTTCAATACCTTATTTAGAATTATAAATTATGATATTAATTAATACATTATATTCCATTGTTTATAAATGGATCTTAGTAAATGGAATATGATCCGTACTGATGCATATGATCAAAATATTAAGAAAGATCAAATCTTTCTTCTCCATACGCCAATATTTCAAAGGGAACGAATCTCCCAAACATTTCCAATATTAGAGGTAATATTTCCATGTTACAATGAGATGGGTAAATAACTCACCAAGGAATATGTCTTCTATGGAAACCAAGACAAGAAGAGGTCATTTGAGCACCGCAAAAAAGTGAATGAGTCGAAGAAGATGAAGTGAAATATGGATTATCCAAAATGTGATACTTTTGGTTATAAATAATTTTGTACTCTCTTGATGGGAAGACGTTTTTATTAGTGTGTATAAAATGTAAAATAAGTTCATTATTAAGAGTGTATGGAAAAGGATTCCAATTTATAGTGCTTAAATTTCATGGAGATGGGATACAATGCAAACAATGTCCCAAGAATCAAAAGAATATAAACTAAAAAATGCCATTAGATAATTCTTATGTCATTATACTACAACAAATTAAAGGGATTGATTAATATTATTATTGAAAAATTATGTAATTTTAATATATTAACAGTAATTTTTTGGTTATATTAATTATGGAATGAATATATGAGGATGGTACTAAAGGGTTTTTTCATTAAGGATTTTATATCATATGCTGAATGGTACCATGAAGTGTGATTCAGTAGGAAGATAAACATTTTTGGATACACATGATTGACTAGAAGAAAACCCTTAATATGTTATATATGTTGATATAATGTTGATTAAATGATTGATTTAAAAAAGTAATGAATACCTTGGAACTGATTAATAAATTGTCACCAAGTTGTCTAAGCTATCATTGGTGGAGTTTAAAAAACATTTAGATTTATGTAATATATCCAATAACATGAGTTTTAATAATTTAATAAAGAAGAATTATTGATTAAAATATATTTTATTGGCAATTAACTTTATTAAAATATTTCAAAGGGATGCATGATGAAGTTATTCACATATTAAAAATGTGAAAATTTAGATCTACATAATGATGAATAAAGGAAAATATTGTGTTTATTATAGAAATTCAGTGACTGTCATTCTAAAGTGTCATATCATAATGTTTTGTAAAATTTAACCATTTTCAAAATGGTTGGTCATTGGATGAGACTGTAGAAGTTAATGTATAACTTCACTATATGAATCATATTGTAAAAAGACCAGAAGTGTATATAGTTGAAGGAAAAAATAAAGGATAATATTATGTCTATTAAAATGAAATGTATATTTACTTATTTTGATAGAGAGAGAATGAATTCTAAAACTCTATGAAAAATTGTTTTGAACCCAAAATGGTATCCTAGTATCATCTCTTCCAATGAATTAACTAACCCTTATATTATCATGGATTTATGGCATTGTTATTATTAAAATTATCATAACCATGTTCTATGGAATTATACATCAAAAAAAGTTTGTTATATTTTTCCATTGTATCCATGTATTCATATTTCACCAATGTTCTTCTACAAGGGAACCTAGTTATGTGACCATTTTATTTTCCTTTCTATCTTGTTAATAATATTTGATATTAACCCTTTTTATAATGTTGGTATTTAAATAATAGTTTATTTCGAAATATAAATCCCTAAATTAATTACATCATGTTCAAATTATGAGGATGCAATTTAATTATGATGGAGATAATGAAACAACTCAAAATTCGAAAGTAAGAACCATATATTCAATAGCGTATATCACACACATCATTAGGCATGTAAAAGATAATAATATCCCAAGATAGTATAATATATTTAACATATTATATAATTTAATTATAAATTATGTATTGTAATTCACATAACACTAAGTTAGTGTGTGACAAACTCAACAAAAAGTTTCATCAATGGCTTGCGTTACAAGAAAAAAAAACAGTTTTCCTCTTTTTAAGGGAATGCTTATTTTAAAACAATATTATGATAGTATTATAAATTTTACCCGAAAAAAATAAATTAATTTTTGGATTTTTAATGTCTTAATTATCATAGGTGGAATATTTGGGATTTTTCTGAGAAACATCATTTTTTGGTGAATAGTAAAAATTAGTACAATTTAGATAAAAAAACCTTTTCATTTAAATAATTGTTAATGGAGAATTATATATTAAATTGATCTCTAAATGTCACAATATATCAATTATGAAAATATTAACCCAATGTAGGTCATTGAAATCATTTTTATTTTTAAATTTGATAGAAAAAATTATCGATCTTTGGAACGTTTCTACTTTAAAAAGTTACTTAATGCCACATGTGCAAGATTAGAGTTAATCTTAAATTTCCCAAAAATATTATCAAAATTAAAAAAAATGATATATAATGTTTTAATTAGGAAAATATTTTTCTTCTAACAATTTCAACTAATTTTTTAAAAAAATTTATTAGGGAATGTGATTAGAAATAATTTCATTTAATAAGGTAAAGTTATGATTAATAAGAAAAACTGTAATATAAATAACCAAAATAACCTAGAACCTTGAAATAAACCCATCTTATACCAATAATTTGACCATATACACTATTTGTTTTAATTTTATGGGTTATTTGGATATTATTAAATACAGGTTCCATATATATAAGGTTAAGTAAGGATAAAGACAAAAATGGAACTATCTTTAACTTTACCATTTATAAAATATTTAGTTATGTAAAAAAAACATATTTTCGGTTATACATTCCATTGAAGAAGTTAAATGGGTTGTTTTTATCATAGTAAATTATTAATAATTTTTTACGATGAGTTAGTTACATAAAATTCTAAATAACTGTTAATGTAATGATTATTTAGTTCAAAATTAAAAAAATAAATGATAATAAAAATTTAAAATGTGAAATATATTGATGGAAGTATTTTTATTTATTATTTTTTATATGAATATATAATGTTACACAACAATAACATCAATATATTATAATTTATTTTTTTGAAAATTTTAAAATAATGTTAAAAAAATAATTTCAAAATTGACATTATTATTATTATTTTACAATATATTTGATTTTATAAATGAATACAAATTAATAAAAGTATTATATAATTCCAAGTGATTCATAGGTTTTAATAAATAATAAATATTTTATATTAATGGACTTATTTACCATTTATAATTAACATATTAACTCATATACTGCCGAAACATTGTGAAAGAGGTCTGAGATTCAGTAGTCTTATATCACATCACATGTGCATGTTTGAAAATTAATTTCCAGAAAAATGGGATTTTTATTTTATAAATATGATATAATGTTTATATTTCAGTAGATTTATATTTTCATGTAAATATCACTTTGTATTATCCTGAAAGGTCAAATTAATTAATAAATAAAACTATATGATTTAATAAAAACCAAAATGATAAAATTAGGGAATCTTATATGTTAAAGAACCAAATTATAAAAATGCATATATTGATATGTTTTCGAGTTTATTATAGACTTTTATTACCCTTTAATGAATTATTTATCAATTTTAGAGTCACTTTTTGGAAGTTAGACCTCCCATTAAGGAATACATTTTCATTTTCACAAAAGTACCACACCACCTCCACTATAAAAAGGAAAGAACTATATCCCTTAGTCCACCCCTCACAAAACATTTTAATAACCAAAATATTCAAAAATAGTCCGCCAAAATCACTAATTTAAACTTAAAATCATGTATTTTGGAATACTTCAATCAATGGAATCCTTTTTCCACAAACCAAAAGTAGTTACTTGATTAAGAGGTAACAAAAATCCCTAATATTTTTTGATTTATTTCTATTATACACCACTATTATATGTTTATTATATGGTTATACAACCAAAATATATCCTAATTAAACTCGGATTTTGTTATGTTAAAATTGATTTCTAAACATACATACACCTCTATCTAATTGGTAACAAAAATACTATTTCTGTCTATGATAATCTACCGTCCCACGAATTGAGGATTGTTAATTTTTTCTCTTACCATGTCTCTCATTGGCCATTATGATTGAAAATATTTTCATATATGATATATAAGATATATTATATTTCATTATTATTATGTAATTTTTATTTAGAACATAAATTTATGAATTCTAACTTCTGTGAATAATATTATTTCTTTTGAGAAAATGTGGACAATCTCCCCTTCAGTGCCATATGACTCGTTCGTTCCATATGAGCAATGTATAAAGGTTTTTTTTAATAAAAATATGTAACATATATAATAGAGATATGATAATGGAATTAAAATATAAATATAAATCTTTTATATTTTATTTATTTAATACGACAAATAAATGATAGTAGTGTTTATGCGCACATACAATATATCGTCTCCATGAACGGTGAACTACATTTCTAATATCCAAATATTATGTACTACTATAAATACCAATATAATTATTATATACCATAATTAAGTCCTGGTATAAATTATAGACATTATAAATCCAATATCTAATAAATTATAACAAAAACTATCATGTTAAAATGTACTCGAGAAAACAAGGCAATTAACACCCAAAATTGTAAAAATATTAGAAATTGTTAACAAAGTTGTAATAAGATATTATAGGAAGTTAATATCAGGAATTATATACAGTATTAAAGTTATTCTATTATTTTATTACATATTTTAATCCAATATAATAGATGATAAATACCACAAAACAAAATTTAAGGGTAAGGTAAGGCATTTCGTCTCAATTTACATTCAACTGAGACATAGTTTGCTATCCACAAATTCAACTTTATTTAGTTTATATATTTCCCTTAAAAATTATGTATCATTAATGTAACTATTCTTATGAAATTATATGTCTCATTTAATTCATGGGTAATTATTATTTAAATGTTTCTTGTTGTCTAGGACACTATGGAATGTTTATTTTTTTTAATCCTTAAGAATATTTAAATGTCAATAACACATTTGGTTAATTAATCAAATTTGATACATTATTGATAAATCAAAATATTGTATTCAATATTAATATTTGATATGGGTCACAGTTTATTCAATATATGAGTAATTCTTTGGACATGAAACACATTATTTGGTGACCGTTTAATGAAATTCCTATGGGTTGAGGACCAGTTAATGCAGGCCCCTCGATGCATCAGTAGTATCATTAGATGAATTAGTTTGAAAAAGTCTAAATAATCTCTTGAAGGTAAATGTATCATTTCCTTTTAATCATTTCTCCATATAATTATGCATTATGTTTATATAGAATTCAATTATCATTATTTATCTATGAGATTTAGTGCCAATATATCTATGGATTATTTTTATTTTTAGTTTATTGATTAAATGGAATGTGTTTACATGTTCATACATTTCCATGTTGATATTTCCTTAAATAGTAATTTGAATGGACTGTGTTATCATTTATTTATATTTACATGTTATTTTATTCCTATTGATTTATTATTGTTTCCTCTTTACTTACCCTTATAGAGAATTTGAGATCAAATTTATTATTTTTATTTCTATAGGTAAGGAATTATAAATCATTGAATATGCATTCAAGGATGCAGTTTATTTAATTTATTTATATTTCATGTTTTAATTTCTATTTCCCATTGTATTATGGCTATCTTGTATGTATTATGATTTTCCCAGATAGTTAAACTAATCAGTCATTTAGGATTTGTTTCTTTGTAATCATTAAAATGTAATAATAAAATGCACTAACTTTAGGTTTCTGCGGTCGGGGAAATACATGGCCACTCTAAGGAACTTACCTAAATTGAAGGGGAGATCATAATCCTAAAAGGTCTCGTGTAGGATCACGTACCCCTTGTCACCACTCAATCCAAGATCACAAATTACATAAATTCCCAATTGGATAAAGTAAATGCTATGGTGTAAGAGAAAAAATCATTTGTATCTGAATGTTAGGTAGAGTAGAACTTTTTGTGGATTAGTGGTAGGGATATTCAAGATCTATCCCAAAACGAGGTGTCTGATCAGGTGATGTGGTAGAAAACCATTAAGGCCACTCATTTGAGGATGACCATGATAGAATTATTTATCACTAGGGATAATCCATATAAAAAATTTTACGAGTGAGGGGATCAAATGTGTGGATAACCCCCATAAAATAAATTATTTTTCTCTAAACATCTATGTTCATGAACATGTTTCTTTCATTCATAATTTATTATCTCACTTCAATCATATTCATGAGATATACAATGACCATTATCTATACTCAAGTTAGTCATTATCATGGTCAAAAACAATGACCCCCAAATAATTATCCACTTGTTTTAGTGTGTCATAAAATTACATAGAACTAAGGATTTACATTTTTTAATGGCCACAAAGAGTTCCTAGGATAAGAGGTGGCAACTAAGGTGAAACAATCTCTCTAATCATGTGAATCTCTCTTCAAATGTGCACTAATACATGAAAGGGGTAAAATAAGGGTCATTGAATTCTACCCAAAAAATGTTAATGAATGATGGTAATAAGAAATTCAAAAATATAGAACACAAGTGTAGTGGAATAATTATGAAGGATAACTACGAGGCATGTTAGAATCATAGAATCCATCATCAGTTTTTTTGAATATGGGTACTAGAAAATGATGGTATACCATTGAACATGATTTAAAGACATGATATGTCGAAATATTTCATCCAATGTATTCTAGGGGACTGTCCTTGGATGGTATGTTTTCCATTTTGGATAGACACCTTTACCATTAAGGGACCCTTTCAGAAATGGAGGAGGATGTGGACCAAAATTATGGGACATGAAAAGAATTAATATAAAGTGATGGAATGTTAAATTAGATTTAAACCCTATTAGAAATATGACACTAAGGAATCTAGAAAAATAGATAGTTTTATTGGTATGAAAAAAGGTAAAAATAATCATCCATGGGGAGAATCATCTTGGAAGATTAGTGACAATCGTTGAACATGAACAATTATTTTTGCGATCATCACTAAAATTAAGGGATTATTCAATAAAGACCTAAGATTCAATTCTATTTAAGATCATTCAATGTGAATGATATGAATGCAATTTAAAATCATATGGCGAGGACACTGAACACAATGTTTAGTTTCACAATATTTGGATTATCTATTTAATAGTCTATGTTCATGTTATTATAATGAGGTGTATGGGAATTATGCACCAAGATTCCATTCCTTTCTTCGTCTTGTCAGGTCATGAAGGAATCACAAATTCATTGTAGGGGGTGTGAATCTAGTATAAATATTTTTTAAATGACATGTGTGAACAATTTTGAATGTCATATAACTAATTGTAGCACATAGATTCTTAAAAGGATTTAAAAATGGGGTAAATCCCTAAAGGGTCTTGTATAAAATATAGAGTTTAGAGGACTATTCCATAAAATAAGGGATATATAGTGAGATTAACATAGTTTAAATTCATCAAGCTTGGACTATGAATCATTGTTTATAGTCATAGGGCCTGGGCCATAGCTTTTTCACCCCAAAAGGGATATTTTTAGTGTAACATAGTGAAAAACTAATCTGCATCAAGGGAAAAGGGGGCCCTTAATACAAGGCCACATTCCATGGGTGACCAAAAAAATTTAATGTCCTTCTATTTAGACATCGTCTCACAGTTTAAGATCATAGATTTTGAACAAATTTGAACCCTAAATAGTTTGGTGTAAAACAAATAATACTAAAACCCCATATAAGGAGGGTTATGGGATGCCCCACACCATGTGAAAAATAAGGGACATATTTCATATAGTTTAAGGTCATGATCTTGGGACCCATGCACTTGGGTAATTGACACAATGTGTGGAAAATTGATAATAGTTTATCTTCATAATTATTTAACCATAAACAGGGTGTGTGCTCATGTAATTTCAAATACATGAAAGGATAGATACTCGACATGATTTGAGGGGGTTAGGAGACCAAATGATGCAGTATAATACATCTTTGAGACTAATCCAAAATATATTAATTTTTTGATGCTCAGACCATATCATCTACTTTATGGTCATAAATCAAGGTCCATATATGGGTATCTCAAATGGATATTTTTATTGTGGTTTAGTGAAAAAACTAATGTGAATTGAGGGAAAACGAGGCCTCTATGCCATATAAACGCATTACCAATGAGAAATTGTTCACATTTTATCATTGTGATTATTGGTTTTAAACTCTTCGTTTAGGTTCATACAGTTATTAAAAATTACAGGTACTTTTATGCCTCATACATGCTTGAGGAAAACCCCCTCCCGACTCATAAGCTTTCATTATCTATGTTAGGTGTGAGAAAAAAGAATAGTATATATCTCACATTTCCTGAAATGAAGAAAAAAGTAATAAGGATTTGAGAAGTGACAAAAAAAATCCCATGAAGGTGATAGCTACTTTAAAGACCTAGATAGTGAGAGAGGGTACTAACTGACATATGTTGAATATATTTTTTCCCTATATGAATAATTGTTTAAATATCCATATTATTTAGATATGTATCAAAAAAGTGAAGGATCATTGTTTGATCGAGTTTGAAACATGAGACATGTTATTTTCTCTCGAAGATCATTCAAACCATTAGCCTAGAATAATAAGTGATCCAGTCTGGTTATGAGCATTCTGTTTGGGAGCCTGCTCTTATCGAGAAGACGCGGATTATCCAAATTGAAGAAATCAAGAATCATGGAAGTTTGAGTGGGGAACACCTCAATGTGAGTTGAATAAATGGTTATGACTGATATGAAATGATCATGTTTTTCTACATATCCCATCATGATGTGAATCATGAAATACATTGTTTTGTACATGGTGTTGTAGAAGAATGGAGATGGTGGAGTGAAATCCTTTCTTGAGATAAATATCAATTAATCCCATATAATGAGGAATCACAATTGTATACAAGTAAAAAAATTTATCATCATACAATACATATCATATGATTTATCATATGTTCATTTCAAATGTTAACGCTACATTTTAACACTATGAACTGAGGACATTGGGCTGGGCAGTTTAATATAATACTCCCTGAATTTGGGTTTCCACTACTTTAAATTCATAATGCTTGGACTGATGGTGGAACATGTTTCCAAAAGAGGCATGTGTTCTATAATAGAGTGATAACATGGTATGAATAGAGGGTTAAATAGATAATCTTTCTCACAATAACCAATAAATAGTACCATTGGTCGTTAATATAGAATTAGGGGGATAGAAAATCACATAAGAAGACCATGTAAGGGGGAAGGGCCTAGGATGATATATCTGTTAATCAATATGTTCCCATAATTATAGAAATAAATACACCCAAAGATATACATTGAGGAATAGATTAAGATCAATTAAAATGGGTCTATCCTCATGAGTGCAGATGTGGAATCTTTTCAAATTCATGTATGACTCATCATGAATTTTTATGGGGCTAGGATATTGTTTAGTTTAATGTGATGATGAAATTGGTATTTTTTATCCCACATTTGTTATTTACAATATCTGATTTTTATATGAGGTAATATTATAAAATTGAGAGGTATCCAATTTTTATATGGTGTAAAATCATAGTTTGAAGTTATGCGTTATGGGTGTTGGTAGGAATTGTTCATTGGGATTCCCATTATTTTATTCCTCACATAATGTTATGAGGTAATCTCACTCAGATAATTTGTCAAGGTAAATGAATAAGGATTATAAAAATTAAAGACTCCATTCGGAGAGTTTTCGGGTGATTACTCTGAAAGGTGCGGTCATGGGTGTCGTAAAATTATTAGTGATTTTTTTGGGTACTTAGGTGCAGCATAGTGGCTGGCCAAGGTCGTTTTTCAAAGGAGGAAGAAAATTTAACATCTTATTAAAGGTATTTTAAAAAATAGTATAAAAGGGAATAATAAAACTACCTGATAGGATTTGTGTGTGTGGAAGGGGGGGTGGCAGTTTAGCATTCCAAAAACTAGAAAAATTTGGCTGGAGGAATATTGTAAAATATTTTTTAAATTTTTGAATTGAAGTTTGATTAAAAAGACACAACAAGAAGATGTTTGTTTAGAAAATATTTAAAAGACTTAATCGATCTAACTCTACCTCTTAATTTATTGATTAATAATTCTTATTTAAATTATTATCCACTTAATTATGATCCCATAAATTGTTAACCCCCAAACCCTATGAGAATTAACATTACCAAAAATATGAAGAGAAATAAACCATAGGCTATCTTCGAAATATGCAATTGTAGCACCCTTCTTTGATTGATGTTCTAAGGATATCATATTGTCAGTGGAAAATTGAGGCACATGTCAATTCAGGAAAATTATGATGAATTGATCTTTGTGATTATATTTGAACTCTACAAATTTATCCCATGTGGCCTTGTTTTACCGATTATGTTTGCACTCTCACAATTTACACAATACTCAACCTCAAGAGTTTTTGTGTTAATTGCTCAATTTCATCCATAGTTTCATATAATTTAAAAATTAAATTCATGGATCATATTATGTGAATTATAGTATCCCAATTATTCTATATAATTAAATAAAGAGGGTAGAATATAGATCAATCACTAAGAGAACAACTCTTCCATGGACAGGGAAGTCATCGTGGATACTTTTAGAATGTGCAACAGATTGAAGGGTAGAACCAAATATCATCTCTAATATTGATTCATACCCAAATTGGATGAGTAAAAAAGAATATAATTAAAATAAATGAATAAAATATACGAAATAGAATAAGAACAAGTTGTCTATTACACAAATGAAAACATTACGAAATGATGATGAGAAGAAGGCTTCGATGAGGCGAACCTTGCATCAAGAGCTAACCCTATTTCAATGGTTGAAGAATTTGGGTGAAACCAATTTTCTTCTACCTTAAATCTATTAATTCATGTCACAAACCCAATATAATGATATAAACACCAATTTATAGAGTGGTGGGGAGGCTAGGATCAATGTGGTTTCAAGAGTGAATGGGGAATCTCGAGCAAATATTTTATGCCAGCTGGCACCGCCCATGTGACATCCAAAACACGTGAACCATTTTTTCTTCCAGATGAATGATTTGTAAACAATTGGGTTGGATAACTGCTATTACAATTTGGGCCTAATCTATGCTCTGATGAAGGAGTTATGGCCCAAATACAGAACCAATGTACAATTTTGTGGGCCTAGCCCACCTTTGAATTCATGTTCTATTTAGTCCAACCAAATTCCCTATTTAGCTCCAATATTCTAAAAAAAGTTTTATACCATTATTTCAAGAACACAGTTACCAAAATTTAAAGTTCAAATAATAAATATTAAAATATTTATCTTTGAAATACTATAGTTCACTAGAAAGGGTAAAACCGGAATTTCCATTAAATTTTCCAATGAATGATCTTATCCCAGATATTTTATAAATAAACATATTTAACACAATGTAAGGAAATTATATCATTTATTATGAATATAATATTCAATAAAATTGTGTTTTATCAACTCCTCAAACTTACCCTTTTGCACTTCTGGGAAAACCTCATATCAAGTAAACATCAATATGAAATCAAAAGATATATTAAAACACATATCCTTAATATCCAACAATTCCACACCAAGAAACTAAAGTTACCATGACTCATAAAAAAATATTATTTCAAGTTCTACATTTATATAATTCAATATATTTCATCTTCATTTATCCTCCCATACAGGAAACACTTACCTCATGTGAATTTTATCTTATCACGCAAATGTCAATTTTTCAGCAATGTATTTCTTATCCAAACACATACAAGGGTAACCATAGTCTTGATTAATTCCTAAATTTCCACTTGATGTGAGTCAAAGACATAGGTTTATCATGAGGACTTTCTCAGGTTGTTTTATGGCTTTCGGTTGGTAGGATTTAGATGTGAAAAATTCTGAGTCTGAATGATGGGGGCTTGACTCTTTTTGAAGAAAAATTGCATTAATATAATTTTCACATAAATATGGTCTCCTCCTCAATCCCCATAGCATAAATTCATGTTCCTCATCATGAAAAATGAAGTAACGTTCACACCATTCAAAATTTCAATAGAAAAAATGTCAATCCTCCCAAATATTGTTTTTCATGAATACTCTATATAGGCCCAACATTCTTTCTTCATCAAAAGCTCCATAAAAACAACTTCTTTTATCATGAATTCTCAAAAAGGCACAACATTCAATAGAAAGGTTTTTTTCAGAAGCAAACACATCTCTTTAGAATTTAATTCACCACCCAAAGTATCACATAATCTTGTAGCACAACACAAGATAGCTTCCCCCACAATTAAGTTGAAATTGATTATGCAATTTTCCATCAAGAGATAGTTGTATTGGGAAAATTTGATTTTAATTTGGATAACCTAATAGGCTATTCATGTATTCTAAGGGATACAAGGAAAAAATGTTCAAGGTAGGCCATTATAAAAAGTATTGTTTGAAATACGGGCTTCAATGCCAAAAAGATGCCTCAATTATGTAAAACATAAGTACATCCAAACCTAAGGTTTTGATAGAAATAAATGAAATTATGGTTTAATAAAGGATGGTTTTGTTCTCTAAAGAAATGAGGTAAATGTAAATAATATGAAAAATAACAGTTTAGAAGCCTAACAAAAAAGTGATTTCAAATATAAAGACAATGATATGTGGCATGGGATTCAAAATTAAAAGTAATTTTCATGAAATTACTAAATATTTTAACTTGAAACATTTTCATTTTCAACATTCATTTAAGCTTAATTTCAAGGGATAAATTATTTCACTCATTGATATGGATTTCAAAATGGTAATGATAAAAATTTCAGTAGAAAAGTATGAAAGGAACAAAAAAATTGAAAGATATACCCACAAAATTTGAAACCAAACAATTTTTTTTTTCAAATCATTGAAAAACAAGAATACAATTGAATTTACAAAACTAAAAGGTTCCATCCCCCACACTTAAATATTGCATTGTACTCAAGGTGAACCCATGGGAAGATATATGCACATGAAATGAAAAATTTTAAATAGGAAAAATAATATAAAAGTGAATGGGTTAGGAACAACCTGATATGCTTAAGTGATGATGGGGTCATGCAGTGTAATTAAATCCATTACATTAGTAGGAAGTCCCTCAATGTATTTCTTCAAAAGTTTCCTATTGAATATAATTATCCTTCATGTGTCCTCTTGTGTGATCTCCACTGCACCTTAGGGAAAACAATTAGTCACAACATAAAGACCTAACCATCTAGAACACAACTTACCACGCATCAGCTTCAGTCGTGAAATATAGAGAAGGACCTTCTCTCTAACTTGAAATTCTATTTTCTGGATCATTTTATCGTGATTTTCTTTTTATATTTCCTTTTAGAGCCTTAAGTTCTCATATTAGGACAATATAATCTCCTCAAGATTTTGAATTTGTAACTTCCTTTGGATTCCATCTTGTTCCAAATCCATGTTTCATTTCTTTATAACCCAATAAGCCCGATGGTCAACTTCTATGAGGAGATGACATGTTTTTCCAAAAATATTCTGAAATGGTGAAATAACAATCAATGTCATTTATGCTATCATATAATCCAAAATCACACCATCCATGCGCTTTCTTTAATCTTTCTTATTCAGATGCACAGATTTCTCCAAAATTTGATTTAACTTCCTATTTGAAAACTCAGCCTATCCATTTGTTTGAGGGTGGTATGGGGTTTATGTTTTGTGTCTCACCCCATACTTCCGATGTATGGAATCCAAATTAAAATTGTAAAAGTGGGTCCCTTGGTCACTGATTATGGCCTTCGGTACTCCAAACCTGCAAAAAATTTCTTCTTTGACAAATTCCACAACAACATGGGAATCATCCATCCTGGTGGCCTTAGCCTCCACCCATTTTCTCACATAATCAACGGAAACCTAAATATAAAAAATCCCAAATGAACTAGGAAAAGAACCAATAAAATCAATGCCCTATAAATAATATATCGCCCAAAATATGTTGTTTTTTTGAGGCATCTCATATATCCTAGAAATGTTTCCCACGTGTTGGAAACATGAGCATGACATACAATACAAATGAGAATCAATTAACAATCTAGGCTAATATAATCTAGAGTCTAAAAAATTCCTATCTATCCATTTGGGACCAAATTTTCCACCACAAGCAAGTGTATGATAGAATTGTAGAACATGCTCAAACTCATGATCACGATCACACCATCTAATAACTCGGTCACTACACATGCTCCATAGTTATGGATCATCCCAAACATAAAATATTAACTAAATCATTAATATTTGGACATTAAGTTTCTTTAAATTTACAGGGATTTCAGAGTCAACAAGGTAGTTAACTAAATATGCATACCAAGGATGCGTACCTGGTATGTAATATAGATGCTCATTGGAGAAAGTGTCCCGAAGTGGTACCTTGTCTAAGGTATTATCCTCTATTGTGTGAGTAAGCCTACTCAAGTGTTCAACCACCATGTTTTATGACCCCTTATTGTTCTTTATCTCAATATAAAATTCTTAATGAAGGAACATCAATCGAATTAGCCAAGGTTATGTGTTTGGATTGTTCAAGAGTTACCTCAAAGCTCCAAGGTCAGAAAAAGAAACTACTTTAAAGCCTAGTAAATGTGAATGGAATTTATCTAGAGATAATATGAAAGGATGAAACATCTTTTCTGTGGTTGTGTAGTTTTATTGGGATGAATCCATTGTCCTCGATGCATTGGCAATCACATGGGAATATACCTCTACCCTTTGAGATAAGACAGCTCCAACTGGGAAGTTGGAGGTGTCACACATAAACTCAAAAAGTAATCTCCCACCATGGAGACTTTATGATCGGTGGAGTGTTCAGACACTTATTTATCTCAACAATGGATGTCCTTCAAGATTTTTCAAACACGAAATCAGAATCCATTTGAAGTAATTGTGACATAGAAATAGAAATATTACTAAAATATTTGATGAAGCACTGATAAAATCCTACATTCTCTAGGAAAGATCTAACATCACGCACACATGAAGGATATGGTAAGGATGAAATGATATCTAACTTATATCAACCTCAATCCCATTTTTTGAAACTACATGCACTAATACAATAACATGATCTACCATAAAATTACACTTTTCAAAGTTTAAGACTAGATTCGTTTCAATACAATTATACAAAACCTTTCCCAAACTACAAATACAATCATCAAATGAAGAACCATGCACTGTAAAATCATACATGAATTGTCACGACTCGTCCTCGGGGCCCGTGCTGTGACTACGCCGAGCCCACCTTCGATAGGCCAGGGGCTGGAGAGAAGCACCAAAGGCGTAAATCCCGATAACTGGGAAGGCATTTCCTTTATAAAATTAAACAAAATACCACAGAGTACCAGTGGAAGTAATACACTAAAAACAAAAGGAAGTGTTAAAAAGTAAATGGGCCAGAATACAAACCCAATCGAAAGTACAGCTATAACTGAACAAAAGTACAACAGAAAAGACAAGCAGCTGGAAGAATAGAAGTAGCTTCTAGGTCATCCACCATGGATCCCACCTGAAGGGTACGTATGGATAGCGTAGCTCCTGGATCGTCCACCATGGATCCTACCTGAAGGGTAGGTACAAATAGCGCAGTTCCTGGATCGTCCACCACGGATCCTACCAGAAGGGTAGGTACAGATAGTGCAGCTCCAGGATCATCCACCCCGGATCCTACCTGAAGGGTAGGTACAGATAGCTACCACAATGATCTCACCCGTCAACCTCCTCCAAGTATCTTTAGGTCGTGATGTCCACCTCCGGATACTGACTCGTCATGAGATCCACCTCCGGGTACCATCCAGTCCTCGAACACTCGGCCTCTGTCAGCATTGCCCGTCGTCTGCAACCAACACAATGAGGTGCGGGCATAGCCCGTGAAAGGGTGAGTATAACAAAACTCAGTAGGGACCCCGAGACCCTCAAGGTCTCACTAAATCCAACAAGGATAACCACAAATAAAGATCTCAACAGATAACCTCTACTTAGGTATATGCCCATACATATACCTAAGTTATCAAGTAACCCATATCAATCACGAGGAAACACAAATATTATGAAATCAACGGATAACCACTACCCAGGTATACTCCCATACATATACCTAAGTTATCAAGTGACCCATCTCAATCATGAGGTAAACACAAAGGTCATAGACTCAGCTCAAACCAGGATTTTCATTATCGAAACCGTAACTGCTGAAGAGCCCCGTCTCTGGCGAGTACAGTGATCCTGTCACGACTCCGAGGTACTGCTCACTATCCTAAGAGTGCTGAGGTACTCCTCATGTCGAGTATCATGGGTCATCCACCGCAGGGGTCTGCCACCCAAACACAGTCGTGAACCCCCCCTAATAGCCTGCAGAGGTACCCCTTCTGTTGAGTACCACAGGTCTGCACCAAAACATAGTAGTGCACCATCTTCTATGATTCTACACCCAAACATAGTTGTGCTCCGTCCACTGGGCTTGTCGACTCACTCTAAGTCGAGTCGGTCAAGCAGTTGTCAGGTCTCAGCCAGCTACATGGTCTCCGTACTCAGTACGCTCATCTTTGGGAGGGTCCGCTCCTCCAGTTACTGGATGATACCCGAAGTATCACAAAGTCTCATGAATAAGTATCTCAAAGTACCACCTCGTCATGGGGGTCTCAACACAACAGATTACACGTCAATCATACGCTCGGTCTGTGAGTTATTACCCTTTTCGTTCTGGGGGCCTGGTTCATTTCGTGCACGAACCAACCCAGACATATCTCAATTATACCCCTAAAACTCATAGGGTATACTCATAGGGATCATTTCTCAATGAGATCACCAACGCCGCTGATGGTTTGTCAAAAGGACGTCCGGTCTGAAAGTTATCAGCTTTTCCGTTCCAGGGCGCGGTTGGATTTTGGGTTCAATCCAACCCGGCCACTATCCAACAGTGTCCAATACTCTGGTGAAGTATGTAAAAATATCCTTCTCATCAAGAGGAATCCAACAAAGTTGACGGCACATCAATCGGACGTCCGGAGCTCATGTTATAAGTGTTTCCGCTTCGAGGGCCCGGTTGGTTTCGTGTTCAAAACAACCTGGCCATACCCAAAGTTTTTCGAAACCTTTAGTGTAATATACCGAAATGACCGCCTCGATCAATGGATCGCATCAAAAATAACGGGGCATCGATCGGAGGTCTGTCGCCCATGTTATGGGCATTAGAACGGAAACTGCTCGAAAAATAGGGGGGTCGGGCCCAGTATGACCCGGCCTGAACCGGGTCCGGGTCCGGCCCATTAGGGCACGGCCCGGCCCAGCCTGGCACGCTCACGTGGCCGCATGGCCAGCTCGGCCAGAGCCGAGCTGAGCGGACAGGGGGGGGCGTGCTGCCCCCCTGATTAAAGTCATGCCCCCCACGTGGGGGCCGCTCCCTTTGGCCGCCGGGGGTTACGACCCCCGGTCTCCCCTGGTCACGCGCGGTCGTAGGACCGCCGTCTGCCGCCGTGGATTCAGCCATGTCGGACCCTTCTAGCAGCGTGTTGGGCACCGCCACCTCGCGGAAGCCGGCAGGTGTCGGCCGCCGCCTCCGGCCACCGGTGCCACCGTGCCAGCGTGGCGC
The DNA here is from genome assembly GCA_963277665.1 of Viscum album. Taxonomy (NCBI): domain Eukaryota; kingdom Viridiplantae; phylum Streptophyta; class Magnoliopsida; order Santalales; family Viscaceae; genus Viscum; species Viscum album. The sequence goes on along the minus strand of OY728119.1, from coordinate 1,410,543,980 downwards.
GCCGGCAGGATCTTCTGCGGACCACCGAACGCTCTCCGGTGGTCCGTTTTGCCTGCGGTCCTCCCAGGACCGGCACTTCTCTGCAAAGTTTTCAAATCGCGACTACGGCCCATTCCGTCATCACCCGACAATCTGCAAGTCAAATAAACAAACTGCGGCCTCTTCGTGGTTTTCCAGCACGGTGCGACGGTGCCGCGACTTTGTTCGGCCTTCACAGCGCGGCGCGATGGCGCCATGCTTCTTCGCCGGTTCTTCTTTTTTTCTGCGCGGTACGATGGCACCGCGTCACCTTTGTTCATTCCGCGAAAAACACATCATCAAAAGGGGGAGGAGAGTTGGCCGTGTTCATGCGGTCTGACCTTCTCCCGTTAATTCAATACAAAGCGGCTAAAGGAAAAAGATGTTGGATGGCAAAGAATAATCACGTGCACAAATCCAAACCCCTACGGTTTTCCCCGAAATCAAGAATTCCCAACCTACAAACATATTCTTTGCAAATCAACATAATATTTAGTTGATCTGCGTTCTTTGTGTTAGAAGGAAGTAAACTTCGGTTTATTAACATTCACAAAATAATTCCCTACCTTGGAAATGGTTCGTTCGTCGAAGACGCGGGAAGCGATGTCGCTCCGTCAACACCGGAAAAGAACCGTCATTTTTGGTGAGTTTCCCCGCGGTTGAGTCTCATACCTTGACGTGGAGAAAGAAAAGGATTGGAGAAGCATGGAGCATTCTTCGCCGAGTCGTAAGGCCGTTCTTCGTGTTCTTCAACGTGGAAGATGGACTTCTTCAGAGGAAATATTGCTCCCTCTCTCAAAAACCCAACACAACAAAACAACCCCCAAAATAAAATAAGTGTTATGCTTATTTTATTATAACATCCCATGCACTTAAATTTTTAAAATTCATATGAATAACTCTCAAATTAAATGGAATGATTTAATGTGAAAGGAAGTCACATCATTTATTACAAGGGGGTTTGAAGGGGAACAGTTATGGGGGGTTAGGGAATTTGAAGGGGTGGGGTTCGTGAGGGCCCCACCTCACCTTAAATATTCTCAAGGGAAGTTTAGAACATCAGTGGGTCCCAGTACAACCACTTTTCATTGGTTAAACTACTTTGAACAAAAATAAAATTGGTTGCACCATTTTATTTTATTCTTTACTTAACCCAATAATTTAAAAACCTCACCCGAGAAAACACAACTCCGGAAAAGGTGTTCCTAATCAATTACCGGTGCGGTGGTTCTATCGGTTCCCTCATATTTCAATTCTGAGCACTGGTTCAAAATTTAGGAAAACCCACTCGTTCGTTCACTGAACGTACCTGAGCCAAACTTCAGAAATTGATTCCGGGCACACCGGGCCTCTGAATCAGGTGCCTTCAGATACTGCGTTCTTGTAAAATCCAAAGGAAAATTATAAAGAAAAAAATTCCCTTGAATTTTATGGGTCTTTACATTACTCCCACCTCTAGGCTTTACATCCCTGTAAAGCTATAACACAAACCAGGGAATCAAAAGTGGTACTGAGCACACATCTGACCCTTCCGCTCCCATGTTCTCTCCTAGAGGTTCTCATGCTGTCAGTGAAAGCACACCTAAGGAATCGACCGTTCACATAGGACACACTCCTGTCGATCCTCGATCTCCACTGGAACCTCGGTGCATGTTGCCCTGTCATCGACTTCCAACTCCCCGAGGTCGATGATGTGTGAAGGATAATTCAAGTATCTCCTCAGCCGAGGTATGTGGAAGATTTAATGCACCCGTGCAACTGAGGTGGAATGGTGAAGTGGTAAACCACCTCGCCTACCCTTCTGGGGACCTAGCAAGGTCCATTAACCCTCAAAAATATCTCGCCACCTTGGATACATATCTGTAATCCTCATCGAGGTGAGACCCGTATAAGAACATGGTTTCCATCCTCGAACTCTAGAGGTCTCCCTTTCCTGGTTAGAACTGAAACTCAAAACTCCTGCTGCCATGAGGGTAAGGTTGGCCGACCCAAGAATGATCGGCTACACCCTCCCATGCAAGAGTTTATTTTATGCTGCCTGGGATTCCCGTTTCGCCAACCAAGGAAAACCCATCCCGACAATTTCCAAATACCTTCAATTTCAGTATGAACAGTGATTTCCCAATCCATACTCAAACTAACGTCTTAATGCCTCGACACTACCACCAAGAGGTCCCAACCGAGACTCTCGCCTCAAGGGTCAGATCACACCATCGGCATAAGTGTGACAATCGAGTTTCCTCCCAAAGGTATCTCCAGACGTGAGGGTCAAGTCAACGACTTAACCAGAAACTCTAGGTATGCGACTAGATTTAGGGAAGGAAGGGATTATTCGTATCGATGTCTATGGATACGACAGCTAGTAGAATACAAAGTCCGAACTTTGAATCATCCTTAGAGCCCTTTCGGTCGCACTCCTTGACCGCATGCATCTACTCTTTCCCCCTACCCTCTAGCTCCCTGAGACTGGAGGGGACAACAAAGGCGGGTGGTTGTAACATGTTGAAATGTACACCACCTCATGCTGCTCTCCTAGCTCCGCCTCCACGTCTGCTGCTCTGCAGATTTATCTGTCCTTAACATTTACTCATCTTGAAACATTTGCACACCCACGTCTTTGAGACTAACACCAGCTCTCTGCGTTCCAACTTCTAACATTCTCTAGCTGTATTCGTTCATCCAAAGAACATTCGACCTCAATGTTATCTCTAGCAGCCTAACGTGAGTAGGAATGCATAGAGTAAAAAGTTGTGGCTCGAATAATATTCATCGAGTACCCGGAATGTTTGGTACGCCTTGATGAATTCTCAGCTACCGACACGTCATCATGCCGAAGTTGTATAAGCTCTAGAAAACTCTCAGCCACCTCCTCAAGCCAGTCCTCAGCTGCCTGTGAGTCAGGTTCAACCTCGGAACTTGAGGGTATCTGATGTTAGAACACGTGTAAGTCAGTAAGCCTACATGTGTCACCTACCGGTACCGCCGGTTGTAAATTCTGACCAATAGGAAGTGATGTATAGCTGACACACTACCTGAAAGCACTATCTCAGGCATCGGTCCACGTACCAATTCCTCATCACTATGTGGACCATCCTCATGGTCATTCACTAGAATACACTAGTGGATAAGTCCACCATCCACTCTACTGATGTCTCAGCTAGGCAGAAAACTCTAGCAATCGCCTCCAGCCAGTGCTCTACTGTCTGGGAATCTACCTCACCTCATAACCTCGAAGGCCGCTACTGCTGGAACTCGTGCAACACACTTTTCTAGCGTGCATAGTTCGCTAGTTTAGATGGTGGCATCTGCTGCCCAGCAGGTGGTGGTGCTACTGGTACACCACCCGAGGGTGCCAACATAGTGAAAAGTGCCCCACAATGGAGCCTCGTCGCTCGGTGGGCCGTAATCGTGTACTATCTCAGAACTCCAACTGACTGTCTGCATGGAGACATCTTGAACAGATACGACAGGGTCAAACGATTTATACCTGGTGAGCTGACCTTGTTTGAGATGACATAAAAAATCTTGGAAACACACACGCAATCAGTGTTTTCATGCACCAAGTCAGAAATCAGTAGTCAGGGTCCTGGTGTACGGATACGTCTACCGCCGCACCAACACTCGACTCCCTGAACTGATAACCACACTCATTACCCTTAACACTATTGCTTCACAGAAAGGGAATATCCGAGTTATAAGTTCTACGGTAGAACCGACTGCTCTGATACCAATTTTTCACGACTCGTACTCTGGGCCCGTGCTGTGACTACCCCAAGCCCGCCTTCCATAGGCCAGGGGCTGGAGACTAGCACCAAAGGCGTAAATCACGATAACTGGGAAGGCACTGCCTTTATAAAAGTAAAAAAAACACCACAGAGTACAAGAGGAAGTAATACACTAAAAACAAAAGGAAGTGATGAAAAGTAAATGTGCCAGAATACAAACCCAATCAATAGTATAGCTACAACTGAACAAAAGTACAACAGAAAAGACAAGCAGCTGGAAGAATAGAAGTAGCTCCTAGGTCGTCCACCACGGATCCAACCTAAAGGGTAGGTATAGATAGCGCAGCTCCTGGATCATCCACCATGGATCCTACCTGAAGGGTAGGTACAGATAGCGCAGCTCCTGGATCATTCACCACGGATCCTACCTGAAGGGTAGGTACAGATAGCACAGCTCCTGGATCATCCACCACGGATCCTACCTGAAGGGTAGGTACAGATAGCGCAACTCCTAGATCGTCCACCACGGATCCTACCTGAAGGGTAGGTACAGATAGCCTCCACCACGCTCTCGCCCGTCAACCTCCTCCAAGTATCGTCATGTCGTGAAGTCCACCACCAGATACTGACTCGTCATGAGATCCACCTCCGGGTACCGTCCAGTCCTCGAACACTCAGCCTTTGTTAGTGCTTCTCGTCATCTGAAATAAACACAATGATATGCGGGCATAGCCCATGTAGGGGTGAGTATAACGATACTCAGTAGGGACCCAGAGACCCTCAAGGTCTCACTAAATCCAACAAGGATAACCACAAAGAAAGATCTCAACAGATAACCTCTACTTAGGTATATTCCCATACATATACCTAAGTTATCAAGTAACCCATCTCAATCATGAGGAAACACAAAGATTATGAAATCAACGGATAACCACTACCCAGGTATATGCCCATACATATACCTATGTTATCAAGTGACCCATATCAATCATGAGGTAAACACAAAGGTCATAGACTCAGATCAAACCAGGATTTTCATTATCAAAACTGTAACTGCTGAAGAGCCCCATCTCTGGCGAGTACAGTGATCTTGACACAACTCCAAGGTACTTCTCACTAACCTAAGACTGATGAGGTACTCCTCCTGTCGAGTACTGCGGGTCAGACACCCAAACACAGTAGTGCATACCGTCGGGGTCTACCACCCAAACACAGTAGTGCACCCCCCCCCTAATAGCCTGTAGAGGTACTCCTTCTGTTGATTATCGCGAGTCTACACCCAAACACAATAGTGATCCATCCACCATGGTTCTACACCCAAATATAGTAGTGCTATGTCCACTAGTCTAGTCGACTCACTCCAAGTCGAGTCGGTCAAGCAGTTGTCAGGTCTCATCCAGCTACACAGTCTCTATACTCCATACAGTCATCTCTGGGAGGGTCCGCTCTTCGAGCTACATGTTGATAACCCAAGTATCACAAAGTCCCATGAAGAAGTATCTCAAAGGGCCACCTCGTCATAGGGGTCTCAACACAACAGACGACACGTCAATTGGACGCTCGGTCTGTGAGATATTATCCTTTTCGTTCCAGGGGCCCAGTTGATTTCGTGCACGAACCAACCCGGCCGTATCTCAACCATACCATGAACTCTCATAGGGTATACTCACAGGGAACGTTTCTCAATGAGATCACCAACGCTGTTGACGGTTCTTCAAACGAACGTCCGGTCTGAAAGTTATCAGCTTTTCCTTTCCAGGGCGCGGTTTGATTTCGGGTTCAATCCAACCCTTCCACTATCCAAATGCGTCCAATCATTGGGATAAGTATGCCAAATGTTCAGTCTCATAAAAGGGAATCCAATAAAGTTGACGGAACGTCAATCGGACATCCGGAGCTCAAGTTATAATTGTTTCTGCTTTGAGGGCCTGGTTGGTTTCATGTTCGAACCAACCCAATCACACACAAAGTTCTATGTAACCTTGAGTGTAATATACCGAAACAACCATCTCGATCCAAGGATCGCATTTCAACTGACGGTGCGTCGATCGGAGGTCCGTAGCCCAAGTTATGGGGGTTTTAACGGAAATTGCCTTAAAAATAGGGGGTTTGGGCCCAGACTGACCCAGCCCGAGACCCCCTGGGTCGGCCCGAACCGGGTCGACCCGAACTAGGTCCGAGTCCAGCCCATTAGGGCATGGCCTGGCCCGGTGGGCGCGGCTCAGCCTGGTGCGCTCGTGCGGCAGCGTTCCAGCTCAGCCAGCCCCGAGCTGGGCGGATAGGGGGGGGGGGGCGCTGCCCCCCTGATTGAATCCACGACTCCCCCATGTTGGGGCCACTCCCTTTGATCACTGGGGGTTACGACCCCCGGTATCCTCTGGTCCCGTGCGGTCAGGGGATCACCATCTTCCGCCACGGCTTTAGCCCCGGCAGACCCTCCTGGCGGCGCACAGGGCGCCTCCACCTCCGGCCCGCAGCGCGCCGGTAGGATCTTCCGCGGACCACCGGATGCGGTACGGTGGTCCGTTTTGCCTGCGGTCCTCCCGGGACCGGAACTTCTCTGCGATGTATTCAAATCATGACTGCGGCCCATTTCGTCATCGCTCGACGATCCCCACGTCAAATAAACAAACCGCAACCTCTTCGTGGTTTTCCGGCGCGGTGCGACGACGCCATTACTTTGTTCGGCCTCCACGGTACGGCGCGATAGCACCGCTCTTCTTCAACTATTCTTCTTTGTTTCCACGTGGTGTGATGGCACCATGTCACCTTTGTTCGTGTCGTGACAAACACATCATCAAAAGGGGGAGGAGAGTCGGCCGTGTTCTTGCGGTCCGACCTCCTCCCATAAATCTGATACCAAGCAGCTAAAGGAAATGATGTTGGATGGAAAAGAATAATAACGTACACAAATCCAAACCCCTATGGTTTTCCCCACCATCAAGAATTCCCAACCCGCAAACATATTCTTCGCGGATCAACATAATATTTAGTTGACCCGTGTTCTTTGTTTTAGAAGGAAGTAAGCATGGGTTCATTAACATTCACAAAATAATTCCCTACCTTGGAAATGGTTGGTTCGTCAAAGACGTGGGAAGAGATGTCGCTCCATCAACACCAAAAAATAACTGTCATTGATGATGAGTTTCCCCGCGGTTGAGTCTCATCCCTTGACGTGGAGAAAGAAATGGATGGGAGAAGCGTGGAGCATTCTTCGCCGAGTTGGAAGGCCGTTCTTCGCATTATTCAACGTGGAAGATGGACTTCTTCAGAGGAATGATTGTTCCATCTCTCAAAAACCCAACACAATAAAAACAACCCCCAAAGTAAAATAAGTGTTATGATTATTTTATTATAACATGCCGTGCATTTAAATTTTTAAAATTCAAATGCATAACTCTCAAATTAAATGGCATGATTTAATTCGAAAGGAATTCACATCATTTATTACAAGGGGGGTTTTAAGGGGAAGAGTTATGGGGGGTTAGGGAATTTGAAGGGGTGGGGTTCGTGTAGGACCCACATCACCTTAAATATTTTCAAGGGATGTTTAGAACATCATTGGGTCACACTCCAACCACTTAGCTTAGGTTAATCTACTTTGAACAAAAATAAAATTGGTTGCACCATTTTATTTTATTCTTTACTTAACCCAATAATTTAAAAACCTCACCCGAGAAAACGCAACTCCGGAAAAGGTGTTACTAAGAAATTACTAGAACTTTGGTTCCATCGGTGCCCTCAGATTTCGATTCCGAGCACTGGTTCAAATTTTAGGAAAACCCGCTCGTTCGTTCAATGAACGTACCCGATCCAAACTTCGGAAATTGATTCCGGGCACATCGGGCCTTGAAATCAGGTGCCGTCAAAAACTGCGTTCTTGTAAAATCCCAAAGAAAATTAATAAAAACTTTCCATTCAATTTTACGGGTCATTACATGAAAACATCCTTCGAGGTATCAATAAAATCAGAAAAAAATACTCACCATGCATATCTGGATGGTATCCGGGGCATTGTAAATTCTAAATGGCATCCTTCTGTAGGAAAATGTACTGAATGAACAAGTGAATGTTGTCTTTCCCTAAACATCTTGAAGAATGAAAACATGAAAATAACAAAATAAATCCATCCAAGAAACAATAGTATGTTTTCTTAGCTAGTCTCTCACATATTTGATCAATAAATGGGAGGGGAAATGGTATTTGCGAGTGGACTAATTTGGTTTCCTATAATCAATACACACACGCCAACTGTTTTTCACCCTCATTAGACCAAACTCATCTTCTCATTTTTCACAACAGTAACACCACTTTTTGGCACAATCTGAATAGGACTCACCCCCAGGGAATATGCAATATGAGTGATTGTACCTACCACGGGAAATTTTTCAACTTTTTTTAACAACTTCCAAAAGAGTTGGATTCACTTTCCTTTGTGGCTGCCTAACCGGTTTAGCCCCATCCTCCAAAATAATACTATGCATGCAAATAATGTAACGACACATAGTTTTTAAATAGAAATTCCCATCTTATATTTATGTCATAAAATAACATAAAATCCCAAAATAATGAACTACTAAGTGATAAGTGACCTTTAAACATAAGTTTTTCACTTCTGTATTTTGAATATCTAAATTCTGATATACAATGTTGTGTTCAAAATGAATTTTGGAGTCTAATGAAATAAAAATATGTTTTGGTGAATAGTGATCTACCCTTATGAATAGTAAAATAACTTTATGAATAGTAATATGACCCTTATGAATAGTCAATCATCCAATATAAGAGAAACATTACCTATTAATTATTAAATAAAATTTAGACATTGTAGAAAGTGACAATTTGACCTTAGTAAACGTTTTGGTATTTTTTTAATTCATAAATAATTAATTACAATTAATTAATTAATTAAAAATAATATTTATTTCCCTAACATGAATTCATAACTTATTGAATCTATGTCTTATATTTTTTAGATAATTTTATAATACCCTACGTAATTTTTGAAAGAACTATAAAAGCAGTTTTAATTTAAAAAAATGATTTTTAAGTAAATTATGATTATTATTAAATATTAAATTAATCATATTTAGAAATTTATTTTTGAAAAATGGACTTCATTTTTGTATTCTACACTTAGAAAAATGTTTGGGGTAAATTTTTGAGATTTTTCTGAAATACTAGATTTTTTGATTAATAGTACAATCTGATAATTCACAATAAAAGCTAAATAATGGATTAATTGAGTAATCGATGAGGTTATGCTACTGTAAGCCTACTTGATTTGGCATCACATGATAAAATTACTATTCTTGGTAATCCTAGACTCACTATTCCTTGTCTATGGGGAAATTAATAAACTAATAAATTTTATCTTAAGGAAACCCCTCTCCCCTCCACTATAAAAGCCACCCTCCACACCCTCATTTCCTCACACCTCTCAAGATCCAAGACTTCTCTAAACTCTGGAAAAACATCATCCATAGCCCCTCCACCTCTTCCAAGAGATTCTGGTCTCATCAAAATACCATGCATAGGCCCTTAAGGAGGTTCTCAAGAGGAGGATTCTAGAGGTAATTTCCCTCCCTCTTCTCCTTTAATTTCCTTTCATGTTCAAGTTCATTTCTTGTTATCTCCCCACATATCATCATCCAAATTGTATTATAACTCCATTATTATACACATACTGTAATTTTATCATTCCAATGGGATATTATATCATCCAACCACCTTTCTATATTCATTTTATTTTATTTTAGAGAACATTGTTCCTGAGGTGTTAATTTATCACCTTCAAGAATGACATGCTCTCTTCTTCCATTTCTACCTTTGGATCTGGTCATGAAACCATTTTTATTGTTTAACCAGATTATTTTTTATTTATTATGTTCTATTTAATGTTCTTTAAATAATCTATGGCCATATTACTAAGTGATAAATTAAAACAAGTTTGTTGTGATCCAAAAGCCGCCCAAATTGACCCAAATAATCAACATTTAATTATTATCTAATGATTCATCCACATGGATCTAATATAATTAATTATAAGATCATTAAATCTCATGTAATATGATTAATGACATGTAATATCATTTCTGGATGTTTACTCATGTTCTACCCAAACTTCAATTTAAGAATACAAGTGAACTACCTACGAAAAACCATAAAAACGAACATCCTCGAACAATGTTTTTAAACTCTATAGGTCATCCAAAGGAACAGAATATGTCATAATGAAACCAAAATAAACCCAATTAATGTACACATGGTTCTAGATTTCTAATTAATGAATATAATCTCATTATACAAGACATTAAAGAGAAGGAATCATTAGGGTACAAGGTAAGGGGAAATCTCGAACCCAATTTTCTTCCTTCGGGTTCTCCCTATTTCACTCCATTTTTTATATGTTTACACTTCAAAGATCATTTTTTCATCATTAAAATTAATTTTCTATGATATACATGTTTTTCACTATTTTTTATGTCCAAAAAAACGTTTTCCAAAAGAACTCTTCTTTTAAGAACACCCCTTTTACTTCTCAATCAAAGTGGACGGTTCTTGTAACATGTATGTTATTCCCCCTTTCTTTTGGGAACCCAAAGCTTATGAATGTGTTATTATGAGATGAAACCCATTCCTTTAAATTGGTTAGTTATGTACATTTTTTATATGTGTTTGTTGTGTCAAGCATGATAAATGATAATGTTATGATGTGATGGGTGCGCCCAAAATTATACAGTGCTCCAATGCATTGGGTAAGGTGATGAATCTCATGAGTAAATGTGAAATAATGTTTGAACAATATTCTAGATCGGTTCATAATTATGTGTGGTAGTAATCCACTAAGACATGGTCTTTAATTTTTATTCATTGCCACATTTCCAGTCTTTTATTAATGCTCCTCTAATGTTCATGATCTTTTGCCTATGTTATGATTATGCTCACCCCATGCTGTATTGTTCTTATCAATTATCTTACTGGGATTCTAGATCAACCCTTTTGATGAATATCCTCAGGTGGCTACATGTACTAAGGATATGACAAGTTCCAATAAGAATCTAGAGAAGAAGAAATTAAATAAATGTTTATGATAGATGTTGTATTTGTTTTGTGTGGTCCTAGTTTGCCCAAGACACTAAACCTTTGGACCCTCTATGTGTGATACTACTATGTTTTTTATCTTTAAAATGATTTAATATTAATGTAAGAAAAGACTTGGGTCACTAAAGTTGGTATCAAAGGGAGGTTTAGTAAATTTGGGAATTAGGATTAGTGAAACCTAGAGAAAACCTCTAGCATGAGACTAAGTACAAGTAGGCACACAAGAAAATCTACATAGGGATCCCATATGTTCTATTTTTTTATAAATAGTTTAATGGAAAAAGTTATTCATGACTTGTTTACTTATTTTTTGTTCTAAAGTTTTATATTTTAGAAAATGGTGGGATCCAGGAGAAATCAGGCCAACAACTCATGCGAGGGTCAATGCATCGATTGCCCGAACGACATCCCCAATGATTTGGGAGGTGGTGTTCAAAACATCATGGTGATACTTACCTTATTATCTCAGGTTATGAATAACAACCATAATAATGGGGAACACCCTACTTCACTAAAGAGGGATCAACTAGCTATCGAATGTTTTATGCGGCAATGACCACCAACGTTTTGTGGATCTTTTGATTCACTAGTTGCAGAACAGTGGGTCAACTCCATGGAGAAGATCTTTTCTGTGCTTAATTGTTCTGAGACAGAGGAGGGGACTCCAGCTGTTTATAGTCTAGATGGAGAAGCTGAATAATGGTGGGATTTGATTAAGAACACCAAGACAAGGGAGGAAATAGAAGAGATGGAATGAGAAGACTTTAAGATAATGTTTGATAATAAGTACTTCCCACGAACTCTTCGCACGAAGATGGAGAGAGAATTCATTGAGCTCAAGCCAAAATAAAGAGAATTTGTCACAAACTATTAAGTGAATTTCACAAGGCTTTCAAGTTATGATTTGGGTTTTGTTATGAACAATGATAGAAAAATTGATAGATTCTTTAGTGGATTAATAACACACCTTCAAAAGGCTCTTGCAATTAGAGACTTTGGGAGTTTTGAAGAAGTTGTTCGGTGTGATATCAATGTGGAGATGGAGTTTGGAGAATGGTCCCATGGATATGGTGATAAGAAAAGAAAGATGGAGTTTCAAGATAGTGGATCTAATGATAATGGTGGGAATAAAAATCAATGACCCACATGTCAAAAAAGTGGGAAGTTGCACAATGGGAACTGCCTCAAAGGGACGGGGAAATGCTTTATGTGTGGGAAAGAAGGACACCATGCACAATAGTGTTGAAAAGACATGAAAAGGAAGGAGAATGTTGCCGATGAAAGGAGTGAACCCCACATGGTTCAATGCTACAACTATTAGGAGATAGGGAACTATGCAAACCAGTGCCCTAAATGTCGAGTTCTCAAGGGTAATCAGCGTCAGCAGCCAACAAAGCCAAAGGAAAAATGGAAGGCTTATGCCATCACTGCTACGGAGGAGGATCATGATAATGAAGTCATACAAGGTACACTTCCAATTCACTCAATAAAGGAAAAATTCTTATTTTATTCTAGTTCTACCCATTCTTTTACATCTTAAAAGTTTGATAGAACTATAGAATCGAAGCCCGAAACCTTGAAGTAGAGATATCTATAAAAACACCATGTGGTGCAATAATTGCAACCCAAGTGTTTGACTCTTCTCCTATTGTCGTATGTGTGAAGATTATTCAGGAAAATCAAGTAATAATTACCTTGGTGTAATTCAACACTATAATGTAAATGGACTGGCTCTCGTTATATGGAGCTCATATTAACTATCGGGAAAAGGAAATATATTTTCATATCTTGAACCATCCCATGATCCTCTACAAATTCATGGAAGATCATGAATCCCCATTGAAAAATACTTCAATGGTGTGGGTGTTTATTCCCTATGAAAAAGTATACCTCTCCCAAATGGTTGAGTCAAATGAAAGTTCCAACCCTGAGGAAATTCCCATCATGAGGGAATACAGTGATGTATTTCTCGATGAGTTACCCGGAATTCTCCCAGATCGTGAGGTAGAGTTCTTAATTGAACTCATACCTGGAGATACTCCTATCTTGAAGTGTCCCTATAGGATTTCTCCTATCGAACTGGGGGATTTGAAGAAGCAGCTGCAAGGGCATCTAGACAAAGGGTTCATATGCCCTAGTGCATAACCTTGGGGTGCAGTAGTTCATTTTGTCTAGAAGAAGGATAGAACAATGCGGCTTTGTATCTATTATCGGGAACTCAACAAGATCACCATATAGAACAAGTATCCTCTCCCAAGTATTAATGTCTCTTTCAATCAGTTAAGAGGAGCTCAATACTTCTCAAAGTTGGATCTTAATTCTAGATATCATCAGGTAAAGGTGAAGAAGGAAGATATTCAGAAGACTACCTTCCAAGCAAGGTATGGGCACTATGTGGTTTTGGTGATGCCCTTTGGACTTACTAATTCCCCTACAATCTTCATGGATTTGATTAATCGTGTCTTTAGACATTACGTCGACAAATTTTTGGTATTGTTTATCGATGATATTATCATCTAATCCAAGAGAAAGGAGGATCATGAAGAATATCTAAGACTTGTGCTGGAGACATTAAGAAAAGATAAGTCGTACGCCAAGTTCAGAAAGTATGACTTTTGGATGAATCAAGTCAAGCTCTTGGGATATGCGATCACAAGTGAGGGAATTTCTGTGCATCCTTCAATGACAAAGGCGATTGAGGAATGGCCCAAGCCTTCTAGTGTCACAGAAATTTGTGGTTTTCTTGGATTAGGTTTGTACTACCGACGTTTTGTGAGAAACTTCTCACGATTGTCAAGCTCACTAACTAAGTTAACAAGGAAAGGGGTAAAGTATGTCTAGATGGAAGAATGTGAGGGAAGCATCAAGGAGATAAAGATAAAGATGATCACTACACCTATACTCTCACTACCGAAAAGTGGATAATGTTTTGTGATATACATTGATTCTTCAATGAAAGTCTTGGGTTGTGTACTCATGAAAAATGATAATGTGATAGCCTAAGCCTCACAAAAGTTGAAGATCCATAAGCAGAACTACCTGATGCATGATCTAGAGCCGGGAACCATGATTTTTGCCTTGAAAATCTTGCAGGACTACCTTTATGGGAAGAAGTGTGACATATACACTGACCACAAGAGCCTAAATTATATATTCACACAAAAGGATCTCAACATATGTCAAAGGATATGGTTAGATCTAATCAAGGATTGTGATTGTTCTATTCACTATCATCGTGGAAAGTCAAATAGGGTAGCTGATGCTCTAAGCAGAAATGAACCTACTACTCTTTCCATGTTGAGGATTGAGAAAGACCTTATCTTCTTGGATATGAAAAGAATATATTTGGAAATCATAAGGTTAGGGGATACATCCTACCTTTCCCAAATGATTGTGCAATCATCCATCCAAGAGAAGATTAATGAAGCACAAAGGGATGATGTGGAGATACAAAAGAGGGTGAATGCAGTAAATGAAGGGAAGCTGCAAGAGTTCCATATCGACGATGATGGTGTGATTCCATTTGGAACGCATCTTTGTCTGCCTTCATCACTCAGGATAAAGAAGGAGCTATTGGAAAATCCACATAGCTCAACTTTCTATATCCATCCTAGGAGTACCACGACGTACCGTGATATCTGAGAACACTTCTGGTGGGATAACATGAAGAAGGAGATTGCAGAATATATATCAAGGTGCTTGGTATGTCCGCAAGTTAAAGCTGAGCGACAAAAGTCAAAGGGTATGATTCAGCCTTTGCCTATACCCATTTGGAAATGGGGAAATGTTACTATGGACATTGTCACAGGTCTCCCAAAGACATCAAAGGGAAATAATGCGATATGGGTTGTGGTTGACTGACTCACCAAGACTGCCCATTTTATCGCTATTTGGGAAGATCTCTCACTTGAAAATCTTGCAAAGATATATGTGAAAGATGTGGTGAGACTACACGGTGTTCCACTCTCAATTGTCTCTGACCGTGATCGAAGGTTCACATCTAAGTTCTCGAGGAGCTTTCAACATGCTTTGAGTACTGAATTAAATTTCAGCACGGCCTATCACCCCCAAATTGATTTCCACTCTGAAAGGACTATTCAGACGCTTGAAGTTATTCTAAGAGAATTATCTCTTGAATTCAAAGTGGATGGGATCAAAATCTCTCATTGGTTGAGTTATCATACAACAATAGCTTCCACTCGAGTATTCCGATGGCTCCATATGAAGCTCTGTATGGAAAGCGATGTAGAACTCCAAACAGTTGGGATGAAGTTGGAGAATGAAAACTACTTGGACCTGATCATGTTCAAGAGATGATAGAGAAGGATCAAGTCATCCAGAAACACATCAAAGCTCCTCAAAGTCAGCAAAATATCTATGTTGATAACCGTCAAAGGGACATGGAGTTCGATGTTGGAGATAAAGTCTACCTTCGAATATCTCCATGGAAGAGATTCATGCGATTTGAGAAGAAAGGGAACCTATGCCCATGGTATATTGGCCACTTTGAGATCCCTGACCGTATAGGAGTTGTGGCCTATCATCTTTCACTTCCACCAAATATGGCTCAAGTTCAGGATGTGTTTCATGTATCACTACTGAGGAAGTACACACCATACCACTCACATGTACTAAACTTAGAGGTGGTGCAGCTAAAAGAAGATATCTCCTATGAGGAGAAGCCAGTAAAGATTCTGGATCGGAGAGATAAGGATCCACACAACAAGAAAACCCATATTTTCAAAGTTTTTTCGAGGAACCATAAGTTTGAGGAAGCAACATGGGAACCAGAAGAGGCAATGAAGGAGAAACACACTCACCTGTTTGTGTATAGTAAAATTTCATGGGCAAAATTTCTTAAGGGGGAAGAATGTAACGAACCAAAGTTTTTCAATTGAAATTACCTTATTATATTTATTTCATAAAATAACATGAAATCACAAAATAATGAACTACTAAGTGATAAGTGACCTTTAAACATATGTTTGTCACTTCTGTGTTTTTAATTTCGAAAATCCGACATACACGGTTGTGTTCAAGATGATTTTTGGAGTCTAATGAAACAAAAATAATTTTTGGTGAATAGTGACCTACCCTTATGAATAGTAACATTACCTTATGAATAGTAATTTTACTCTTATGAATAGTAAATCATCCAACATAAGTGTAACATTACCTATGAATTATTAAATAAAATTTAGACATCTTAGAAAGTGACAATTTGACCTTAGTAAACGTTTTGGTATTTTGTAAGTCATAAATTATTAATTATAATTAATTAATTAATTTAACATAATATTTATTTCCCTAAAATGAATTCATAAATTATTGAATAAATTTCTTATAGTTTTTAGTTAATTTTATAAGACCCAACATAATTTTGGAAAGCACTATAAAAGCAGTTTTAATTTAAAAAAATGTTTTTATGTAAATTGTGATTTTAATTAAATATTAAATTAATCATATTTAGAAAATTATTTTTTAAAAATGGACTTAATTTTTAGATTCTACACATCGATAAATGGTTGGGGTAAATTTTTGAGATTTTTCTGAAATACTTGAATTTTTGATGAATAGTAGAATCTGATAATTCACAATAAATGCTAAATAATGAATTAATTGAGTCATCAATGATGCTCTACTGATGTAGGCCCACTTGCTTCCGAATCACATGATAAAATAAGTATTCTCTCTCATCCAATATTCAATATTACTTTTCTTAGGGGAAATTAATAAACTAATGAATTTTATATTAAGGAAACCCCTCTCCCCTCCACTATAAAAGCCACCCTTCACACCCTCAATTCCTCACGCCTCTCAAGCTCCAAGACTTCTCTAAACTCTGCCCAAACACCGTACATATCCCCTCCCCCCAAGTCCAAGAGCTTATGGTCTCATAAAAATACCATTCTTAGGCCTTTAAGTTGGTTCTCAAGAGGAGGATTCTAGAGGTAATTTCCCTCCCCCTTCTCCTTTAATTTCCTTTCAAGTTGAAGTTCATTTCTTGATCTCTCTCCACCTATCATCATCCAAATTTTATTTTAACCCAATTATTATACACATAATTTGATGGTATGATTATAATGGGATATTATATCATCCAACCCCATTTCCCACTTCCTTTTATTTTATTTTAGAGAACGTTGTTCGTGACGTGTTAATTTATCACCTTCAAGAATGACATGATTTCTTCTTCCATTTCTACCTTCAGATATGGTCATGAAACCATTTTTATGGTTGAACCAGAATATTTTATATGTACTATGTTCTATTTAATGTTCTGTAAATAACCTATGGCCATATTACTAAGTGATAAGTTAAAACAAGTTTTTTGTGATCCAAAAACCGACCAAATTGACCCAAATAACCATCATTTAATTCTTATCTAATGATTCATCCACATGGATCTAATATAATTCATTATAATATCATTAAAACTCCTATAATATCATTAATTACATGTAATATCTTTTCTGGATTTTTACTCATGTTCTACCCAAACTTCAATTTAAGTATACAAGTGAACCACCCAAGAAAAACCATAAAAACGAACATCCTTGAACAATGTTTTTAAACACTATAAGTCATCCAAAGGAACATAATATGAAATAATGAAACCAGAATTAACCCTATAAATCTAAACATTATTCTTTATTTCTAATTAATTAATATAATTTCATTATATAGGACATTGAAGAGAAGGAACCATTCAGGTACAAGGAAAGGGGAAATCTCGAAACCAATTTTCTTGCTTTGGGTTCTCCCTCTTTCACTCCATTTTTTATATGGTTACTCCTAAAAGATAATTTTTCCATAATTGACGTTACTTTTATGGGATATACATGTTTTTTACTTGTTTATATGTCCAACAAAATGTTTTCCAAACGAAATCTTCTTTTAAGAACACCCCTTTTACTTCTCACTCAAAGTGGACGGTTCTTGTAACATGTATGTTATTCCCCATTTCTTTTGGGAAACCAAAGCTTATGAATGTGTTATTATGAGATGAAACCCATTCCTTTCCATGGGTTGGTTATGTAAATTTTTTATATGTGTTCATTGTGTCCATCATGATAATTGATAATGTTATGATGTGATGAGTGCGCCTGAAATTATACATCGCTCCAATGCATTGGGTAAAGTGATGAATATCATGTGTAAATGTGAAATGATGTGTGAAAAGGATGATAGATTGGTTCAAAAGTATGTGTGGTAGTTATCCACTATTACCTAATGTTTCATGTTTATGCATTTCCACATTTCAAGTATTTTATTTATGCTCCTCTCATGTTCATGATCTTTTGCCTATGTTATGATTATGCTCACCCCATGATATATTGTTCTTATCTATCCTCTTACTATGATTTTAGCTAACCCCTTCTGATGTATATCCTCTGGTGGCTACATGTACGAAGGAGAGGAAAAGTTCTAATAAGAAGCTAGAGAAGATGAAATTAAATAAATTTTTATGCTAGATGTTGTATTTGTTATGTGTGGTCCTATTTTTTCCAAGACACTAAACCTTCAGATCCTTTATGTGTGATAATATTATGTTGTTTATCTTTAAAATGATGTAATAGTAATGTAATAAAAGGCTCGGGTCACTACAAATAGAGAGGATAATACATGATATGTCTTCCAAGGTCCACCTATATGCCTTAATGTTCTCCCTCAAAATATTCAAAAGTTTCTCTTCTTGGTCAAAAGAAAGATTGTTAGTTATGTTAACAGGTAATATTTTTTCACTCAACAAGTATGAGTATTTGAGATTTGGTGGCAATGGCTTGAGTTCTAATATTGGTGGGTTCTGTATGGAAGGATATAGTGAAGGAATTAAAATTTGTGTAGAAAGAACATCTATATCAGAGTAGACTTCATAAAAATCAAAGAATAGTACATCAAATCCATCAGTATACTCGAGAACCATGTCATAATCCAAGTTCACATGATCAAAATCAGAAAATGAATCCATTTCAAACTAAAATATTAGAGATTCTTGTCCTTTAGAAATGGGTGTGGAAGTGCTATTAGACATTAAACATTAACCAATACTCATAATCTCTATAGTCATAGGAAAATCAAAATCCATGGGGAATTTTTATGATGGTTCAAAATGGGAGATAACAATTGGAGAATGGTCCCCTGGGGGGTACTTCATGGAATCTATAATATTAAATATTAAAAATTCATCTCCAAACTCCTTGTAAAGGGTACCCACATGGACAATTATTATTATTATTACTTTTTGAAGAAGGGCCTACCTATGATAATGGGAGCATGTGAACTTACATGATCGTCCTCCATGTTAAGAACATATATATCTACTGGGAAGATCGTGTCTCTTACCTGAAAAAGTACATCCTCAAAGACCCCAACCAGATATGTAGTAGCCCTATTTTCTAACTACACCACTACTCTCATCAGATTCAACTCACCAACAGGGAAATAAGATAATAAAGTGTGACACATCACATTTATGTAACCTCCCAAATCAGAAAGAGCATCAGAAAAGTGAAACTCCTATATGGTCCATGCGATAGTTAATGTCCCAGGATCCTTTCACATTGTTGGAATTGCTATAGTTGGTGTAAGGAAAACTGACAAATTCCTTCCAATATTGATCCTCGCATTTCCATTGAGCCCTCTCCAATTGGTACAATGTTCATTTAAGAATTTCACATACCTTGGGTTATTCTTGATGACTTCAAGTAGAAGAATATTGATCTCTAAACGCTTGAATGTATCCAAAAATTCTTCTCAAATCGCCTCTTCAACCATATTATTATATTGAACAACCCTGTTTTGAAATGGAATGGGTATAAGGAAGAATATCACTAACATTTTTCATTATTTTGTCTTTCTCCCTGGGTTTCTCATCTGCTGGTTTTGAACAGGGCTTTTCTGGAGATGAGGTGAAAGCCGGAAGAATGAGAGGTGCAGATGTATCAGTTGTTTTCTTTCCACTTATCAATGTGATGGCTTTGACATTTCTCTTGGGATTTTGAGTAGGTTGGGAAGGATTATTTCCAAAGTGCTTACTTACTAGTTCATGGAGGGCGGTGGCAATTTGTCTCATTTGAGTCTTCAACTCCCTCACCTCCGAGCCATGAATCATTAGCTCCTTTTGTTGATTAAGAACAATATATGTCAAAAGATCAGCAATATTAGAATCTACCTTTTATTGATAATCCCCTTGTTGTAGGCTTGATGATTCTTGAGCATCAAGTGCCTTCGGGGATGTTGTAAACCCTATTGTTAAGGTGGAGGATGCTAGAAGTTTAGTTGAAAAGGGGGTCTTTATCATTATCCAGAGACATAACTCATGTCTGATTTATCCCTCCACCATTGGTTATATACTGGTTCAAAGGAATCAAACATCTATTGGTGATGTGGCTGTTGTTTCTACTGAGATGGTCTCCCAGGGTATACTGCTTCACAATCCTAGGACTCTTGTAACTGGGGGCAACAATCAGTTGGGTGGTTGATTTCTGTGAAAATGCCACATGGAATCATAAGAGTGGGTTGGGATGTCTTTTTGACCCAATAAAATATTCCGCACCATAGGGGTTAATTTTTTCAACATAGTATCAATCAAATGAATTTCAAGAGAAGAAGGACTCACCTGATGTACTTCTCAAACATGCGGTGTACCTCGATCACCAAATGTTTGGGTGTTTTTTCCATCTTGTCGATCGACGCACATGTAGCAGCTGTTTTTCTGTTGACCAATGATCCTCTATCCGTGACATCCACCATGCTCCTCTCCATGGGTGTGAGTCCTTCATATAAGTATTGGATGAGGTGTTTCTCACAGATTTGGTGTTGTGGGTAGCTTGCACACAACTTCTTGAATCACTCCCAGTACTCATAAGTTGACTCCCCTTGGGATTTCTTGATCCCCAAGATCTCTTTTTAAAGATATGTGGTCCTTGATGCTGGAAAAATATCTGTAAGAAAATATGTTTCAAATCATTCCAAAAAGTTACATCTTCAGGTTGTTAATAATACAACCAATCTTTCGTAGCTCCATCATGTGAGAATGAGAATGCTCTTAGTTTGATTTGATATTTAGAAACATTTATTGTTTTTAAGTTTGAGTAAACCACATTAAATTATTTCATATTTTTATTTGTATCCTCACCAGATAATCCAAGAAACTTTTAAATATGATTAATAAACCCATTTTTCAGTTCAATTTCTGATATGATATTTGGGTATGAAATGACAAATGGTAGTTCATTAATATCAGGTGTGTCCAATTATTGAATGGTTATCTTATGGTCATTTACATTACATTTATCCATTGTTAATTCTTTTAGGTTTGAATTAGAAGTGTTTCTAATTTAAATGTTCTTGGACTGGGGTAATTCTCCTACTGGTTGAATATTAAAACATCCCCTAGACTGAAAATGCCTGATTCGATCTCAAAGGTTACGTTCAGTCTCAGGATCATGATCTATGAATTTTCAAGATTTGTTTGTTTCATAAATCATAAAAAATGAAAATAAGGAAAGTGGACAATATTAAAATAAAAATCAGAAGTTTGAGTTGATGGTCCAAAAAATAAGAAGAAAATAAATGAAGAAGAAAAAAAATCAGATTGGGTAAAGAAGAAAGAATGAAGAAGAGAGGAGAATAAAATATAAAATTAAATAAATAACTCTAAATAGTTGAAATAGTTACCTGCCAACCCGATAATGATACCAATTTGAAAGACACTATCGTGGGTACCCTCAAATGATTAGTGATTTTTTTGGGTACTTAGGTGTAGCAGAGTGGCTGACCAAGGTCGTCTCTCAAAGGAGGAAGTAAATTTGACAAATTATTAAAGGTATTTAAAAAAGTATCATAAAAGGGAATAATAACAGTACATGGAAGGATGTAGAAGGGGGGGTTTATCATTCATAAAAAGTGAAGAACTTTTCTAGAATGAGATTGTATAATATTTTTTGTTTTTATTTTTGAAAGGAAGTTCAATTAAAAAGAAAAAACATGAATATGTTTTTTAAACAATAATTAAAAGACATAATCGATCTAACTATACCTATTCATCTACATATTATTCATTATAATTTAATGTATTATCTACTTAATTATGATCCCCTAATCTATTAAACCTTGAACCCTATGAGAATTAACTTTTCCACAAATATGAGGAGAATTAAACCCTTGGTTATATTCGAAACATGCAATCACAACACCCTGGTTTTATTGATGTTCTAAGGATAGTTTATGGTCAGTGGTAAATTAATGAACATTAATAATATAGAAAATATTTATGAATTGAGTTTAAGGATTATATTTCAAATCTATAAATTTATCTTGTGTTGTCATCTTTTACCGATTATGTTTGTGCTATCACAATTTGCATAATACTCGACCTCACATGTTTTTGTGTTAATTATTCAATTGCATGTTTAGATTCCAATAATTTACAAACACAATTCATGGATAATATTATTTTAATTAAAATATTTTAATGATTCAAAATAATTAATTGAAGATGGTATAATATATATTGATCACTTAGAGAACTACTCTTCCATGGGCGGTGTGGTCATCGTGGAGACGTTTTGCATTAGCAAAAGGATTGAAAGGGTAGAATCCAATATAGTCTCCACTGTTGATTACAATGCAATTAGGATGTCTAAATAAAAATACAATTAAGAAATATTCAAGATATGGTATGAAATAAAAAAATAATAATGAATTTTATTACACAAATGAAATCATTGCAACATAAAGAAGAGAAGAAGTCTTCGATGGATGGATCCTTGCTTCAAGAGCTACCCCTCTTACAATGGTTGGCGAATTTGGGTGAATCTAATTATCATGTACGTTAAATCTTTTATGCACGTCCAAACCCCACCAAATGATAAAAAACCAATTTGTTGAGTGGTGGGGAGGCTAGGTTCAAAGTGGTTTCAAGTGTGAATGGGGACTCTCGACCAAATATTTTTTCCAACTTACACTGCCCATTTGACCTCCAAAACGCATGAACTAGAATTTCTTCTAGAGTAATGAGTTCTAAAATATTTTTTTGGAGAGCTCCACCCAAAATTTGGGCCTATCAAAATCTTGGATGAAGGAGTTATGGCTCGAATATAGACACATGTCTAATCTGGAGGGCCTAGCCCAGTTTTGAATTTGTGGTCTTTTTAGTCCAAAAAAATTCATTATTTAGCTCTAATTTCATGAACAAAATTTGTAGAAAATTAAATATGGAAGACAATTAAAAAACATCATGTACAAATAATAAATATTAATATATTTATCTTTTAAATACTATAGTTCACTATAAAGAGTAAAACTTGAATTTCCATCAAATTTTCAAATGAATGATCTTATCCAAAATTTTTAAAAAAACATATTTAACACAAAATTAGTAAATTATATCATTTATTATTAATAAAATATTAAATAAAATTGTGTTTTATCAAACACAACATTTAATGGATGGGTTTTCCCTAAATATATGGTTGGCTCCTAAGATAGAACTTCCAGTTGTCAGTTATTATCCCACAAAAATGGTAACACAATAGTATGTTATTCTGGAAGGTGGTGGAGGCATAGGTTTACTAAAATACCATGGATGATGAAATCTATGTGAATTATGGGCGACCTCACATTGTTAATGGTCATAATGAATAGATTAGGGAACTTAGTTTAAGGAAACATTGTTTGGGAAATTAAAAATAGATTTAGTTTATAATGTATATAATAATTGAAAATAGTTTATGGAAATTAGTCATGGACAATGGGGGTGTTTTGAGTATTTTAGTGATGTGTAAGAGTTAAAACCTATTGTAAATAGGATTATTTAGGCTCCGCACCACATGAATCAATATTGAATTCAGTTTCGATTAGTTTATATTCGTACAACCAAGACCATGTTATGAGGTTTAAATTCAGGATTCTTGGACAATCAGAAAGCTAATTAAAGACTTGATACACAGACTCATGGGAGACTTTTTTTGGAATTTTCATGGAATTAATGAGAAATAACATGATGTGAATGGAGCCAAGGAGGCCCATGTATCTTAAAACAACAAGGAAACAAATGAAACATAGTTTAAGGTCTTAATTTATTGTACATGGTAAAAGTGGAATCATAATGACTCTTCTTCTGTGCTCACAATGGTTTATTGGGGAGGGGCACGTCCTTTATTGGTATCACAACTGGCCAGGTAGTGTGCTGGGATATCTAGTATTTTGGGTTCCCATTATATCCTACATAGAGGAAAGCATGCATCCACAGTTTTTAGGGATATTGTGGATGCACCTCAACATGCAATGTTTGAATGTATCCTTATTAACTCCTAGAAAGACTGGTGCATCTATGCTGCTTCCACCTCACATACTTTGAACTCAATTGATTTTCATAGGAGTAACTCGACATGGGGGGAAACTGGAGAGGTCAAAGAGATTGGATTAAGGAAAAAAAATTCCTACTAAACATAACATACTCACATGGTAGATCCAGTATAATTCTATACGCTTTTAGGCATATATAAAATGTTTGGTCATTAGTATGTCTTCCTTCATTCATTATTGTGGGAATAAAATGGAAGAGTGTGTGGACCATATATTCTTTGACGGAGAGTGGGCCCGACTGGTGTGGTGCTTCTTTGGCGTGTTCACAGGATACTCCTTCAAAGCTAATAACAATGAGAGGTTCATGGAGCAAGGGTTCAAGGGGGCCAATGGTAATACAAAGGATGCCAAGGTGTGTGCTATCATCTAAAATAAAGGATCATGGTCATTATAAAAAGAAAAGAATCAAGATATTTTAGAGGGGATCTCTTCAATAGGTAGAGCAGTTGTGGAAAAAAATAGATTTATTCTCATTGATTTGATATGTCTTTCTGGTATCGGGATAGAGGCTCCTTCGCTTCACACATTGCAAGATTCAAAGACTGAGGCTCGAAAACATGGTTCTTGTGTGTAGGTTATGATAAATATTGATGGATCTTAGGTAATGGTGTACATGTGGGGATTATGGGTTCTATATGACCCTAGAGGAAGTGTGGTTATTGAATTCACGGCCCACTATGGAAGTGGTATTTCTATTTGGGCAATGGTTCTGGCTCTTATAAGGTTGTCCTTGTGTAATCAGGGGTACATTATCATTGCACAGCTGGAAACAGACTCTTTGATTTTCATGATGCATTTATGGTAAAGGAACCACTCCCTGGTCAATTACCTATACAATTATACAATGCAAGTCCCTCCTCTACAACAATGTTGAAGGCACTCATACAAGGCATGAGGGGAACAAAATGTCGGACTACCTAGCCTCTCCTATGGTCTCCAGGGTACCATTTTTTACCTTTATAATGTATATCATTTTAAACCATATGGGGTGAACATGATTAGGGGTGATTCCCTGGGACTTCATTATTCCACCCCCCCAATTAGGGGTGACCTCTCTCTTTTGTTTTGTCTTCTTTTGAAATAAAAAACGTAATGATGGATGGTAAGTGTGGCAAGGAAAATATTATAAATTCATCATGTTTGGAATTTGGGAAATGTGTTTGTTTTGTAGTTATTTTTTTTAATGATGTAGATAAAAATTCACATGAGTGAATCCATGGTTTCGATCATATCACATGAACACCTGAAGAAGAACCTCAAAGAGATTAATATCTTGATTCTTGGACCAAAATGGGTCTAAGGGGATGAGGGATTGGTAAATTTATGGTTTGTTTTCTATATGGGAGTCCTTATGATATCTCTATATCCCCTGTGTTTGTGAATAAATCCACATGTGGTTCTAGAACATGTCTTGGTAGAACACCAACATCGTAAGTGGGGGGGGTGTCATATCGGTATAGTGAATAGAAATAACCAATAGTTAACTTGGTGAATCAAATTATTTTGACCTGAGGTAGGGATAAAATTTTACAATATGTTATGGAGAAACATTTTAATCACCTTATATCATATGAGGAATCCCTGTTTCATATTGGGTGGTGTTTTTAACCATATCATACTAATCATATCGGGTGTCTCATTTGAATATTGGGTGTGAAAATATTTAATTAAAGGATAACAAATTATATACATTTTCAGATCATAGTCTTATGTCATACACTAATGATGTTTGGATTTTTATTTTAATTTCATACAACTTGGTCTATATATATTTTTATAGTTTAAATCCATTGAGCTTGAACCAATTGCATACAGTTTATGGACATAGTGATTTGAAAATGGAGATTATTTATGTTTATTTTTGTAAATCATTGACCCTTTAATGAAATTTATGTTCATGTTTCATGAACCTATTTCAAATAGTTTAGGGTTGTATTTTCTAGATCATGGGGATGATATTATTTTAATGTCACAATGAGTCAACAAATATGTTTTTTTATTCTCTAAATCATTGGTAAAATTCCTATAAAGACTACTAAACCTATGTGATTCATGCATTGTGTGAGATAAAAGCAGAGATGAGTTGATTTTCCTAACCAATGGAATCACACTATAGATGAAATAAAAATATGGTTAGAGAATGTCCAAATGATACTAACCTGTCTACTCAATGTTCAAATATGCACAGAGGTTTATAATCATGGTTTTTGGAACACCACAAAATATTATAATATAGAAAGATATTATATAATTTCTTTTAGGATCTGTAATATGAAAGGGGGATATAATGGGTAGGGACCATTGTTAATAATGTTTGAAACATAGAACCCATAACTACACAAGGCAAGAATGGGGATGTCAAATGTTGAATAAACCATTGACCATGTTCAAGAAAAGATATCCTCATTTCAATGAAGGAGATCCGCCAACACCTATTTCAACATGGGAGGTGATTCATTTTCAATAGACACCATCATGATTAGGGTGCTTGTTTTTTATTTGACAGATGGTGGAAGTAAACAACAAGAATTATATGATGTTTGGTTTTGGATTGATTGAATTTTCTATATGGGATTCTACATGATTGTTCCAACAAAGTTTCACATTTGATCTTGTTAATGGGTGTGCCAAAATTTTGGATCAAACTCATTCTAAAGGATGGAGTTCTTGACATATACTAATAACTGAGTAGGACCCATGGTAGAGGACCTCTATGTTTCAAATAGATTATATTCCTATTGCACGATCCATAGTTTAGAATAAAATAAGTATTCATAGTGTGGAGGAGTGAACAAATGTGTGAGAATTGAGGGCTAGGGATTCTGAGTGTCACACAACAAAGTACTAGGATGATATACACATGCTTTATATTCATGATTCAAGGATATTAAATCCCATTTTAGTGTCATATAGTTTATACCCTAGGATGGCTATTAGTTTATGGTCGTAGATTTTAGAAGAATTGAAAACATATTAATGTTGTATTTCTTCGAACCTGACTCTTAGTTTAAGGTAATAGACTTTGGACCATTGGGAATATATTGTTTAAGTTAATAAATCTTTGACCATGAATATTAGTTTATGGTCATAGTGTTTGGACCTCTGGGGTTCTTCCTCAAGTGATGTACTAATTGTCAAACATGGATTTGGTGTAAGGTGTGATATTCTCTTGGTCCATGGTGATAAATCCGTATGATTGATAAGAATTAACAAAATAAATGATGTATGGTCCTTCCCAATTATGCTAAAAAAATTTGGGCATTTTTAGCAGTATCATTAGAATTTTGAGATCATTTACCATCTCACCATGGATGAAAGGGTGGAGGTGAACCTTTTTGTTTAACACTTGTGTTATGTTGTTCTTATGCCTATCAAGATTTTGAAATTCCAATAGTCGATCCTCATTACTAGTTTCCAACACATGTAGACGAAATTATTCCATTAAATCTGGAATCAAAAATACCAATAAAACTATTTTGAGTGAAGAAAACTAAAACAATATTGTAATGAATTCCTTTTACCATATAATAAGGAGTATGGGGTCTCCCTAGTGGAATTATGAGTTTTCATCTAATATTCCAAGAGGAATTTGTGAACTTTTTTGAGCATATTTTCTTGTTTGGGGTTACCATATGGTGTATAAATTTAGATAGGGTTTTTTAGGATGTGAATATATTACGATTTAAATGTTCTTTATAGTGAGAAGTATGGTTGGATTGGATATTGTACATGGATTCAAATTTCCTAAATTCAGAAGCCCCATAGTTGATGTCATTGTAAGTGATAATATCACGAGGATTAGTAAATTGATGGATTATTCAAGATCTCATGAACTCATTCATGGGTTAATAATTGAATAGAATTTGGGAAATTTATTCTTCCCACTCGGAGATGAATCCATTTCTAGTCAGAATGAGACAACACTATAGATTTTTCACTTGCGAGTTCAGACATATGAAAATGAGGCCCCATACTCAAAAGGGAATATAATACACTGTGGTGTGGAGAGTCTATAAAGGTTAGTACAAAATGATGGCATAAATCAGTCATGTAGGAAACAACATGGAAAATTTGATGCAGTTGTTCTCCATTGTTGGAAAGAAGTACCACATCCTCCGAATCTGGTTGTAGAGCATCAATCCCACATGACGTTAACCATAGTGCCTAGCCTGAATATCCTACATGACCTGAGGGATATTATCTCCTTTGATGAAATAAATAATTGTTACAGCAAACCAATAGTCATTGAGAGAATACTAAAGGATAGGATGAGTTTGGAGTGTAAAAATCAATGCATGTCTGTGGATTTCATCATGACCATCTTGATCTGATGGGGGGATTCCATTCTAGTGATAATTAACAAATTGAGTCATCCACTCGAAAATTTACTCTAATTGGGGGGGGGTTACGTACTTTGTCTGGATACATTACAATCTAGGATGATAACTTATATTTTACCTTTATTATCTAAAATGGGGAGGATAATTATACTCCAATGTTCAACATATATGATATGGTTATCCTAGTCAGCATCTTCAATGGACATGAAAAAATATTCTAATATATCAGGTCAACTGTTTTGGGACTAGACAACATGATTCACATCAATTTGAGAAGTAATATGGTCCATTGGGTGATGGGTACAATACAACGTGATCACATGCTCTGGATTTCCAAACAAGTAAAAATATTGATCATCATGATGACTAAATCAAAGTCTCCCTTCCCATGTAAGTGAAGAGCATAAATCTCGAGGGAACAATTGAGACTAATAATGAGGGACATATATTCTACCTCATTATTATTGATTCCATATAACCTAAGGAATGTGTATAACATGATAACCTATGTTGGTGTGATGAAAGAAATCCCTATAAATACTATATTTAAATTTTAATTATTAATTATTCAATCGATCGGGCTATGAGAGACACCATAAAAATGAACCTGCCAACACAGTATGTCTTGAACCACTAAGAGGATAACCTTATTGTGGAAATAGAAATATAGGTGTGGTTCTTTGTGGTATGGATGGGTGTCCATGAAACGTCCAATGTCTGGCCATTCATGGACTTCTATTGTATGAGATAGATGTATAACTATTCGATCATCACCACCCAACATTACAAACATACCATATGCATGGGAAAATTATGAATGTAATTAATTTGGTTTATTCATGACATTTTATGTATCTCATGATTCTTTAAACAATTGCATAACATATATATTGAAAATCCCGTCATGAATCTGCTATTCTGGATAGAGGGGTATCTAGTATACTTGTCAAGTATCATGCAACTAAGATAGTATAATATTTATTCCATACCCTCATTGTTTTTTGGGGCTATAATTAAACAAGGGTACCATTACGAGGTGATCATATAATGGATCATAGGCTTTCCTATGACATGTGACATCAAAAAAGGAGGTTATAACATATATTTCTTGATATACATGACTATTTTATGGAAATAATCATATAATAGGTAAATGGTTCTTTTATTCATGATCATTGATTTGGTTTTTAGGGGCTCGGGTTTTTACCCTGTCAGACATTAGAATATTTCTATGATTAAAATTCAGAGCTAGGCACGAAGATGGAATGCGATTCCGAGGCCCTGTGTTCCCGAAATTAATTTTTAAAAAATATTAAGTATTTTTATACTATGAATATGGCGGGGCTGTGTTATCTCCTAAATGGTATCTGAAAACGGGAACTTGAGGGTACAGTTGCGTCCGGAACATGCTATTTACCCTAAGCGGGGTGTAAACTTTGTGGGCGCGAGCCTACGGTGGAAAGCACCCCCATGGGCTTTTTTATAAATAAGTTGAAAAGTTAATGAATGAGAGTCAGCTTGAATAACTTCTGAACAGAGTCTCAGATCGACAATATGAGTCCACCGTTGTGTTCAGAATGACGCGTTTATCCTAGTGGCGACCTTACTTTTGTCTGCATCGGGCGTTGGGTCCGAGCCGAGACATGCTCACGGGTTAAAGGAGGAATTTGTTTTTCTTAAAAAAATTAATAATATAACCTCATCTCCCGCCTTGGATGCGCATCCGGAGGCCACAAACTCTTCTCCTATCCTCATCCTTCGACAAACAAGCCGCATAGGTGCCACCGTCAGCCATTTTCGATGTAGATCATCGACGGATCGAGCTTCTGGGCGTCGTCGGCTTCGTTCTGCACCCGAAGCTTCGGTGTTTCACCTTGGAGGAAGGAAGTTTGTGTTTTAAAATATCGGAAACACCATTTATGTGTTTTTCTCTTCAAATCATCATAAGTTTTGTATAGTTCAGGTGCTGAGGTTTCTGAAACATGTTTTGGATCTGATTTTGGAGCACCGGGGTGCTCCCGGTGGATCCCAGATGTTTTCCAGTGAAAAACCCATATTCCAGAAGTGAACATGGTAGAATCCGGCGAGACCCATGGCAATGCATCTACGGCACGACAGTTTCCAGCTCTGGCATGGCGGAGTCTGGCACCGGCACGACGGTTACTGGCAGCGGCGCTGTTGTTTCCGACGAGGCAGGCGGTGGTCCGACCAGGTTTTTCTAGGGGTTCATTAAACCCTCATAACTTGCCAAATGTAACTCTGATTTAAGAGTCATTTGCGGAGATGTGTTCCTTCCGTCGAGAAGGATATTTTGATCTTACTTTGGGAATTTTATGTTTCGGGATCATGGATCGAGAGCTTGAAACGTCGAATAAAATAATGATGTTTTACTATTATTCGACTTCAGGTCGTTGTATCTTCTACTCAAAGCATCCGATTGACATTTCGTCAATGGTGTTGAGACGCTGATGGTATCATGGACTTTTCATGACAGTTTCCAGGTGTTATGAATGAGTTTGGGGTGTGGTCCCCATGAGGGTCGGTTTGGGCGTTTACAGAGAAATGAAACATTCTCACTAGGAGCCTGTTGTTGGCAGATGAATAGTCGATCCTGTGTGTTTTTCCAAGAGGATCACAATGGTGTGATCTGTTCGATGTGTTTCGGGATGGAGGCATGGGACCCACCTGAGCTGGTTTCGGTGAATAGTACCTATTTCACCGGGTGACCGTTTGGGATGAACAAGTATTGGATCCCATGGGTTTTTTGAGGGGATCACCGTGGTATGATCCACTTGATGAGTTTCGGGATCGTTGTGTGGGCCCCACATGGTCTAGCTGCGGTGAATAGTTCCTTTTTCACCAGTTTCACGTTTTGGGCATGTAAACAACCTATCTAGCGTGTTTTTTAGTGAGGATCACGATGATGGCCTCGATATCAGCCGTGGAGGTGCACTAGGTTGCGTTGTGGTGGGGTCACTCGGGTTAGCGATGTTAGGACCCGCAGTGGTTGAGGTTACTCCCTTGGTTCATTCTTATGAGGGTTCGTGCGGGATCACAATCATAGTATATGTTTCTAATCCTCTCAATGGGTTGTTTAATCTGTTAGAGTTGTGTCATCTCTCCGGTGGTCCCGGAGTGGGATCCTGGAGCATATTTTCCCTAGATCGGGTTCTTGGTAATAGTGTTACCGCTTATCCATGGGCGGTGATCCCATATCTAGTTGGTTAACCCCATAGGGTTGTAGAGTCATCAGGATTATGATCCCATAAATGGTGGGCCGTACTCAGTAGGGTTTGGCATCGTCAGTTATGCGATCCCCTACTCAGAATGAGGTGTATAGTAGGGTTGTGGTATTGTTGGTTATACGATCCCCTACTTAGCGCATGGTTTCGGTAGGGTTGCGACATCATCAGTTCGATCCCCTACTGAGCAAGATGTACCAGATAGGGTTCTGGTATCATCATGAGCACCTTTACACGGGTGACGATCCTCTATCTGAGTGACATGTTTCTATCGAGCACTAGATCGGGTTGTGGTATCCCCCTGCAGATCCTGGGAGTGATCCACTATCTTTGAGTTCTACGAGAGCCAGATCGGGTTGTGGTATCATCTAGAAGATCCTTGCAGTGATCCCCCTATCTGTGAGATCTTTGTATACCGGTGTGGGTTGTGGTTTACCCTAGCGGACCCTAAGAGTGACCTCTTATCCAAGGAGTTGGGTGTTTATGTTGTTTCAGCGAGGTTTCCTCAGTCACGGTACCTAACGAGTGTGGTCTCTCAGGTGGGAGTCTGAGATGTTTGTGTGGGACCCGATGAAGTGTATCTCTCGGACGAGTGTCATCTGGGATGACAATGATCATGGAGTGTGTTATCCTAGTTTTGAATAGTTTCTGTTGATGAGTTTGGTAACTCATGTGGCTTACTGTGCGTGTGGAGTATATCTAGATTGATCAAGTTGTATGTATGGGCATACAAATGAGATGAGATGACTAGTTTTGTTTAGCCGAGGATGGTCACCAGATGCAGTTTATCTCTCATATGGGTTCCCTCTGGATGGGATGAGCGGACTGTTGCCTTTCAGTTTCTCTCTTTTGTTTTGGGTTTTTGGGGTGCCTACAGGGTATTGTTATACTCACCCCTGCACGGTCTTTTCTCGCATATGTTTTTGTCTTGTTCAGACCATAGGCCATTCAACGGATTCCTAGGAGCACTCAGACCAGGTGGAGCTTAGCGAGTGGGTTTGACTGGGGTGTTTACCAAAGTTGTGCTGAGGAGCTTACCAGTGGTTGTTTTGGCAGTGTTTTCCCTCCTTCTGAGCAGGTTGGACACATTTTAGTTTTCTTTTGGTGGGCCCTTTTTTCCCTTTTGTACTTTTGTTTCACTCTAGTTTGGGATAGACGCATGCATGCATTTGCTTTACAGTTTTTATATATATCTTGGCACTGTTTCATGGAGGTGTATGTAGGTGTGTGTGTACAGGTACCTTAGGCTAATGACTCCCATGTGTGTGATATCCTAATCTTCACTAGACGTCATCCCCTGGCCTATTGGAGGCGGGATTGGGGAGTCACGGCTCGAGCCTCGTTGGGTCGGGTCGTGATAGAGTGGTATCAATGGAGGTTCCACCTTGGGGATCTTAGATCATAGCTGGTCAAGCAATGAGTTTGGTTTGGGTTGCATAGTGGTAGTATTAGGGTGTTTCATGTTCAGAATTCAGGCTAGGGAATCCAGTGGTGGTGCAGCAGTCGATGTATCAATACACCAGGACTTAGATAACCTGCCTTTCGACTCGGGACATTCGTACACTGGTCATAGGGACATAATGGTACATAAATCATATAGGACTGGGTTTTGGGGTTTTCCTAGTACTTCATGATTCAGCTCACCTGATATACACTTTGAATGTGGTGCGTCATGAATGTATTTCATGATTCCTCCACGATGATAGCCAGCGAGGGTTCCGCAACGGGATTTTCGTGACAATCTGCCCTGTGTAGAGGTTGTTGATCATGGCTTAGGTTCTAAGGATGGACCTCCTGGTGGTCCACCAGTTATGCCACAACCTGTCGGGCAACTGGTTGTGCCGGTAGTGCATGATGAGGTTACGCGCAGGCTGAGTCCACTGCACGAGTTACAAAGGCAACGACCTCTGATGTTCCAGGGTGATACAGACCCTCAGGCAATTGATGATTGGCTCAAAGCAGTCACCCATGTTTTCTGCCAGGTGAGGACACCCCCAGATCAGATGATTGTCATAGCGGCGAGCCTTATTCATGGTTCGACTGGGCGATGGTGGAGTTTGGTGACACAGTACCATGATGAGGAGACACTCATGTGGGATGAGTTTGATTGGATCTTCAGGGAGGAGTTCTATCCTATGACATTGAGGTCAGTGCAGATCCAGGAGCTTCTGAAGCTTCGGTAGGAGGGCATGACTGTGTCAGAGTACTCAGCGAGGTTTATAAACCTTTCGTGATACTCCCTGTATATTTTTAAGGAGCCTTTCATTAAGGCTCAGACCTTCGAGCATGGCATACACAGGGACTTCCGGCCAGGAGTGGTTTCGTTGTGTCTGGCCACCTTTGCTGGAGTGTTGGAGTGAGCCTTGGAGATGGAGATCTTTCTGGACGAGAAGATCCTGCCTATTAGTGCTGGTCACGTGAGAGCTGAGACTTTGTCTGTCGGATCGGCATTTGGTAGCCGACCGCAGACTCAGGGGCCCGTACATGGGCGATGTTTCAGGGGGTGACCCTATGATGGAGGATTTGAGGCTCAGGACTCACAAGGCTCACATGACAGTTTTGGTTAGGTGCAAGAGAGGAGGTGTTATGCCTGTGATGGTCGGGGACATCTTGTTAGATATTTTCCAACTATACGTGCTTTCGAGAGGGATCCAGTCGACAGACCACCATGGAAGAGGCAGCGTCTCGACCAAGGAGGTCTGTAGGGCGGCAGATGTGGCGACAGAGCTGGTTCAACAACTGGAGGTGGTAGGCGGTATCGGTTTCCACTACCCCCACCCATAGGTGGTCCACGCCAAGGTCAGGGTGTAACACCCCAGGTAAATAAAGAATATGAAATTTTCATATTTATCCATATTTATGAATAAAATATTAATATGACTTTAAAGGGGACGCTATGCTCGATGGCGTACCCAACACGTAACAATGAGTTTCTTGGGAATCTTACGTTGCACTCTAATAATGAAATAATATTATTTTAAATGGTAGTTAACATGTAGCTGTTGTATTGGCGGGAATGGATAGAAATAACTAAAATATGATTATATAAGTTTTTAAATGTTTTTACATTTATCCAATAAAATATAAAGGCATAAAATATCGAAAGAATTCAATTTTAGGCGTATATGCCCTAGTTTTCACTAAAGGTTCACTTATCGCCTTTTGATGGAGAACCATCATTAAATATAGTTTTGTTAACTATTATACATCCTTTTGAACCAAATAAAACTCTTATTAAGAATTGGGACTTCAAAATTTACTTTGTGTAAATTTTTGGTATCTTTCTGATAAAGTTCATTTTTTAATGAATAGTGTAAAATGTTGTATTTTAATTCAAAGCCTCTTTTTAATCTAATTTATTTATATGATTAGATTATCTTTTGAATTGGTTTTAAAGTGAAATTATAATATATTTTTACCATTAAATCCAATATTGGTCTTTGGAATTAATTTCACTTTGAAATTAGACTTAAACTAGTGTCAATCTTTTGATACTTATTGTTTCATAAAAACACGCTATTTTCTCTAACGGCGGGAATTAATTTTTAAATTAATTAATGTGACTTATATGTTTTGAATTTTGTAAAATAGACTTCATTTTTGAATTCAGAATATCAAATATAGCTTATGGTGAATTTTTGGATTTTTCTGAAAAACATCATTTTTTGATGAATAGTGAAACCACTAAGTGGTACTTATAAAAACTGATTTTTCCGTTTAAATGAAATTTTTCCATATTTGTGTTTTGAATTTTAAAAATCGGACATACATGGTTGTAATTAAGAAGTAAAATGTGGTTCAATGGGATAAACATAATTTTTTGGTGAATAGTAACTTATTAAGTTTTTAATCGCGATTAGAGGTAATTAGTGTAGTTTAAGGTCAAAATAATGTTTTAATAATATGAAATGAACATTAAACATGTCCTAACCTCATTGGATGTGTCATGGCCGACCAAGAAAACCCATGGGTCAACTTGGGGACCCCATGAAGCCACTTTGGTTGGAAAATGACATTAATATCTTTTTATTTAAAGTTAAAGTAAAAATGAGACAAACATGAAATGTTTTACTAAAAGAATTTTTACATGGGGTTATACAAATCATCCTTTTGACTATAAATATTATTTGGAAAGATAAAAATATTTCCAACATCATAGTATTTTTTTATAATTTTTACATATTAAATAAATTAAATTATTTATGACATCATGATGATGCAGCAATGACCTCATT
Source organism: Viscum album (assembly GCA_963277665.1). NCBI lineage: Eukaryota > Viridiplantae > Streptophyta > Magnoliopsida > Santalales > Viscaceae > Viscum > Viscum album. The sequence continues at coordinate 1,410,507,942 of OY728119.1, read as the reverse complement.
ATTTAACGATTTAAATAAAATGGAATATAATGTAATATCTAAGACCTAAACATGTAAAAAACCTATTGGATGAGTTGATTTAGAACCCTTATCACCTTATCCTCTAAACACATAAATGTGGGACCTCTTAAATCCGAATACCATTTTAAAATAAAGTGACTTTTCTTTACCTTCCAGGAGTGCCCCTCCTCTCCTCTTATAAAAGGCCCCCACCTCTACCTCCTTACCCACACTCCCAAATACTTTGGCTCGGCCAAAATCTGACCATTTTGTCTCTCCAATTCCCTCTCTTACTACTTGAAGCCCCAATTTGGGTATAAGTCTTCCCAAGGAAGCCTTTGAGCTCAAACCAAAGAGAGTTACCCGATTTTAAGGTAATGTTTTCATTTGAGCCCTTTTGTTTTATTTTTCCACTCCAACCCCCTAAACTCTTTTTATTCATTTCTTTTGTAACAACTCCTGTATCTTAAATATACTAGGATGTTGTTATAAGAAGTATTAAAGCTACACTTACACACACCTACATCTAATGGTTAAAGAACATACTGTTTCCGTGGATGGTGAATTTATTCCTCCAGAAACGATGATTGTTCAGCATTCTTATAACACCTAAAAAGGTGGACATTAAGATGTCACTATAATTATATATGATATATAATATGTTTATGTTTTACTTAAGCTTCTTTATTTTTTATTCGTGGCTTACCTTTATGGCTTCAATTATGGGTATACGCGATATCTTCATTTTAGGAAGTGCGGACTACCGCCCCCTCAAAGTGATGTGATTCGTTAATGCCATAAGTGGGAAGTATAAATGATGGATTTAATGTTAAAATATAGTATGTTATACTGGAATTATAATATACCTCTATATAATTAATAGTCCATTCCATAAAAATATGAAATAGAAATGAAAGTAGCGTTCATGCGTACGTACGGCTTACCGTCTCCATGAACGGTACATTTCATTTCTTGTCTCAAAATGTTATATAATATTATAAGTACATATATATAATGGATATATATGTAATATATTAGATAAAAATTATGGATATTATTCTGGAATTATGACATATATATATCTCTCTCATTTTGTTTTAATTCCCTTAATATGACAAAAAATGAAAGTAGCATTCATGCGTACGTACGACCTACCGTCTCCATGAACGGTGATTTCCGTTTTTTATCTCCAAATGATATGGAATAGTATGAAATGAATATTTACTGGATATATATGATATTTTAATCATTAATACTATTCTGGAGATTATTTACTTATAACTACATGGGCAATCTTTTTTCAAACAAGTTCATTTTTGACTCATGTACCAAACATCGGCAAATATGTCTGATATGAACTAACATTATTAAACAATTATTATAACATTATAATATGTGATATGAACTGAATAATAATCTCTAAAGTAGGTACTTAGGCAATTATTAATTGACCAAAGTTTATTATTCAGGAATATAAAGAAACGAACAAGACAAGTTGGACTTGAGGTAAGGGATCCTACTCCACTCTTTCTTTTTAAGTACACTCTTTTATGTAAACCCTCTTAAAGCTCATATTTCTTGTCATTGGGATGTTATTTTATATTAATATTACTATAATTATTATTTTCACGTGATGAGAGACCCTATTATCTCTCATAAATCCATTTTGGAAGTTTTGAGTGGCGTCGTTAGGCTGCCGAATTTTCATAAGAGATCTAACCTCTCTTTCTTTTTAAGTACTCTCCTTTATGTCACTTCTTTTAAGCTCCTCTTTTTTATGTTGGGGGATGTTCTTTTATATTCCTCTTTCTATAAAATTTATGTTAATATGATGATATACCCTATTTGATCCTATCAATCCATTTTTGGATGTTTTAAGTGGCGCCGTTAGGCTGCCGAGTTTTCGTAAGGGATTTTTCATCTCACTTTTATTCCCATGAGATTTATGCTACATTTGCCTCAATTTCCTTTGAGTGGTGTATTTACTGACCATTATTTTACTCATTGTGTAATATTATTTCATTTATGAGTATTTACATCAATGATGTATTGTCCTTCTTTCACGGGGCGTATGTTTCGAAAGATACCCATGTCTGTAAGGGAACCTTTCACCCTCCTCTTCTTAAAAGACTTATTTTGTTATTTCTTTTAATTCATATAATATTATTTTGGGATATGTTATTCTATATCCTTATTGATGTAAATTTTATGTCCAAGTGATGAGATACACTTTTTATCTCTCATCAACTCTTTTTCTGAATTTTGAAGTGACGCCGTTAGACTGTCTAATTATTGCAAGGGAACTTCTTAACCCAATTTCGATTCTTTGGGATAAGCTTGTAGTCCTTGAATATATCGTTCTATGAATATGTGTGAATAACCTCTGATTGTTTTACACTTAATATCCACTTATATTTGGTGTATTAGTTTGTCACACATATTTATGTAACTGATTTATCCTTAATCCAAGGATACCATCTTTGTATGCGACTTCGTCTCAATCTCCTTTCATTGAGGCATATTTTGTTTTATACACAACCTTCTTTTATACGGTGTATAAACCCCTTTTACTTTTACGTTTATCCAAAAGGAATATTTTCTATAAGAAGCGTTTTACTAAATGACAAAAGGGAATGTGTTTGTCGTACGTATGCGGCGATAACGACTTCTCCGCCGCCGTGACCGTTATTTGAGTTTAGGCTTCCTCTACAAGCCATACCTTCTTTTTAAAAGAAAAATAAATACCATGTTTTATTTTTCTTTTATTTTGGTATTGAAAATTGTTTTCATAATGTTTTTATATCAATGTGTTGTATTGATATCTTGTGATTGAAATGTGGAAATGTTATGTTTCCTTTATGCATGTTTTATGTGATATGATTATGTTGAGGTTCTTGGGAATTATTATGAAGACGGGTGGTTCCATGATAAACTAAGGGCGGGTGTTCCCGATATAGCTCTCCAATGCATTGGGTAACGCGAAGGAGTGAAACTTTAAGGTTTCTCCGAAGAGATTTAGGGAATATATTGTAATGGGTATTCCAAACGTAACCAAGAGGGTTAATCCCTATGTAAGAATGTTATGAATGCCTCAAATTCTCTTTATGTATTATGATTTATATGATTTATTCATGATTTGATATTCCTATGTTTTATGGGTAAAGTATGATTTCATTCTTATGTATATATGAACTCATGTTTCCTTTCCATATTTTTATAACCCTTACTGAGCTTTTTATGCTCATCCCAAGTTTTTGAAATGTTTTTCACAGGTCAAGGGAAAGGTACTTGATGTGAAGATATTGTCAAGGATGTGTCAAGAACGAATCCATGTTTTATTTTAAATATGTTTCCTTTGATTGGAAGAATGAATATTGTCTTTTATGTAACCACTTTGTTTAAAAGTGGAATGTAATGCAAGTTTAATGATCTAATTCTCTAAAACTATAATCCTGAAAAGATCCTCAATGTGTAATCTTGTAATAACTCAAGATTAAGTAAGGTTTAAGGCTGGGGCCTTATAGTTGGTATCAAAGGTCAGTTTAGATAACTTTAGAGGTTAGGGTATTCTTTAAGCATAAGTGACATTACCATATTGGCTAGGATTTTAAAAAGTGTCATAATTTTTAGATAAAGTGAATGAGTAATTATATCTTTGTGTTTATCTTACTCATTTGTAAATGATGGTTATCATGATATACTAAAACTTACCATTTTTGTTTTAGTAAATGGTTGGATCTAGCAGGCACCAAAGAGACAACAGGTTTGAAGGAAACTGTGGTGGTTCTATGATTAAGATACTAGATAAAATGGGGGATTCAATGAGGAAAGTCATGGTTATTCTAAACCAACTATCAAGGAGTCATGATCAACCACTTTAACCTTGGTATGATCTTTAATGCATCATGTACGATATGACCAATCAATGTGGAAGTTCAGTTAATAATTATAAAGGTAACCATTAGAGTTTATATGATCCTTACTTTTGAGGTAATTATGGGTTACTATATGTTATGATGGAAGTGAAAGGAATGAGATAAAATTGAGGTTAAATTATGTTATGGTTATTTTTGATGATTTTATCTCTTTTGGGGAATGATTTGAGAATTATATAGTTTGGTAAAAAGGACAACACGCAGACCGTGTGACTACCCGTCGCGTCGGACAAAGCTGCGGGAATCGAACCCACAACCAAAGTGCAACTGGTATTTATCGCCTACCACTGGACTACGTGAAGTCCCTAGTTAGTTAGACTGATTCTTTTTAGTTATATGATTTTATGAATTAAGAGTAAGTTGATTTTGGGTTATTTATGAAAATGATTAACCTATCATGGAGGATATTGGATTAGGTTAATTACTTTTCAATACGAGACTTTAGGAGCAACTGATGTTGTTTGGAGATAAATGTTACGATTTAACTTAGAAGACTATGTGACTAAATCCTTCAAATATTTGGGTTTCAATCTTATATTGGTTTACTTTGAAGAATTTTATGGACAAATTGTTTATCGGATGGTCCTCATTGAACTTTGGGTTTTTTGGACAAATTTTGGAGATTAAGCATTGATTTTCTTTTTAAAGGGTTATCCTTTTCTGGATTATCTGATCTTGTACTAACCTTTTTGGTTTTGGTTTTGGATAAATTCTAAAGACATGGGAAGTATATAGCTCTCTTTTGTGGATTAGGTGATTCTCTAGGAGTTTATTATAGCACTCTTAATGTGAACAAGTCTTCCTAAATACTCGTCTTTTGGAGAAAATATTAGTTTGTGTAAGGAATATATTAAAGTTGAAAGTAAAAATGATAAGTGATTATGTTTCCTTATGAATAAATTCCTCAATAAAAAGTAACTTAAAACAAAAATGTTGTCTATTAACTTTTCCTACTGGGGAATCGAATACCATTTAACCCATCACAAGTTTTTGATTTTCATATGGTTAACTTTATCCTAGAAATGTTTACTATCACTCTCCCTCAAGAACATGACCCTTTGCTTTTTCTTCCATGTCCATGTTATTCTACATGGAATCCTAGTATGGGTTAACTCGGGTGACCTCTGTACTTATCTTCCTTTCTTTTAAAGTGATTGTTTTACCGACTTTTGTTCCGATGTGGGACTTTCAAGGATGTTTCCAAGCTCAATTTTAAAAATTGCGAGGATGCAATTCCCAAAAGGGGGGAAGGATGTAACACCCCAGGTAAATAAAGAATATGAAATTTTCATATTTATCCATATTTTTGAATAAAATATTAATATGACTTTAAAGGGGACGCTATGCTCGATGGCGTACCCAACACGCAACAACGAGTTTCTTGGGAATCTTACGTTGCACTCTAATAATAAAATAATATTATTTTAAATGGTAGTTTACATGTAGCCGTTGTATTGGCGGGAATGGATAGAAATAACTAAAATATGATTATATATGTTTTTAAATGTTTTTACATTTATCCAATAAAATATTAAGGCATAAAATACGGAAAGAATTCAATTTTAGGCGTATATGCCCTAGTTTTCACTAAAGGTTCACTTATCTCCTTTTGATGGAGAACAATCATTAAATATAGTTTTTTTAACTCTTATACATCCTTTTGGACCAAATAAAACTCTTCTTAAGAATTGGGACATCAAAATTTAATTTGTGTATATTTTTGGTATCTTTCTGATAAAGTTCATTTTTTTAATGAATAATGTAAAATGTTGTATTTTAATTCAAAACCTCTTTTTAATCTAATTTATTTCTATGATTAGATTATATTTTTAATTGGTTTTAAAGTGAAATTATAATAGATTTTTACAATTAAATCCAATAGTGGTCTTTGGAATTAATTTCACTTTGAAATCAGACTTAAACTAGTGTCAATCTTTTGATACTTATTGTTTCATAAAAACACGCTATTTTCTATGTCAGTGGGAATTAATTATTAAATTAATTAATGTGACTTATATGTTATGAATTTTTTAAAATAGACTTCATTTTTGAATTCAGAATATCAAATATAGCTTATGGTGAATTTTTGGGATTTTTCTGAAAAACATCAATTTTTGATGAATAGTGAAACCACTAAGTGGTACTTATAAAAACTGATTTTCCCATTTAAATGAAATTTTGCCATATTTGTGTTTTGAATTTCAAAAATCCGACATACATGGTTGTCATTAAGAAGTAAAATGTGGTTCAATGGGGTAAAAATAATTTTTTGGTGAATAGTAACTTATTATGTTTTTAATCGCGATTAGGGGTAATTAGTGTAGTTTAAGGTCAAAATATTGTTTTAATAATATGAAATGAACATGACACATGTCCTAACCTCATTGGATGTGTCATGGCTGACCAAGATAACCCATGGGTCATCTTGGGGACCCCATGAAGCCACTTTGCTTGGAAAATGACATTAATATCTCTTTATTTAAACTTAAAGTAAAAATGAGACAAACATGAAATGTTTAACAAAAACAATTTTTACATGGGGTTATACAAATCATCCTTTTTACTATATATATTAATTGGAAAGCTAGAAAGAATTCCTACATCATTGTATTTTTCTTTTAATTTTGAGACATTAAATAAATTAAATTATTTATGACATCATGATGATGCAGCAATGACCTCATTATTTAACGATTTAAATAAAATGGAAAGATAATGTAAAATCTAAGACCTACACATGTCCAAACCCTATTGGATGAGTGGATTTCGAACCCTTATCACCTTATCCTCGAAACACATCAATGTGGGACCTCTTAAATCCGAATACCATTTTAAAATAAAGTGACTTTTCTTTACCTTCCAAGAGTGCCCCTCCTCTCCTCTTATAAAAGGCCCCCACCTCTACCTCCTTACCAACACTCCCAAAGCCTTTGTCTCGGCCAACCTCTGCCCATTTGTCTCTACAATTCCCTCTCTTACTCCTTGAAGCCTCACTTTGGTCATAAGTCTTCCCAAGGAAGCCTTTGAGCTCAAACCAAAGGGAGTTACCCGATTTTAAGGTAATGTCTTCACTTGAGTCCTTTTGTTTTATTTTGCCTCTCCAACCCCCTAAACTCTTTTTATTCATTTCTTTTGTAAAAAATCCAGTATCTTAAATATACTCGGATGTTTTTATAAGAAGGATTCGAGCTACACTTACACACACCTACATCTAATGGTTAAAGAACACATTGTTTCCGTGGATGGGGAATTTATGCCTCCCGAAACGATGATTGTTCAACATTCTTATAACACCTTCAAAGGTGGACATTAAGATGTCACTATAATTATATATGATATATAATATGTTTATGTTTTACATAATCTTCTGTATTTTTTATTTTTGGCTTACCTTTATGGCTTCCATTATGGGTATACGCGATATCTTCATTTTAGGAAGTGCGGACTACCGCCCCCTCAAAGTGATGTGATTCGTTAATGACATACGTGGGATGTATAAAGAATGGATTTAATGTTAAAATATATTATTTTATACTGTAATTATAGTATACCTCTATATAATTAATATTACATTCCATAAAAATATGAAATAGAAATGAAAGTAGTGTTCATGCGTACGTACGGCTTACCGTCTCCTTGAACGGTACATTTCATTTTTTATCTCAAAATGTTATGTAATATTATAAGTACATATATATAATGGATATATATGTAATATATTACATCAAAATTATGGATATAATTCTGGAATTATAACATATATATATCTCTCTCATTTTGTTTTGATTCCCTTAATATGACCAAAAATGAAAGTAGCGTTCATGTGTACGTACGGCCTACCGTCTCCATGAATGGTGCTTTCCGTTTTTTATCTCCAAATGATATGGAATAGTATGAAATGAATATTTAATGGATATATATGATATTTTAATCATTAATACTATTCTGTAAATTATTTACTTATAACTACATGGGCAATCTTTTTTCAAATAAGTTCATTTTTGACTCATGTACCAAACATCGACAAATACGTATGATATGAACTAACATTATTAAACAATTATTATAACATTATAATATGTGATATGAAATGAATAATAATCTCTAAAGGAGGTACTTAGGAAATTATTAATTGACCAAAGTTTATTATTCAGGAATATAAAGAAACGAACAAGACAAGTTGGACTTGAGGTAAGGGATCCTACTCCACTCTTTCTTTTTAAGTACACTCTTTTATGTCAATCCTTTTAAAGCTCATATTTCATATTATTGGGATGTTATTTTATATTAATATTACTGTAATTTTTATGTTCATGTGATGAGAGACCCTATTCTCTCTCATCAATCCATTTTGGAAGTTTTGAGTGGCACCGTTAAGCTGCCGAATTTTCGTAAGAGATCTAACCTCTTTCTTTCTTTTTAAGTACTCTCCTTTATGTCACTTCTTTTAAGCTCCTCTTTTTTATGTTGGGGGATGTTATTTTATATTCCTATTTCTATAAAATTTATGTTAATATTATGAGATAACCTATTTTTTCTCATCAATCCATTTTTGGAAGTTTTAAGTGGCGCCGTTAGGCTCCCGAGTTTTCGTAAGGGATTTTTCATCTCACTTTTATTCTCGTGTGATTTATGCTACATTTGCCACAATTTCCTTTGAGTGGTGTATGTACTGACCATTATTTTACTCATTGTGTAATATTCTTTCATTTATGAGTATTTACATCAATGATGTATTGTCCTTCTTTCACGGGGCGTATGTTTCGAAAGATACCCATGTCGGTAAGGGAACCTTTCACCCTCCTCTTCTAAAAAGACATATTTTGTTATGTCTTCTAATTCACATAATATTATTTTGGGATATGTTCTTCTATATCCTTATTGATGTAAATTTTATGTCCAAGTGATGAAATGCCCTTTTTATCTCTCATCAACTCTTTTTATGAATTTTGAAGTGACGCTGTTAGGCTGTCTAATTATTGCAAGGGAACTTCTTAACCCAATTTCGATTCTTTGGGATAAGCTTGTACTCCATGAATATATCGTTCTATGAATATGTGTTAATAAAATCTGATTGTTTTACACTTAATATCCACTTATATTTGGTGTATTAGTTTGTCACACATAATTATGTAACTGATTTATCCTTACTCCAAGGATACCATCTTTGTATGGGACTTCGTCTCAATCTCCTTTCATTGAGGCATATTTTGTTTTATACACAACCTTCTTTTATATGGTGTATAAAAAAATTTTACTTTTATGTTTATCCAAAAGGAATCTTTTCTATATGAAGCATTTTACTAAATGACAAAAGGGAATGTTTTTGTCGTACGTATGCGGCGACAACGACTTCTCCGCCGACGTGACCGTTATTTGAGTTTAGGCTTCCTCTACAAGCCATACCTTCTTTTTAAAAGAAAAATAAATACCATGTTTTATTTTTCTTTTATTTTGGTATTAAAAATTGTTTTCATAATGTTTTTATATCAATGTGTTGTATTGATATCTTGTGATTGAAATGTGGAAATGTTATGTTTCCTTTATGCATGTTTTATTTGATACGATTATGTTGAGGTTCTTGGGAATTATTATGAATACGGGTGGTTCCATTATAAAATAAGGGCGGGTGATCCCGATATAGCTCTCCAATGCATTGGGTAACGCGAAGGAGTGAAACGTTAAGGTTTTTCCGAAGAGATTTAAGGAATATATTGTGATGGGTATTCCAAACGTAACCAAGAGGGTTACTCCCTACGTAAGAATGTTATGAATGCCTCAAGTTACCTTTATGTATTATGATTTCTATGATTTATTCATGATTTGATATGCCTATGTTTTATGGTTAAAGTATTATTTCATTCTTATTTATATATGAACTCATGTTTCCTTTCCATATTTTCATAACCCTTACTGAGATTTTTATGCTCATCCCAAGTTTTTGAAATGTTTTTCACAGGTCAAGGGAAAGGATCATGATGTGATGATAGTTTCAAGGATGTGTCAAGAAAGAATCCATGTTCTATTTTAAATATGTTTCCTTTGATGGGAAGAATGAATATTGTCTTTTATGTAACCACTTTGTTTAAATGTGGAATATAATGCAAGTTTCATGATCTAATTTTCTAAAACTCTAAACCTGAAAAGATCCTCAATGTGTAATCTTGTAATAACTCAAGATTAAGTAAGGTTTAAGGCTGGGGCCTTATAGTTGGTATCAAAGGTCGGTTTAGATAACTTTAGAGGTTAGGGTATTCTTTAAGCATAAGTGACATTACCATATTGGCTAGGATTTTAGAAAGTGTCATAATTTTTAGATAAAGTGAATGAGTAAGTATATCTTTGTGTTTATCTTACTCATTAGTACATGATGGTTATGTTTATATACTCACACTGACCTTTTTGGTTTTTGAAAATGGCTGGATCTAGCAGGCACCAAAGCGACAACAGGTTTGAAGGAAACTATGGTGGTTCTATGATTAAGATACTAGATAAAATGGGGGATTCAATGAGGAAACTCGTGGTTGTTCTAAACCAACTATCAAGGAGTCATGATCAACCACTTGAACTTTGGTATGATCTTTAATTCATCATGTATGAGATGACCACTCGATGTGGAAGTTCAGGTAATAATTATAAATGTAACCATTAGAGTTTATATGATCCTTACTTTTGAGGTAATTATGCGTTACTATATGTTATGATGGAAGTGAAAGGCATGAGATAAAATTGAGGTTAAATTATGTTATGGTTATTTTTGATGATTTTATCTCTTTTGGGGAATGATTTGAGAATTATATAGTTTTGTAAAAAGGATAACACGCAGACCGTGTGACTACCCGTTGCGTCGGACAAAGCTGCGGGAATCGAACCCACAACCAAAGTGAGACTGGTATTTATCACCTACCACTGGACTACGTGAAGTCCCTGGTTAGTTTGACTGATTCGTTTTAGTTATATGATTTTATGAATTAAGAGTAAGTTGATTTTTGGTTATTTATGAAAATGATTAACCTATCATGGAGGATATGTGATTAGGTTAATTACTTTTCAATACAAGACTTTAGGAGCAACTGATGTTGTTTGGAGATAAATGTAACGATTTAACTTAAAGACTACGTGACTAAATCCTCCAAATATTTGGGTTTCAATCTTATATTGGTTTACTTTGATGAATTTTATGGACAAATTGTTTATAGGATGGTCCTCGTTGAACTTTGGGTTTTGTTGGACAAATTTTGGAGATTAAGCATAGAGTTCTTTTTTAAAGGGTTATCCTTTTCTGGATTATCTGATCTTGTACTAACCTTTTTGGTTTTGGTTTTGGTTAAAATCTATAGACATGGGAAGTATATAGTTCTCTTTTGTGGATTAGGTTATTCTCTAGAAGTTGATTATAGCACTCTTAATGTGAACAAGTCTTCCTAAATACTCGTCTTTTGGAGAAAATATTAGTTTGTGTAAGGAATCTAATAAAAGTTGAAAGTCAACATGATAAGTGATTATGTTTCCTTATGAATAAATTCCTCATTAAAAAGTAACTTAAAACAAAAATGTTGTCTATTAACTTTTCCTACTGGAGAATCGAATACCATTTAACGCATCACAAGTTTGTGATTTTCTTATGGTTAACTTTCTTCTAGAAATGTTTACTATCACTCTCCATCAAGAACATGACCCTTTGATTTTTATTCCATGTCCATGTTTTTCTACATGGAATCCTAGTATGGGATAACTCGGGTGACCTCTGTACTTATCTTCCTTTCTTTTAAAGTGATTGTTTTACTGACTCTTATTCCGATGTGGGACTTTCAAGGATGTTTCCAAGCTCAATTTTAAAAATTGCGAGGACGCAATTCCCAAAAGGGGGGAAGGATGTAACACCCCAGGTAAATAAAAAATATGAAATTTTCATATTTATCCATATTTGTTAATAAAATATTAATATGACTTTAAAGGGGACTCTATGCTCGATGGCGTACCCAACACGCAACAACGAGTTTCTTGGGAATCTTACGTTGCACTCTAATAATAAAATAATATTATTTTAAATGGTAGTTAACATGTAGCCGTTGTATGAGTGAGAATGGATAGAAATAACTAAAATATGATTATATATGTTTTTAAATGTTTTTACATTTATCCAATAAAAGATAAAGGCATAAAATACGGAAAGAATTCAATTTTAGGCGTATATGCCCTAGTTTTCACTAAAGGTTCACTTATCGCCTTTTGATGGAGAACCATCATTAAATATAGTTTTGTTCACTCTTATAAATCCTTTTGGACCAAATAAAACTCTTCTTAAGAATTGGGACGTCAAAATTTACTTTGTGTAAATTTTTGGTATCTTTCTGATAAAGTTCATTTTTTTAATGAATAATGTAAAATGTTGTATTTTAATTCAAAACCTCTTTTTAATCTAATTTATTTATATGATTAGATTATCTTCTGAATTGGTTTTAAATTGAAATTATAATATATTTTTACCATTAAATCCAATAGTGGTCTTTGGAATTAATTTCACAATGAAATCAGACGTAAACTAGTGTCAATCTTTTGATACTTATTGTTTCATAAAAACACGCTATTTGCTCTGACGGCGGGAAGTAATTATTAAATTAATTAATGTGACTTATATGTTTTGAATTTTGTAAAATAGACTTCATTTTTGAATTCAGAATATCAAATATAGCTTATGGTGAATTTTTGGGATTTTTCTGAAAAACATCAATTTTTGGTGAATAGTGAAACCACTAAGTGGTACTTATAAAAACTGATTTTTCCGTTAAAATGAAATTTTTCCATCTTTGTGTTTTGAATTTAAAAAATCTAAAATACATGGTTGTAATTAAGAAGTAAAATGTGGTTAAATGGGATAAATATAATTTTTTGGTAAATAGTAACTTATTACGTTTTTAATCGCGATTAGAGGTAATTAGTGTAGTTTAAGGTCAAAATAATGTTTTAATAAAATTAAATGAACTTGAAAAATGTCCTAAAATAATTGGATGTGTCATGGCCGGCCAAGAAAACCCATGGGTCATCTTGGGGATCTCATGAAGCCACTTTGGTTGGAACATGACATTAATATCTTTTTATTTAAAGTTAAAGTAAAAATGAGACAAACATGAAATGTTTTACTAAAACATTTTTTACATGGGGTTATACAAATCATCCTTTTGACTATAAATATTTATTGGAAATCTAAAAAGATTTCCTACATCATAGTAGTTTTCTTATTATTTTTAGACATTATATAAATTAAATTATTTTTGACATCATGATGATGCAGCAATGACCTCATTATGTAACGATTTAAATAAAATGGAAAGATAATGTAATATCTAAGAACTACAAATGTCCAAACCTTATTGGATGAGTGGATTTCGAACCCTTATCACCTTATACTCGAAACAAATCAATTTGGGACCTCTTAAATCCGAATACCATTTTTAAATAAAGTGACTTTTCTTTACCTTCCAAGAGTGGCCCTCCTCTCCTCTTATAAAAGGCCCCCACCTCTACCTCCATACCCACAATCCCAAAGCCATTGGCTCGGCCAAACTCTGCCCATTTTGTCTCTACACTTCCCTATCTTACTCTTTAAAGCCTCACTTTGGGCAGAAGTCTTCCCAAGGAAGACATTGAGCTCAAACCAAAGGGAGTTACCCGATTTTAAGGTAATGTCTTCACTTGAGTCCTTTTGTTTTATTTTGCCTCTCCAACCCCCTAAAATCTTTTTATTTCTTTCTTTTGTAACAACTCCAGTATCTTCAATATACTAGGATGTTTTTATAAGAAGTATTAGAGCTACACTTACACACACCTACATCTAATGGTTAAAGAACATACTGTTTCCGTGGATGGGGAATTTATGCCTCCCGAAATGATGATTGTTCAACATTCTTATAACACCTTCAAAGGAGGCCATTAAGATGGCACTATAATTATATATAATATATAATATGTTTATGTTTTACTTAATCTTCTGTATTTTTTATTTGTGTCTTACCTTTATGGCTTCCATTATGGGTATACGTGATATCTTCATTTTAGGAAGTGCGTACTACCGCCCCCTCAAAGTGATGTGATTCATTAATGCCATACGTGGGACGTATAAAGGATGGATTTAATGTTAAAATATATTATGTTATACTAGAATTATAATATACCTCTATATCATTAATATTACATTCCATAAAAATATGAAATAGAAATGAAAGTAGCGTTCTTGCGTACGTATGACTTACCGTCTCCATGAACGGTACATTTCATTTCTTATATCAAAATGTTATGTAATATTATAAGTACATATATATAATGGATATATATGTAATATATTAGATCAAAATTATGGATATAATTTGGGAATTATAACATATATATATCTCTCTCATTTTGTTTTAATTCCCTTAATATGACAAAAAATGAAAGTAGCGTTCATGCGTACGTACGACCTACCGTCTCCATGAACGGTGCTTTCCTTTTTTTATCTCCAAATGATATGGAATAGTATGAAATGAATATTTACTGGATATATATGATATTTTAATCATTAATACTATTCCGGAAATTATTTACTTATAACTACATGGGAAATCGTTTTTCAAACAAGTTCATTTTTGACTCATGTACGAAACATCGACAAATACGTCTGATATGAACTAACATTATTAAACAATTATTATAACATTATAATATGTGATATTAACGGAATAATAATCTATAACGGATGTAATTTGGAAATTATTAATTGAACAAAGTTTATTATTCCGGAATATAAAGAAACGAACAAGACAAGTTGGACTTGAGGTAAGGGATCCTCCTCCACTCTTTGTTTTTTAAGTACACTCTTTTATGTCAATCCTTTTAAAGTTAATCTGTCTTGTTATTGGGATGTTATTTTATATTAATATTAATGTAATTTTAATGTTCATGTGATGAGAGACCCTATTCTCTCTCATCAATCCATTTTGGATGTTTTGAGTGGCGCCGTTAGGCTGCCGAATTTTCGTAAGAGATCTAACCTCTCTCTTTCTTTTTAAGTACTCTTCTTTATGTCACTTCTTTTAAGCTCATCTTTGTTATGTTGGGGGATGTTATTTTATATTCCTATTTATATAAACTTTATTTTAATATGATGAGATACCCTATTTGATCTCATCAATCCATTTTTGGATGTTTTAAGTGGTGTCGTTAGGCTGCCGAGTTTTCGTAAGGTATTTTTCATCTCACATTTATTCCCGTGAGATTTATAAAAAATTTGCCACAATTTCCATTGAGTGTTGTATGTACTGACCATTATTTTACTCATTGTGTAATATTATTTCATTTATGAGTATTTACATCAATGATGTATTGTCCTTCTTTCACGGGGCGTATGTTTCGAAAGATACCCATGTCGGTAAGGGAACCTTTCACCTTCCTCTTTTTAAAAGACTTATTTTGTTATGTATTTTAATTCAAATAATATTATTTTGGGATATGTTCTTATATATCCTTATTGATGTAAATTTTATGTCCAAGTGATGAGATACCTTTTTTATCTCTCATCAACTCTTTTTCTGAATTTTGAAGTGACGTCGTTAGGCTGTCTAATTATTGCAAGGGAACTTCTTAACCCAATTTTGATTCTTTGGGATAAGCTTGTACTCCTTAAATATGTCGTTCTATGAATATTTGTGAATAAAATCTTATTTTTTTACACTTAATATCCACTTATATTTGGTGTATTAGTTTTTCACACATAATTATGTAATTTATTTATCCTTAATCCAGGGATACCATCTTTGTATGGGATTTCATCTCAATCTCCTTTCATTGAGGCATATTTTGTTTTATACACAACCTTCTTTTATACGGTGTATAAACCCCTTCGACTTTTACGTTTATCCAAAAGAAATCTTTTTTATAAGAAGCGTTTTACGAAATGAAAAAAGGGAATGTTTTTGTCGTACGTATGCGGCGACAACGACTTCTCCGCCGCCGTGACCGTTATTTGAGTTTCGACTTCCTCTACAAGCCATACCTTTTTTTTAAAAGAAAAATAAATTCCATGTTTTATTTTTATTTTATTTTGGTATTGAAAATAGTTTTCATAATGTTTTTATATCAATGTGTTGTATTGATATCTTGTGATTGAAAGGTGGAAATGTTATGTTTCCATTATGCATGTTTTATGTGATACGATTATGTTGAGGTTCTTGGGAATTATTATGAAGACGGGTGGTTCTGTGATAAACTAAGGGCGGGTGAGCTCGATATATCTCTCCAATGCATTGGGTAACGCGAAGGAGTGAAACGTTAAGGTTTCTCTGAAGAGATTTAGGGAATATACTGTGATGGGTATTCAAAACGTAACCAAGAGGGTTACTCCCTACGTAAGAATGTTATGAATGCCCCAAGTTACCGTTATGTATTATGATTTCTATGATTTATTCATGATTTGATATGCCTATGTTTTATGGGTAAAGTATGATTTCATTCTTATGTATATATGAACTCATGTTTCCTTTCCATATTTTTATAACCCTTAATGATCTTTTTATGCTCATCCCATGTTTTTGAAATGTTTTTCACAGGTCAAGGGAAAGGTACATGATGTGATGATAGTTTCAAGGATGTGTCAAGAAAGAATCCATGTTTTATTTTAAATATGTTTCCGTTGATGGGAATAATGAATATTGTATTTTATGTAACCACTTTGTTTAAATGTGGAATGTAATGCAAGTTTCATGATCTAATTCTCTAGAACTCTAAACCTGAAAAGATCCTCAATGTGTAATCTTGTAATAACTCAAGATTAAGTAAGGTTTAAGGCTGGGGCCTTATACAGGGAGCTGGTGGCTGAGGGTGAGGACATTTTCATGTCCTGTAGGCTGTTGACCCAGAGGCTCCGCAGATGGATAGAGGTACGCCTTGTGTCCTTTATACTTTCTGTAGTAGTATGATAGACACTGTTTAGTGGTACCCTTCCTTTTCTTTTCTTGCTCAAGTTTTGTCTATGGCATTGGTAAGACCCTGTGTGGGTGTTGTTTGGCGTGCTTCGAATGCGTGAGCAAGAGGGATCCTTCCCCCACCAAGACGCGTTTTTTTGACCAATTAAAACCATGCGAGCGAGTCAGTGCCGCCCGAAGTAGATAGTGTTGAGTTGTGGTGGATGAGTCCCTCTAACATATGTGTTCGAGCATGGGTGTTTGTTGGCGTACTCGCTGGCGTGCGATACCCAGTTGAGAGTCCAGTCACTTTCCTTGTACTTATGGATTTTCGGGGATGAAAAGTTCTAGGGGGAGGATATAGGGACCTGGGTTTTGGCCTTGTCAGACATTGAAATATTTCAATGAATAAAATCCAGATCTAGGCATGAATACGACATGCGATTCCGAGGCCCGGTGCGCTCAGAATTAATTTTATAAAAATATTAAGTATTTTTATACTATGGACATGGCGGGAGTGTGTTATCTTCTAAAAGGTATCCCAGAATGAGAATCTGAGGGCACAGTTTCATCTGGAACTTGTCGTTTACCCTAGACGTGGTGTAAAAATTGCGGGCGAGGGCCTGTAGTGGAAAGCGCCACCTAGATAATTTTTGTAAATAAGTGGAAATGTTAATATACGAGCGTCAGCTCGAATAACATCTGAACGAAGTCTCAGATCGACAATATGAGTCTGCCATTGAGTTTATAACGGCGCCTTTACCCTAGTGGCGACCTTACTTTTGTCTGCATCGGGTGTCGAGTCCAAGCTGCGATGTGCGCGGGAGTTAAAGGAGGATTTTGTTTTTTTTATAAAAAAAATATAACCTCATATCGCCCCCCTAAATTCGCAACAGGAGGCCACTGCCTCCTCTCCTCTCCTCCTCCTTCGACAACCAAGCCACAGAGGTGCCACCGTCAGCCATTTTCGACGCAAATCGTCTGTAGATCGAGCTTCAGGGCGTCACCGACGTCTTTCTGCACCCGAAGCTTCGGTGTTTCGCCCGCAATGTAGGCGGTTTGAGTTTTATATTCCAGGACCCCGTTTATTTGTTGTTTTTATTCAAATCATCATAAAGGTTGTATATTTAGGGTCTCGAGGTTTCCGAAACATGTTTCAGATCTGATTTTGGTGCACCGGGGTGCTCCCGGTGGATACAAGAAGTTTTACGGTGAAAAACCTAGATTATGGTGGCGACCATGGTGGAATCCTGCAAGACACGCAGTGGCGTGGTGGTTTCCAGCTCTGACGTGGTGGAGTCCGGCACAGGCATGATAGTTTCTGGCAGCGGCGCTGTGGTTTCCGGTGAGGCAGGCGGTGGTCCGTCCAGGTTTTCACATGGGTTCGTTAAACCCCCGTAACTCACAAAACTTAATTCCGATTTGCGAGCCATTTGTGGAGACATGTTCCTTGCGTTGAGACAGATATTTTTCTCTCATTTTAATAATTCTTTATTTTGGGATTGTGGACCGAGAGCTTGAAATGTTGAATAGAATAATAATGTTTTATTATTCTTCAACTTTGAGTCGTTGTATCTTCTACCCGGAGCATCCGATTGATGTGCCTTTAGTGGCATTGAGACCCTGATGGTAGGACAGAATTTTCTTGATGGTTTCTGGGTTATGGGACCGTGTTTGGGGTGTGGGCCCCATGAGGGTCGGTTTGGGCATTTACTGAGAAATGCAAATTTCTCAACAGGAGTCTGATGTTGGTAGATGAATTGTCATTCCTGTGTGTTTTTCCGAGAGGATCGCAATGGTGCGATATGTTCAATGTGTTTCAGGATCGAGGTGTGGGCCCCACCTGAGATGGCTTTAGTGAACAATACCTTTTTTCACCTGGTGACTGTTTGAGATGGACGAGTAGTGGATCCAGTGCGTTTTTTCGAGGGGATCACTGTGGTATGATCCGCTTGATGAATTTCCGTAACATTGTGTGGGCCCCACACTGGCTAGCTATAGTGAATAATGCCGTTTTCACCAGTTGTCCGTTTTGGGCGAGTAAATAGCCTATCCTGTGTTTTTTTCTACATGGATCACGATGGTGGCCTTGATATTAGCCTTGGAGGTGCGTGGGGTTTCGTTGTGGCGGGGTCGCTCAGGTTACCGACGTTTGTACCAGTAGTGGTTGGCGGTACTCCCTTGGTTCATTCCGATGAGGGTTCACATGATATCACAACCTTATTATAGGTTTGTGATCCTCTCGATGGGATGTTTAATCTGTTAGAGTTGTGGAATATCTCCGGTGGGCCCGGTGTGGGATCCTCTAGCGACTTTTCCCTAGATCGGGTTCTTGGTATCGCTGTGACCACTTATCCACGGGTTGTGATCCCTTATCTAGCGGGTTAACCCCTTATGGTTGTGGCATCATCGGGATTATGATCCCCTACTCGGTAGGAAGTACATAGTAGGGTTGTGGCATCGTTAGGTATATGATCCCCTACTCAACATGAGGTGTATAGTAGGGTTGCAGAATTGTTGGTTATAGGATCCCCTACTTAGCGCGTGGTTTTGGTAGGGTTGTTGCATCTTCATTTTGACCCCCCACAGCATGAGATGTACCAGATAGGGTTCCAGTATCATTGTTATCATCATTACATAGGTGATAATCCTCTATCTGAGTGACGTGTTTCTATCAAGCGCCAGATTGGGTTGTGGTATCCCCCAGCGGATCCTTGGAGTGATCCCCTATCTATGAGATCTATGAGTGCCAGATCGGGTTGTGATATCCCCCAGTGGATCCTGAGATTGATCCCCAATCTGTGAGATCTTCCTATACCGGTGTGGGTTCTGGTATCCCATAGGGGACCCTAAGAGTGATCACCTATCTGAGTAGTTCGGTGTTTATGTTGTCTCAGTAAGGTTTCCTGAGTGACGCTACCTGGCGAGTGTGATCTCTCGGGTGAGCGTTTGACATGTTTGTGTGGGACCTAGTGGATTGTATCTTTCGGAAGAGTTTCATCTGGGATGACAGTGATCATGGAGTGTGTTCTCCTGGTTGTTTACAATTGCTGCTGATGAGGTAGGTATCTAAAGTGGCTTGGTGCGCGAGATGAGTATATCTAGTATTTTCATGGTGTATGTATTGAAATACACCTGAGCTGAGCTGACTAGCTGTGTTTTGCCAAGATGGTCACGAGATTGAGTTTCTATCTCTTCTGGTTTCCCTTTGGCTGGGATGAGCGGATTGTTTCCTTCCAGTTTATCTATTTTAATTTGGGTTTTGGGGTGCCTACTGAGTATTGTTATACTCACCCCTGCATAGTCTTTTCCCGCACATGTTTGTGTGTTGGGCAGACCATAGTCCTTTCCACGAAGTCCCAGGAGGACCCTGGGCAGGCCAAGCTTAGTATGCAGGTTTGACTAGGGTGTTTACCAGAGCACTACTAAGGAGATTACTGGTGGGTGTTTTGGCAGTGTTTTCCCTCCTTCTGAGTAGGTTGGACACTTTCAGTTTTCTTTTGTTGGGCCCTGTTTTCCCTTTTGTACTTCAGCTGCACTCTGTTTTCAGATTGATGTTTGTATGCATTTTATTTTCAGTTTTTATATATATCTCTACACTGTTTCATGGTGGTGTATGTAGGTGTGTGTGTAGAGGTACCTTAGGCTAATGCCTCCCATGTGTGTGATAGCCTACTCAGCGCTGGACACCATCCCCTGCCCTATTGGAGGTGGGATTGGGGAGTCACAACTAGAGCCCCGTTGGGTCGGGTCATGATAAGGTTTTTATACTTAATGTCCAAATTCAGGTTATATATGTCCATGTAGGCTACGTGGCCTTGAATTATGGAACAATAACAGAGGTTTCTTAGGGGAGGAATATGAAAAAATTCCTCGAACATTTATTTCTTGATTTCAATACTTATTTTTCTAAAAAATAGAATAAATTGCATAGAGGTAATCCAAAATCATAACATCAAGGACATCATCATCATATCCATGGAGTGGTGGAATCTGAACCATTTCTCAATGTCTTTGAGATAGTCATGGAGCTGGTGAGACATGAACACAGATTCACCCACAAAGAATTATACCAATGTAATTGGATTTTCCTAATGATGTTCTAAATGGAACACTAATAAGTGGCTCCAATAGATTTCATGCTGAAGTGAGACACATAATACTATAATGTTTCCTATGGTTCCCTCAAGGTGGTGGACTCCTTATCCATAGGGGGTGTCATGGCCGGTCCTTAGGACCCATGTCGTGACTACCCCATGCCCGCCTTCCATAGGCCAGGGCCTGGAGGCTAGCTCCAAAGTCGTAAATCCGATAAAAGGGAAGGCATTGCCTTTATAAGTAAACAAACACAACAGAGTACACAATATGAAGTAAACACTAAGTAAACTGAGTACAAAAGTAAGTGCTAGAATGTAAATGGGCCAGAATACAAACCCAATTGAAAGTACATTACAATAGTAAAAAAAGAACAGCTGCAGTAAAGTAAACCATCAACCACTGAGTCGTCCTCCAACTTTCCCACCTGAAGGGTGGGTACAGATGGTCTCCTAAGCTCCTCGGTTCATGCCGTCCACTCCGTGTACATCCCGCATGATAGTCCACCTCCGGATACCGTCCCGCTCCTCAAGCCTCAACCACGATTAGCACTGTTCGTCATCTGCAACCCACACCACGTAGTGCAGGCATAGCCCGTGCAGGGGTGAGTATATAATACTCAGTAGGGACCCCAATACCCCCAATGGTCTACCATAATCCACAACAGAGAACCAAAAAGGAAAGATACAAACACGAATTATCAACCAACTCTACTTAGGTATATTCCCATACCTATACCTAAGTCATCAATTCCAGTTCGGATCTAACTCAAGAACCCACGTACAACCCAGTCCACAGAGGAAAGCACAACCCAATCCACACAGGAAAGCACAACCCAATCCACACAAGAAATCAAGTCAATCATATTGATGATATTGATTGAAATTCAAGACTCAGCTCACATAGGTATACTACTCACGAAGAGGGGTGGAGGTGATAGGTGTAGCCACTGAATCATCTCCCCTGCCAAACCCACGTAGGATCCAAGTACAGAAGTCATCAATGCCGAACCCACGTAGGATCCATGTACGGTAACCATCATTGCTGATCCCACGTAGGATCCAAGTACATCCGTCATCGCTACCGAACCCATGAAGGATCCAATTAAAATCTTCCTCACTACCGAACCCATGTAGGATCCAAATATAGTGGTATGTGGCTCTTCTTCGCTTGTCCGGCCGACGGGCCGGCCGGTTCTTCCGCCAAAGCGGCCCGTGTAGCGGGCCATGGTTCTTTCCTCACAACCGGCGCAACGACACTGGTTCCCATTGCCTCATTCCCGTAATGGCGCGACTGTGTTGTGATTCCACCGCCATCAATTATCAATACTAAAATAATTAACATGAACAACGGAGGGTTGTCCGGCCATGTTCATTCGGACCGCACCCTTCGCGTTAAATGATAGCAATCATCCAAGGTAAACGAGATGATAAAAGAAAAACCAAAGCACAATTTTAATCCATTAAAATTGAACTTTACGCCAACCTCGATAAAAGATGTTGTTTTCCGGTGTCGCGGAAGAAGGCGTCACGGGGTGAGGTTTCAAAGATGGCGTTGGTGTGGGTCTAAGGAGGGAACGACGTCTCCCACTAGCTGTGGAGAGAAGAAGGAAGTGAACGTCATATCTCCTTGTGGGGATTTCTTTCTTCGTTGAATAGGTGGAGTTCTTCGTTGTAGGATGAAGTTCTTCACAGAAGGATGAAGTTATTCAAATAAAGCTAGAGTTCTCCCAAATCTCCTCGCACAACAATTCTATCCCAACATAAAATAAGGCTTCCTCTTACTTTATTTTTTTTTCCAGGATTTCAAAATTACAAAATTCAAACATTTAATAAAATTAATTGATTAAATGTGTGTTGGCATGATTTAAAGTGGGAGAGTGGGGAGAGGAGGAGTTACCCAATTAAATACATGGGGTTTTACATAATTAAACACAAAGAGTTTAATGGGGGGGGGGGGTTTAAGTGGTTTAGGGAAGATCAAGGGTTTAGGTCACGTGTGGGCCCCACCCCAAAAAATATCCTCACATGGGAGGTTATGTGGGTGTGGGCCCCACCTTAAACTTTCTTTGGGAGAAATTAACCACCAACCATAAAAATAAAATTGTGCCACCAATTTTATTTATTTTAAACTATTTCCCCCAAAAATTAATTCCAAACCCTCTTAAAACGCAACTGCGATAAAGGTTCCCTTAAACAATTACCGGCACTGCGAACACATCGGTGACCTTAGATTTTAATTCCGAGCACCGGTTCAAAAGATAGAAAAACATGCTCGTTCGTTCACTGAACGTACCTGAGATAAACTTTGGAAATTGATTCCAAGAACACCGAGCCTTAGAATCAGGTGCCGTCAAAAACTGCGTACCTCTAAAATCACAAAGAATTTATGAAAAAAAAATTACATAAAATTTATGGGCCTTTACATTACTCACACCTCAGGTATTTACGTCCTAGTAAAGCTACATCGTAAAATAGAAAAACAAATGAGGGTACTGTACCCGCATCTGAGCCTCCCTCTCCCATGTGCTCTCCTGGAGGTTCCCATTCTACCAATGAATGCACACAAGGGGAATCGACCGTCCATGTTGGACCCGCTCCTATCAATCCTCGATCTCCATAGGGACGTCCGCAAAAGTTTCCCCTTCATCGATGTACAACTCCCCGTGGTCGATGATATGCGTCGAGTCGTGCACGTATCTCCTTAGTTGAGATACGTGGAAGACGTTGTGAACTCGGTGCAACAGAGGTGAAAGGGCTAGGTGATAAGACACCTCGCCTACCCTACTAAGAAACCGGAATGGTCTGATGAAGCGTGGAGATAACTTGCTGCCCTGGCCAAATCTCTGTAATCCACGTTGAGGTGAGACCCCTAAGAAAACATGGTCACCATCCTCGAACTCAATTGGTCTTCGTCTCTTATAATTATAGGACTTCTGTCGTCTCTGTGCAATCCTTATCCACTCCTGGATGACCTGCACCATCTCTGTCATAGCATGAAACATCTCTAGTCCTACGAGTGTTGACAACCCAGGGTCAGTCGAGCACAGAGGTGATCTGCAAGGTTGGCCATACAATGCCTTGTATGGTGCCATCCCGATGGTGGAGTGGTAGCTGTTGTTGTATGAAAACTCCAACAAGGGTAGGTGATCCTCCCAGCTGTGACCAATGTCAAGAACACATGCATGGATCATGTCCTCAAGTGTTTGAATGGTCCTCTCCATCTGGCCATCCATCTGAGGGTGAAAGGCAGTGCTCAGGCGAAGCTGCATCCCAAAATCCTCCTACAACCCCTTCTAAAGTCAGGAAGTAAAGTGAGCATCATGACCGGAGACGATAGATGATGGCACACCATGAAGCCGTACGATCTCCTGATCTTAGAGGCGTCCCAAGATCTCTACTAATCCCTACTCTCTGATAGGTAGGAAGTGGGAAGACTTGTTGAGTAGGTAGACAATCACCGAGATGGAGTCGTGTGCTCTAAATGTACATGGAAGTCCCATAACTAAATCCATTGATATCCCGTCCCACTTACACTCCAGGACCTCTAGGAGATGTACTAAACCTACTGGTACCTGGTGCTCTGCCTTCACCTATAGGCAGGTGAGGCATCGAGAAACGAATTATCCCACAACCTTTTTCATACCCGGCCACCGTTACTGTCGTCTGAGATCCTGGTACATCTTCTCCACTCCTGTATGTACCGCCAAAGGGGAAGTGTGTAACTCCCTCAGCACCTCCTCCTGTAATGCAGCTGGTACCATGGTACGTCCCCTAAAAAGGATGACTTGCTCTCCTCCTATAGAAAATCTATCAGGTGCCTATCTTGTGGATATTTGTGCATGTCATGTCTCACAGTCAACGTCCCCATGATGTGCCTCTATGATTTGATGAAGTAGTGGAGGAGTGACTGTGAGTGACTGTAGAACGGATGCTCCATCTCTATCCACAATGGATATCTGCAACGCGGCTAGCTGCTCCATCGCCTCTCTAAGTAGCTTAATACCCTATCTCTTAGTGAGAGTATCATCTACTACGTTCCCCTTCCCAGGAGTACAGACTATCACAATTGCATATTCCGGGAGGAACTCGAGCCATCTCCACTGTCTCAGGTTCAAGTCCATCTGTGAGAAGATGTACTTGAGACTCTAGAGGTCTAAGTAGACTGTATAGCACTCGCCCATCAGATAGTGCCACCACATCTTCAAGGAGAAGACCCCTGCTACTAACTCCAGGTCATGGGTAGCATTGTTCTGCTCATGCGGCCAAAAATGTCATGAACAATAAGTGATCACTACCTGCTGCAACATCAGGACACACCAGAGTCTAGTCCCTGATGCATCGTAGTAAACTACGTACCCTACGCCCTCCTCTGGTAGCCTCAATATTGGTACACTGTTCAATCTCTATCTCAGCTCCTGGAAGCTCTAATTACATCTATATGACCAAACGAAGGGTTTCCCCTTCATTGTCAAAGTTAAAAGTGGTGCTGCAACTCTGGAGAAGTCTGGCACAAATCTTTGATAGTACCCATCCAAACCATGGAAACTCCGCACCTCAATCACACTCCTAGGTGGCTCCCAAGAAAGAACTGCCTCGATTTTCCCAGGACCCACTGCAACTCTTGCCTCAGAGATAACATGCCCCACGAAGTGGACCTATCGAATCTAGAACTGACAATTCGAGAGCTTACCAAAAAGCTGGTGCTCTCGGAGTGTGTCTAGTACAACCCGCAAGTGGTAGGCGTGCTCCTACTCAGTAGTTGAGTCAATCATAATGTCGTCAATTAAGACTACAACAAATCAATCGAGGTAAGGCTGGAAGATCCTGTTCATGAGACTCATGAACACTTCTGGAGTGTTGGTTACTCCCAAAGGCATAACCAAGAACTCATAGTGGCCATACCGACACCTGAAGGCCATCTTCTACACATCCTCGTCTCAAACTCTAAGCTGATGATAGCCTGACCTGAGGTCTATCGTCGAGAACCATCGTGCTCCCTTAAGCTGATCCAAAATGTCTTCAATCCCCGGGAGTGGATACTTGTTCTTTACGGTCACCTGATTCAGGCGATGGTAGTCGACACATAGTCGTAAGCTCTCATATACCTTCTTGGCGAATAGAATCGGAGATGCCCAGGGTGAAACACTGGGTCGTATGAATCCCTTGCCCTGCATGTCCTCTAGCTATACCCATAGCTCACGAATCTCAACAGGTGCCATCCGATATGATGGAGTAGATTTCGGGGCTGTCCCGGGGTACAGGTCAATGTAGACGTCTACCTCTCTACAAAGAGGTAGTCCTGGAACATCGTCAGGGAAAATGTCTACATAACGATCCACCACAATTGGAAAAATCGGACTCCGCACATCAACCGCTCCAAGGATGAGACTAGCCAACTGATGTGTGATCAGATGCCCTCTCCTCTGCGTAAGTCTATCCTTCGCTGCGAATGCTCCCTTATTACCAGTGAAGGTGAACATGCTCCCATCTGTGCGGAGACACCACACTTTGCGCCTAATACAGTCAATCTGGGCATGGACTGTAGATAACTAGTCCATACCCATGATGATGTCGTAAGACCTCGATGCCACTACAAGAAGATCTCAGCCGAATCTCTCGCCTCCTAAGGAAACCTCACACTACCGGCAACTGTGTGTAATCGTCTAGTCTGCTCCCGTAAGAGTCTCTTGATGTAAGGATTGATCCAACGTCTCCATTAGAATCTCTGAGCTTCGGAAAAGGGCAACGACAATAAAATAATGACTCGCTCTTGTGTCTATAAGAACTACAGAAAAGGTGGAGTAGACACAGATAATACCTCAAATCATCTCAGGTGCGTCGTGGTCGTAATCCTCCACTGCCTGAATCTATGCCTGCCTCTGTCCACTAGCTCCCTGTGGTCGGGGCGGACCTCCTGGTGGTGGTGGTGGTAGAGCCTCAAAGCGTCTCCCACCACCCGCTGCTCGGCCAGCTCCTCTGCCTCGTCCGACTACTCCCTGCGGACCGCCATGGTCGAACCTCTTCCTCTTCCTGGGTGGTCCCTTAACCATCTGCTTCTCATCTTCATGGTGGGTCGGGCAGTCACAAGCCATGTGGCCCTTCCCACCTCATCCATAGCACTGCCTCTATCTCGTATGACTTGAACTGCTACGTGTTCCCCGCACCTCCGAACCAGTATCCTGAGGTCGCCCACCGGATGGCCTCGTCTACTTGGACCTCTGCGACATCTGTCTTCTTCTAGATGCAAAAGACTCTTCTCTGTGTAGCCCTGAGGTAGGCCTCGCTGCTGGCGTAGGCTCAACAAGGAAGCTCTCTACAAGAGGGGCTCGCTCCAGTACTCCTGCCTACGTCGGTATGCTGAGAGAGATAATCGAAGCCCTGATCTCATGCCTCAGTCCCTGCTCGAAGATCTGGGCCCGGAAGAATGGGTCACGTACCATGTCCGTGGAGTAGTGCAAGAGGTCAGTAAATCTCGCCGAGTACTGGGCTACGATCATGCTACCCTACCACAGCTGTAGTAACTCCTGGATGTGCACTACACGGAGGGTGGAAAGAATTAAATCCGAGAGGAAGAGGCTCTCGAAGTCCATCCATAGTAGAGATTCCACGTCGTGCACCTGGAGCATCAAGCTCGACCATCTACCTTTTTCCGCATGCATGAGACTTGCAGAAAGGATCACCATAAGATCTGCTGGTGTCCCTACTAATCTGAAGACTCGAACAACATTCTACAGTGAATCCACAATTGCCTAAGGGTCCGTCTCTCCATGGAACCTAGGCGACCTCTTTCGCTGAAGCTCCTGCAGTGCACTCAGGCGGTTTGCACTCTCAGTTTCTGGGGCTGGTTGCATCGGTGGCTCGGCGTGTAGTGGTACTGTCGGTGCCTCCACAGTAATGGGGCCCTGCACCAAGGCCTCATCGCTCGGTGGGTTTCCATCTTGCACGTAACTGGGAACCCTATATGGATACCGTCTGGTGGCCATCCTAAAAAAGAAACAGGTGATCCATGGTTAATACAATATACCTGGTGACCTGACACAAATTAATCACAAAGAAAACTTTTTAAACACACATGCAATCAGTGTTTTCGAGCACTGAGTTGGAAATTAGAAGTCAGGGTCCTGGCGTATGGATACGTCAGCCGCTGCACCAACACTGGACTCCCTGGACTGATAACCACACTCAATATGCTTAACACTATTTCTTCACATAAAGAAATTATCAGAGTCCTAATTTCTGCAGTAGAACCGACTCCTCTGATACCAATTTCTCACGACCAGTCCTCGGGGCCCATGCCGTGAGTACCCCAAGCCCGCCTTCCATAGGCCAGAGACTGGTTACTAGAACCGATGGAATAAATCCGATAAAATGGAAGGCATTGCCTTTATAAGTAAACAAACACCATAGAGTACGCAAGCTGAAGTAAACACTAAGTAAACTGAGTTAAAAAGTAAGTGATGGAAAGTAAATGGGCCAGAATACAAACCCAACTGAATGTACAGTACAATAGGAATGAAAGAACAACTGTAGTAATGTAAACCAGCAACCACTGAGTCATCCTCCGGCTTTCCCACCTGAAGGGTGGGTACGGATGGTCTCCTCAGCTCCTCGGGTCTGGTCATCTGCTCCATGTATGTCCTGCCTGAAAGTCCAACTCCGGATACTATCTCGCTCCTCAAGCCTCAACCACAATCAGCGTTGTCCATCGTCTGTAACCAACACCATGTAGTGTGGGAATATCCCATGCAGTTGTGAGTATACAATACTCAGTAGGGACCCCGAGACCCCTGAAGGTCTCCCAAAACCCATAAAAGATACCCCCAAAGGAAAGATACACACATGAAGTATCAACCAAATCTACTTAGTTATATGCCCATACATATACCAAAGTCATCAATTCTAGTTTGGCTCCAACTCAAGAGCCCAAGTACAACCCATTCCACACAAGAAATCACAACCCAATCCACACAAGAAAGCACAACCCAATCCAGATAGGAAAGCAAGTCAATCATATCTATGATATTGATTGAATGTAAAGACTCAACTCAAATAGGTATACTACTCACGAAGAGGGTTGGAGATGATAGATGTATCCTCTGAATCATCTCCCCTACCGAACCCAAATAGGATCCAAGTACAGAAGTCATCACTGCCAAACCAACATAGGAT
Organism: Viscum album; assembly: GCA_963277665.1. Classification (NCBI taxonomy): domain Eukaryota; kingdom Viridiplantae; phylum Streptophyta; class Magnoliopsida; order Santalales; family Viscaceae; genus Viscum; species Viscum album. Next base: position 1,410,478,803 of record OY728119.1, on the reverse strand, counting down.
CCAAGTACAGTAACCATCGCTGTCATACCCACGTAGAATCCAAGTACAGTCATCATCACTGCTGAACACATGGAATATCCAAATACAGTTTTCCTCACGGCCGAACACACGTAGGATCTAGGTACAGTCATCATTGTTGTCACAGTTGTAGGCAGCTCTAGGGTTCCCTCATAAAACACAATGGATTCTAGGAGGTTCTGCTCCATGAGCCAAGAGGGTGAATAAATCAACTGTAAAAAATCCTGGAGTTGATGTATCCCGAAGTTCAGTCTCGTCAAATGGAACACAATTCAATAGACTATGCGTCAATAAGACGCCCGGTGTGAGAGATATAGGCTTTTCCATCCTAGGGGCCCAGTTAGAAATATGCTCATTTCTAACCCAGACGATATCCAAAATCATCCGAAACTTACTTAGAGTATCGAAAAAGTACCATCTCATCGAAAGAGTCATAGTGCTACAGATGGCGCGTCGATCGGATGCGCAGTCTTTATGTTAACCCCATTTAAGTGATTAACGGGCCCGACCCATTTTAGCATAGTGGGATAACGGGTCGGGTTTACCTTGTTTGACGGGTCCGACCTAGTAGGGGTGTCGGACCGGTCCGAAGGGAAAACTCATGTCAGCCCGAAGGGACGCGGTCCGGACTGATGTGGCGCGGCCCGACCAGAAGTGGTGTGGCACGACCCGGCTCGGCGCGGCGCGGCGTGGCCTGGCGCAGCCCTGCTCGACGTAGCTTGGCGCAACCCCACTTGGTGCGGCCCGGCTGGGTCAGCCGAAGTGGAGCGGGCTCCACGGGGGGGGGGGGGGGGGGTGGGGGGGTGGGGTTGCGGTCTTCGTCACCGGCGGTTCCAGGTGGCGCCACCCATCCCCAAACCGGCCGGCTCGGCCGACCGGCCCTCTGGCATAAGCGTCCCTCCAGTCTTCTAGCGCGGTGCTCTCCTGGCGCCGCAGTTCTTCTTCGCCCGGCCGTCCGACGGGCCGACCGGTTCTTCTGCTGAAGCGGCCCGTGTAGCGGGCCGCTGTTCTTTTCACAGAACCGGTGCGACGGCGCTGGTTCCCTTTGCCTCATTCCCGGCACAGCACGACGGCGTTGTGCTTCCACCACCATCAATTATCAATTCTAATATAATTAATGAGAACAACAGAGGGTTGTCAGGCCGTATTCATTTGGCCCTCACCCTCTGCATAAAACAATAGGAATCAACCAAGGTAAACGAGATTCTCAACGACAAACCAAAGAACAATTTTAATCCATCAAAAATTGTACTTAACCCCAACCTTGATAAACAATGTCGTTTTCCAGTGTCGCGGAAGATGGCATCATGGGGTTAGGTTTTAAAGATGGTGTTGGCATGCGTCCAAGGTGGGAACGACCTCTCACACTAGCTTTGGAGAGAATAAGGAAGGGCACATCGTCTCTCCTTATGGTGATGACGTTCTTAATCAAAGAGGTTACGTTCATCGCGGGAGGATGAAGTTCTTCACGAAAGGATGAAGTTCTTCAAATAATGTTATAGTTCTCCCAAATCTCATCACAAAAAAATTCTATCCCAAAATAAAATAAGTCTTCCTCTTACTAAATTTTATTTTTCCAAGCATTCAAAATTACAAAATTCAAGTGCTTAATTCAATTAATTGATTAAGTGTGTGTTGGCATGAATTAAAGTGGGAGAGTGGGGAGAGGAGGAGTTACCCAATTAAATACGTGGGGTTTTACAATATTAATCACAAAGAGTTTAATGGGGGGGTTTAGTGGGTTTAGGGAAGATCAAGGGTTTAGGTCATGTGTGGGCCCCACCCCCCAAAATATCCACCCATGGGAGGTTATATGGGTGCCGACCCCACCTTCTGCTCCCTTTGGGAGAAATCAACCACCATCCATAAAAATAAAAATTTTCCACCAATTTTATTTATTTTAAACTAATTCCCCTAAAAATTAAATCCAAACCCACTTAAAACGCAACTACAATATGGGTCCCCTAAAGCAATTACTAGTGTTGCAAACACAACGGTGCCCTATGATTTCAATTCTGAGCACCGATTCAAAAGATAGAAACACCTGCTCGTTCGTTCACTGAACGTACCCGAGCTAAACTTCGGAAATTGATTTAGGGCACACCAGGCCTCAGAATCAGGTGCTGTCAGAAACTACATACTAGTAAAATCCAAAATAATTTATGAAAAAAAAATTCCTTGAAATTTACGGTTCTTTACAGGGGGAATCCATATTTGATTTTACATGAAATATCCAAACATGAAATAGTTGGATATGAAACCTTCGTTACTATCGATCAAAAACACTATCACTAGAATGAGAAAATAATACTTCATTAATTGTTTTCTAATATCTTAATAGTCGATATAGGCTCTGATCTACCAATTTTACATCATGACCAGGACAATGTTGGCCAGAAATTTACAGTATTGGACTGCCATGATTAAGTTGGATTTGATAAGCCTAAAAAACATCGACCTCAACCATGGAACCATGAGAGGGGTAAATCATTCTAGAAGGATGTTTCAAACTATGAGTAATTACTAGGAATATAAGGTATTAAACAATAACCTCAAGGTCCATCCTTTTTATCTCATCATTTCTCAAGATGAAAATTTCTTGATGCAACATTAGAGTGTCCACATACTGCTACTGTTCCTCTGGAGACTTGGATGCATTTATTGACATATACATCATATCTTTAAGACTTGGTGTCCAAGAAAAAATGGGTTGTACTTTTATTACGTATATATTTAATGTATTTAAATATTAAACATCTCATTAAATATTTTTAATTAATCTGCATGACTATGATTAATAATGTCCTAGAGTATTTTTTGCATTGATAAGGTCATGGAAGCTCCCCACTATGATGAGAACATTGAAATGATATAAAAATATTCTTAAATATAGTTCTACGATTGGATAACATACTATTAAGGGACACATATAATGATTACCTTGATGTGTTATTACTCATAAGTAGATGAGACTTTTAATCAGGAAGTTCTCACTTGGTAATCTCTATGACAGGAGATTCTGAGAATAGGCCCTCAAGTAGAAATTCCCCATGTTTTGGTGTCATCCCATATTTCTATCTGTGAGTGTGTGTAATGATCTTTAGACATTAATATTATCATTAATATGTATCACGACTCATGCACATTGATTTACTGACAAAAACAGTCATGGAGACAGTTGGTGGGAGTTGGGTACGTTAGGTGCATCATGAGTGACATGATATCAATGGATATGTCGAGGTAGGATTTGTCCCGTCCATTTATGGATGTTGATATCTCACCCCATTGATTTAAATAGAACCATCGTGCGAAATTCCATTCCATGGTGTAACAACGAGATTATTTCAGTTAGTTAAGGAATGACATATCAAGCATAATGGTTTATGAGACTATCATGAAACCTTCTTGATGAGATATTGAGACAAAGGTATTATATTACATCGCGATCATTCATATGTTAATGTTGTTATTGAAAATTTATGTTCTTTCTCTGGTGTTCCTTGACCTGTTTCTAGATAGTGATCTTGGACTTTAGGGAAGATCACCTAATGCGAATGAGAAATAATCCCAGAGGGTCACAAACTATGAGTTTTGGTGGTCTTGGTGAAATTTTCATTTAATTTAATTCATGAAATAAATATTATTCTTAAGAGCATTGAATAATTATTTTCATGTTATGATGATCCCATAAATTAAATTAAATATATATTTTTATTTAATTGATCATTTAATAAATATTTATTTACATGTTTCTAAATAAAATATTTTTTTATGAGAATAATTTATTTATATATTTATTCGGGTGTTGAAAAAATTGAAGTGGAGTTCGAGTGGATAGAAGCTGGTACGGAAGTAAAATAATTATTTTAAAAATGATAAATAATTATTATTTGGCACGAGTTAATATAATAATGACACTTCTATTATTTTGTGATGTGTAATTTTATTCATAATTCCTTTTTTTGCAAGTAGGTTCACCATAAATAATGATGCGATATTATTATTAAGAGCATAGTTTTTCCCTATGTTCATGAATGTGTTTAATTGTTGTTATGAAATTAAATATTGTAACTGAACTTTCATGAATATAAATAGACAAGTAAATATATTGTGAAATACTGAACACACCACACACATACTGAATTAAGAATTCTTGAGCTAAATAATTTCCTTCCAAATACTCTTCTTTCCTCTCTCATGAATTATAGACATTCATCAAGGGCGAAGAACATGCTATCAAGAATGACTGAAACAAGAAACTCGCTTCCCTGAGCTAGCTCCTGGTAAATGAGTGGTGTTGATCAAAGGCCATCAGAGCACATGTGGATCACTGTTAGAATTATTCTAGTTTGGATCCTCACAAGTGTGATGAGATGATCTAAAAGTGTCATTCTAAATGATCAACATCATCAAAAAATAAAATTCTGATGATCCATGTATTATTTTCACTCTGAAATTAATTAAATTAATTATAAACATGACGTGAAAGATCCTCTATAAAGGATTCAGGAATCTCCATTAATTATCTAAATGTTTGATTCTATCCAATGGGGACTGGCGTTCATCGTCGAATTGATTCCAGAACAATAATTTATCATGGTAAAAATTAATGCGGGGTTTCATCCCAATGACGCTTCCACTGCGCTTAGAACCTTCAAGTGGTATCAGAGGGGTTACATCATAGTTTAAAGTTATTTCAATATTTCATTGATGATTTACACATTTAATAATCTATTTTTTTCAATTAAAATTAATTGTTCTATAAATCTGAATCTCGTGATCTGTTCCTCCTCTTTCGTTTCACAATCATCTTACATAAATGATATATTCTTTTAATTTTGATTAAAATAAAATAGAGGATCTCATACAGATGTGCCAAAAGTTCCGGGATGTAAACACTAGAACACACGATGTGTTTTTGGTAGTACACAAAGTGTATCAATGGTTCTGTGCACTAGGTCTTGTCTGCCAAAACAAGTCGCGTCATTGGAGTATTTCTATGTCTTAATGACTTTGTGTGTTGACCAAGTACATGTGGCTTGTAGTTTTTTATATTACACTTCATGCGGCCCACTGGACACGACGTGTAGTTCCTTTGGGTTAAGGTTGGACCGTGTACCTTGTACACAGCTTGACCGGCTAGAGATTGGGTAACGAGGAACTACTCATTGTGTTGCCTAATGGACACACCATGTACACTGAAGATTTCCAAAGTACACTCACATGTCGTTTCCCCGGGTGTGTACTTCATTTGGATAGTGAAATATAATTTATGCTGTGTAGTTGGAACTAAACACTGTGTACTCATCCAAATTATGATATTTTATTATAAATTATTGTTATATTATACAAACCCTTGAGATGTGTACCATCATACATGTGTAAAGATGAGTCACAACACGTGATATGTGTTATATATATATATATATTTGTTTAATTTAACATATTCTTAATGTTAATTATATTTTTATTAGGTAGTTATGAACATGAATTCATTGGGTTTCTTGCAAGGAAAAAGTTACATAAAAATATAATTTTTATTGAATTTATTTGTTAATAATTATGATGTATGGGAATCTCAAGGAAATTCAAGAAAAAGGATTAATATAAAATGATTGGTTAATTAAATATGATATTTAATTTATTTGAGTGTGCTTTATCATAAAAAATAATGATTAAATAATTGAATTCTATTTTTATTTATGCATAAATATCATTGCATGTATAGATGATCATGATCTAGACAAAGGCCTTTGTATGTGGATGGTTTCATTTAATTTATTTATTTAAATTAAATTTGTTTTCCTTCAATCATTCTCCTAAATAATATGTAGGGCCTACATTCCCAATGTCCCTTTTATGTAAAACCCCTTTTTTACCGTCACCTGCATGTGAGTTTAGGAAAAAGGCATAAGTAATGGATGAAACTCCCATTCTAGAGGAGGCAGTTCAAGCATAAGCCGAGATGAAACCAATCCCAAGAGATACAAAGGTGGATAGGTGGAAAGCTATAAACTTGAATCCAAAATGTTCAAGATGTTTCTCCCCTAGGTCGGGGTTAGTTTATCAACCGCTAGATAAACTAACCATTAGAAAATCTCATGGTCATGCCCTTTATTTTATTTCTTTTTGTTTCATAGTTTATCATTTTGGATGTGTTGTCAAAGTCACTTATTTAATGAACTAAACAAACATGCATGATGTAAATAAAATAAACCATACTTAGGTTTAAATATTATCAGTACATGGTTAATCACTTAAGAAATATCCACTTATTATTAACAATCATGTGATAGTGATAATAATAAATTCACGCATAAGAGATAAAAATCCCTCAAATAAAATATTATGTCAGATGAAACCTTCTGTTACTTGATTAGGGGAAAAAATCAATAAAACTATGTGTCTAACCAACACTTTTTGGGACACATAATTTTATACACGAACCATTATGAAAGGATTCGGGTTACTTAACCATATTACATCAAGAGGGGTATCCCTTACTAGAAATGGTGCAATATTGGAGGCAAGAGTTGAGGAAATCCAAAAGCCGTGATTTCATGATTGGGGAGTCCACTCATCAGATCAAGGAGATGAAATCCCATTGTTGGAAAAGACCTTCATACAAAAATACATTCTAATATCTTGACCAACCCTTGTTGGGGTTATTTGAAGGGGCATATGGATCCTTTCAACTAGAATTCCATGGAAACTTGACATTCCTTGTTCAATAGTGAGGTCCATTTGGACATGATAAAATAGTGAGACTTTATAAATAGGGAGACTTTATAAAAATTTATTATTTCTTATAATATGTAATCAATAATGTTATAATGATCCGCTATTTTAATTATAGAATAAAAATGACAATCTTGTCAACCACAATATCCCTACGATGAATTCTGGATAAAGACAACATCCTCACTAGAGGTAACTTCTAGTAATGGTTTTGAAGCCTTCGAGTTATCCTATTCCATGAAAGGATATCTTACATGCTGGAGTCAGCATTACCCGATCCTCTTGCCAAAGAGGTGAGTGATGACTATTTACTAGTCTTTAAGAAACATAATAACGACATGATTGAAGTTCAATGTTTGATGTTATCATCAATTTATATTGATCTCATGAAATCTCATGAAATCAAAGAGGATTATAGAATGCTCCAACAGCTCTGTGGTCTATATAAGAAGAGATAAAGAAAGGAAAGGTTTGAGATCACTAAGGCACTCTTTTAGAGTATGATTGGAGAAGGTTCCCTAGCTTGGCCTCATATAGTCAATCTCATTGGCTACATTTGTCTCCTGGAGGTTCTTGTGTTTAAACCCCTAGAAGAACTGGGAACCAATCTCATTATTGCATCACTCCCTCAGAGCTTCTCTTACATTGTTGTCAATTTCAATTTGAAAAACATTGAGAAGTATCTATCTAATATTCTTATCCTCATTCTCCAAGTTAAATAAGATATGAAGCGTGAAAATCATTTTGTTCTTATGGTGAATAAGATGAAAGGGAAGGTGATGATCTTTAGGCACAAATCTTATTCATATCCTTCCAAGAAGAGGAAGATCAAAGGGGTGTAAAGGAATAGAAGGCAGTTTGTTTCGCATGTGGCATGAAGGGACACTGAAAGAAGAACTGCACCAACCCAATGAATCAAGGGGAAGCTTCATATATTTTTGTCATCAGATGCTATATATCAGTCTCTAAAAATTGGGTATTAGATACAGATTGTGGTTCTTACATATGTATACAAATATAGTAACCATGTAGATTTAGGATGATTGATAGAGGGGATGTATATCTACGATTAGCCAACAGATCTAGACTTGTTGTTATTTCTATTAAGGACTACCACCTCACGTTGCCAACAGGGATGATCATGGTGTTAAAGGGTTGTTATTATGTGTCATCTATTTCCAAAAAAATTATTTCTGTATCCATATTAGATACATATGGTTTTTTTTTCTTGTTTGGAAATTAACATTGCTTCTATTATAAAGATAGAATTTGTTTTCGTAGGGAACATTTTTACAACGGTCTTTACATGTTGGATTAAAAAAACCATGTAATGGAAATCGATAACAAAGATACTTCACATGACTAATTCCACACCGAACTTTGGCATCCCCGACTAGGTCAAGTATTGACAAAATTCTTGACAATTTTACATCGAGATTGGTATTTAGATTTTTTCAAACTAAAACAACTTGGAATATGTCCTACATATTTACATGAAAAAATGACCAAATCCCTATGTAGTGGGAATGGTGAAAGGGTTAAAGAACTTCTTGAATTGGTTCATACTGATATGTGTGGACCATTTCTAGTTGAAGAATTTGGGGGTACTAAAAATTCATAAATATTACAGATTATTTTAGTAGATATTGATATCTCTAATTATTGAAGTATAAGTCAGATTCTTTTGATAAGTACCAAGAATACAAGATTGAAGTTGAGAACCATAATGGTGAGAAGATTAAGAAACTCCACTTAGACTGAGGTAGAGAATATCTTAATCAATACATCATTTATTACTTATGGAAGTTTGGGATCCTATCCAAACTCGCAACTCTTTAAACACACCCATGGAATGATGTGAGATAAAGGAGGAACCAAACCCTGTTGGAAATGGTGAGGTCAACAAGGAGTCATGTGAGCCTTCCATTATCCTTTTGGGGATATGCGTTACAAATGGACTCACACATACTAATCCAAGTATCAACTAAATAAATAATTTGTATTCCATGCATGTTCTAGAGTGGAATGAAATACATGTTTTTGAATTTAAATGTGTGGTGACGTAATGCCTTTGTTGAGGCTTATTCAGGTAACAAACATGCATTACAAGGCACAAAGTGTACCTTTATAGGATACCCAAAGGAAACCAGGGGATATTACCAATATAACCCCTCAGAGAAGATAGTTATAGTAGAAAGACATTCTATATTTTTTAAGAGGGATCACATATCGAAAAGAGATAGTGGGAGTGAGATAGACTTAGATTATGTTGAGGCTCATTGTATAAAAGAGTTGGTACATGTACAGTTTCCAAAATGCCCCATAAAAGAAGGAACAGTTCCAGAGGTACAAGAACGGCAATGGATTACAAGAGAGGATAAAGAACATGAACAGTATGGTTTTATAGTTAACGAAGATGGTGACTCATTATTAGTTGATAATAATGATCCTCTAACCTACAAGGAAGCAGTAAGTGGCACAAATGATGCCATGTGGCAAGAATCCATGGATTGAAAAATTTATTCCATGTACTAAAACCAAGTATGAATTTAGGTATATCCTCCAGTAGATGTAAATCCCATTGGTTGAAAGTGGGTATTATAGAAGAAACTGGACATGGAAGGACAAGTCAGTACCAATAAGGATTGACTGGTTTCCAAAGGGTTCAAACAAAATTATGGCATTGACTATGAAGAAACCATTTCACCGGTTTCAATGATGAAATCCATCAGAATTCAATTGGCCATTTCTTTTTACCATGACAATAAGATTTGTAAAATGGATATCAAAACATCCTTCCATAATGATAACCTTCAATAATATTTCTACATGACACAACCCGAATGACTTATGACTCCAAAGGATTCCAATAAGTTTTTAAAGATTCATAAATCCATTTATAGATTAAAACAAGCATTCGGGTCATGGAACATTTGTTTTGATGATTCCAAAAGAAAATTTGGTTTTATCCAGAACGAATGTTAGCCTTGTTCCCACAAATGGTTTAGTGGGAGTGCAACAGTTTTCCAAATAGTATATGGTGATGCGATATTACTTATTGGAAATGAGATACCAGTCTTACAGTCTATTAAGGTATGGTTGAATCAATTCTTATCCTTGATGGACATGGGCGAGGCAGCATACATCCTTGGAATCAAGATTTATCATGATAGATCCAAGAAAATGATGGGACTAATTCTAAGTAAATACATTGATATGATATTGAAGTGATTCAGTAATAAAAAATTCAATAAGGTATTGTTTCCAGCATTACAAGGAATTCATATTTCCAAGAAAATGTGTCCTCTAACCCAAGAGTTAAGAATTATAATGGAAATGGATCCATATGAATCAGTGATTGGGTCAGACATGTATGTCATGCTATGTACTAGGATGGATGTCTCCTATACATTATGTTCGGTAGGAAGATATGATGCTGACCAAGGTGATCGCCATTGGATGGTAGTCAAAACTATCTGAAAGTATATAATGCATATTACGGATATGGTCCTAGTATATATAGAAGATGAGTAACTAGTTATCATAGGATATGTAGATTCTAGTCTCTAGACTAAACAATATGACATGATGTCATAAACAGGATACATCTTCACTTTGAATGAAGGGGCAGTGAGCTAGAAGAGATCAAATAAGAGTGTGGTCACAGATTCTACAGTAGAGTCTGAGTATATCATATCTTCTAAGGAAACTAATGAAGAAGTTTGAATGAAAATATTCTTCCAGTAGCTAGATATGATTCCTAGTAGTAAATATCACATCACATTGTACTATGATAATAGTACAATGGTGGTCTCGTAAAAGAACTAAGGTAACATCAGTAGAAAAATCATATATAAAGGATGTATCATCTATCGAGATATTTTTCTTTGAAAGGTGTACTTTCAGTGAGAAGTTTTTCAACAGAAGAAAATGTGTCAGACCCCTTGACTAAATCCCTTACTCAGCAAAAGCATGATCACCATATGAGGTCTAGTGGACTTAATGTTATAGGCAGTTGGCTCTAGTCCAAGTGGGAACATGTAAGTGTTTGTTTCCTAGAACCAACAAGTTGTAACATAATTAAATGGATAATTAATGTATTTAAATAGTAAACATATTATTAAATATTTTTAATTTTTTTAGGACTATGAAGTAATAATGTCTTTGAGTATTTGTTGCATTGATAACGTCATGTCAGTTCCCCTCTATGATGAGAACGTTGAAATTCTATAAAAAAATATTCTTAAATGTAGTTCTGTGGTTGGATGATATACAATGAAGACACACCTAGGTTGCAGACATCAGGTTCAAGTACTCGCAAGTATATGTGACTTCCTCTCATGAAGTTCTCACTTGGTAATCACCAAGACAGAAGATTATGAGAACAAACCCGCCTGTAAGAATTCCGCATATTTTGGTTTCATCAGATATTTATATCTGAAAGTGAGTATAATGATCCTTAGAATTTATGATTATCATTAATATGTGTCACCACTCTCACACTATGATTTACTGATGAAAATTGTCACACTGACAGTTGGCGAGAAGTAGGGTACGTTGGGTGCATCACGAGTACCATGATATTAATGGATAATTCATGGAAGGATTTGTCCCTTCCATTTATCGAACCTGATATCTTGGACCATTTATTGAAATAGAACTATCGCACAAAATTCCATGGCCATGGTGTAACGACGAGTTTATTTCATATAGTCAAAAAACAACATATCAACCATAAAGGTTGATGTCACTTTCATGTAGCATGCCAGATGATATATTGAGACAAATAGATTATTTTACATAGTGAGTGTTCATATGATAATCTCATTTTTGTGAATTTATGTTCATTTTCTTGGGTTCCATGACCCATCACAAGATAGTAATCTTGGACTTTAGGAAATCCCACTGAATTCCAATGAGAAAGAATCTTATAGGGTCACAGACGATTTTTTTGGTGGTAACAGCTACATTCTATTGGAATTTAATTAATTAGATAGATATTATTCCCAAGACCATGGAAGAATTATATTCATGTTAAGATGAATGAATAAATTACATTATTTATAATTATTTATTTCATTAGACATTTAATAAATATTTATTTACTAGCTTGTAAAAAAATATTCATTTAAGTGAATAAATTATTTATTTATTTATTTTGGTGTTCAATAAATAGCAGTGGAGTTCGGAAGAACCAAGGGCGGTCTGGTAGTAAAATAATTATTTGCAAGATGGTAAATAATTTTTTGTTGGAAAAAGATAAAATAATAATGTCACTTCTATTATTTTGCGATGCTGAATTTTATTCATAATTCCATTTTTCGCAAGTTGGATCCTCATAAATAAGGACATGGTATTATTATTATGAGGATGAGGTTTATCTATGAACATGAATTTATTTAACTTCAGTTATGAAATTGAATATTGTAACTGAAGTTCCATGCATATAAATAGACAAGTACGTCTATTTTGCCCTAGTGAACACAACACACACTTTGTGAATTGAGAATTTTTTAGCTAAACAATTTTTCTCTCAAATCCTCTTCCCACCCCTCTCAAGAACAAGAGACATTCATCAAGGATAAAGAATAATATATCAAGAATGAACAACACATGAGACTCGCTTCGACACACTAGCACCTGGAGAAAGAGTGGTGTCGATCGAAGGCCATTTGAGAATTTTTTACCACCACTAGAGGGATTCTAGTTTGGATTCTCACAATAAAAATAAGATAATCTGGAACAGTCATTCTGAATGATCAACATCATCAACGGAGAAAATACTGAAGATCCAAGTATTCTTTTCTTTATGAATTAATTAAAATAATTATAAACATGATGAGAATGATCCTCTATAAAGGTTTATATCCTCTTCATTATTTATCTAAATCATTGATTCTATTCCATAGAGATTGGAGTTCATATTTAAATTGATATCAGAATAATCATTGATCATGGTAAAAACTAATGTTGGGTTATATCCCAACTAGGCTTTCGCTGCACCCGGAACCTTCAATATCTTCCTCGTATCCAAGGTTCACCAGAGTTAGGTCATCAATGGTGATTGATAAACCCTCATTGAATATAGTATGGGAATATTTTAAATACTCATCATTACCTAAGACAATAGAATCATAGGGATGTGTTGTCCCTTCTTGGCCAGCCGAATCAGGGGAATCACTGGTGCCTATTTTAGAAGATAGAAAATACATACTAATCTATTCCGAATCCACTAAAACATTATGTATAATATTTATCCACATTATACTATCTATTATCTCACCAAGAGATATATTCATGATGTCAAAATAATGTTGGTGGGTCTGATTCAATTAATCCATTCCTTCTCTATGTAATATGTGGGCATACCATGATATGGTTGTCATAGGGTGATTCTCTAGATTCTTCACATGAGTTTTGGCCTCTCATATCACACAAGAATTTATAGTGAAATTGTATGATGTCATTTTGGGGAACTAATTATTCTTATAAAGAACAAAAACATTTTTATTTTGAAAAAGACGAAAAATCCAAGGTCAAACATTGTATCCTCTAACAAATGAAGCTGACGAACATATGGGGTACTTCAGGTCTAATAATGGATTGATTGTTTGGGTTGTTCAATCATTGGGATCACTAATATGCTCAACCCCATCAGTCTAAACCAAATTCCCATATTTCTTATAATAAAGAATCAAAGGGGGACACATCACTCTATAGTACCCCTACTCGATCGTTGTGGGAGTATTTGAGGAAGTGGTGACATGAGGAGAAGACTGTTGTATGAAATTGATTTTAGGTCCTACCCAACATCATGTTGAAGGTGATATCATTTGATAAATCCATGAATTGGGTACATGATATCATTCAACCAAACTATGTCTTATGATAAAAAATGCCACACGATTACTTCCAGCTCTTTTCAAAACCCTAAATAATTAGGTTGAAGGGAATTGAATCTTATTCTATTGGTCCTAACATGTGGACCATCTGGGTTGGGATGAGGATTATCCTAGAATAAATATGAAAAAAATCAGTATATGAAATCCATTCCAAATAATTAACTTATGATGTATAAGGGGAATATATTCGATCGCATTAGTATTCCTTCATTTTCATCGAAGAATGATATGAGAACATTTGATTCATGTTTCATGAATTCTTCTATATAGTTGGCTATAAAAACAACTACTTTGTCTTCCAAATAGAGATAGATTGTAAAAGATTCAATAAGTTTCTCATGAATTTAATTCAGTAATATGTTGGTATATAGTATTTAAATTAACTCATATTTAATATCTATGTTCTATAACACATTGTACATTTTCACAAAAGGTATAATTTTCCCGTTGTTGGTCTCTCCTTAGAAGAGAGAACTACAAATTGTATTGGATGAAACACTAGGGTATGGCTATTTCGGGTAGTATTATACTATTTATTATCATACCTTATTTGATACACTTCTTGATTAGTATCGTTCTTTTATCCATTTTCTTGGATCGTACATGATTGATCAGGTAGTTGTCTTGGTAGAGATTCACTGTCAAGTAGCATGATCGACTACATGAAGGATTGCAGTTTCATACTGGGGGGGGGATGGCCTACCATGATCTACTGAAAAACAACTTTCCATTCTTAGTGGTATGAGAAGAATAATTTGGTGTACTACCCTGAGAATTCTATTGTTTTAGGTTCTCTCTATCTCTTCTTAGATGGTATCATCTAGAACCACCAGAGAGGGTTTCATAGAATTCCTAAATATCAGATGTTGTGAAGCAGAAAACTAGTTAAATGTCATTAATAGGTGAAAATTCATATTTCTCATCTATTATGTAGTCGCGAATGAGAGTGACTCTGGGTTCATCTTCTATTCCATGTGGAATGAATTCAATATTGTTATATGATGGATTTGACAGTTGTGGGTGACTCTATATTCCCTTGAACCGTCATCATATATTCATCAAGGACATGGAAGTCTATGATGAAAAACAGTACCTACTATAGGATACCTGGAAGATATAGAATGTTCTGGATTTCTCAAATGGGAATAAATGACACAATGAGTACGATAAACAACCTTGATTGAAAACTAGTCATCAAACTTCTATCACTTATTGTAAGAATAATACATACCTCCACTAAATCATTATATGTCACTATTTTTGTTAGTGGATATATGGGTCACCAGTGTCGGAATTTCAACAGGCATGTCCAAAAAATTATAATCATGGTCTTGGTGAAAATATCTGAACACATATAATTCCTTGATGGTAATTCCATGGATTTGATGGTATGGTAAATGGTCACGGAAGCCAATGAATCTGACATACTGGGAAAATTATCATTCATAAATTATAGAATTACATTATCCATAGTGAAAATGATGTAGCATGGGACCTATGAATACTATATGAAATAGTTATAATGTATTCTTCCTAATAAAGGCACTTTGTGAGTCTGACCAAGATGGGGGATAGAGAAAAATTCTCTCATTAAGGTAGAGGCACATGATGAGGTGGTTCATGAGAATTCTGTACTGGATGAGGTGACACGTGGTGGGGATGATTCATGTGTATATTCTCTTCAGACATTGAAGTAAAAAAATCTACCTACTTAGGGGACTCTATTTTCATCACATCGGTAGAATATTCATTCTCATTCCATCTTAAATATGCTAGAAAAGGAAAACAAAAGATAATATTTTCTGACCTATGTTAAAGCCTCATCAGTGTGCTGCACCTTTTAATAGAACTATTGGAATCCACTATAGAAATTAAATGCGTCAAGGGTAGGTGAAGACACACTCTTTATGTACCCCACACACATATTCATAAGATGTATTGTGGACAAAACAAGTTGATTGAAATTAAAAGGTACTACCACTGGGTGAAAAAGTCTATGGATCACTCATCAGGGCACTAGATTTATAGGAATTGTTTAGAAATACTTGAATTTTTTGTGTTAGATCTGAACTACTATAGAAAATTCCACTAAAATATCCTCCCAAACCGCAATGTAAATTATGGCCAGTTGGTTGTTCCAAAAAAATTTCTAGTCTTTCTAGCATCTGAAAATATCTATGGAGCTCTAATTTGCCTTAATATTCTTGGGATCCCAACAAAATTCCACACCATGAGTTAATTTGGGACAAGTTATGTAGTTGGACACACATCTCATTGAACAAGGTTACTGTGTGATTTACAATTTTCTAATGTGCTCAAATATTGTCAAATAAAGATGGGTACATATTTTTATCAAGTAAGATCACCACCTATAATGTTTCCAAGACATCTATGAGAGTGCTGAGAGTAGATACTATGTAATATTTTTGGGTAATTTTTTCCAACAAAGTAGTGATATGACATTAAATTTAGGCAGATATCTCATCAACTCGGAGAGTACCATAGCTTGGGTCCCACGGAGGATAATCACAACTCTCATGAAGATTCAGCAACTCTTACCTTAGTATTTATCCATATACCAATGATTATTCTCTCACTAAGTGCGTGGCCTGACAAATCATGGTTTGGGGAATCTTGATAAGTAGAGAATTTACCCCCTTTGGACAAGTTATAGGTTATCTTAAAAAAATTTGCACTGATAAAAAATGAGATTAGTAACGAGCCATTAATGTTCTTCGAGCATCTAGAGAAAGAAGGATACCATGTTATATGTATCTATCTTATTCCCAACCTCCTATAGATCAAAGGGCTTGATAATTAAATTCAAATTAATGATTTGATAATTTATAGGATATAATGATTCATTAAAGGGTTCTCCAAGCCCACATGTCTACCTATTATTGCAAGTAAGGATACCAATTAGAGGGACTTCCTTTTACTACTCCTCCCCTTTAAATGGACCTTCCATTTAATATCACATGTTGTTTCCACCATCCCTCTAGTAAACTAAAATATTATGGATAAACATATTTACCCTAAATTTTGTCAAAGGGTAATTTTCATCTTCGATGGATTAGTCACACTTCTGCTATATATGGATTAAATTGACTGTGTCAGACTCTCACTAGTGTTTTATGTATACTCATGGTGTTGACTCTTTGATAAATCTATAGAGAACTGTGAGGCTCTTGACACATTAATTTTGGAGGGTCACATATTGTAGAGACAAATTTGATTGATAGTCCACTGGGAGATCAATGATCTTGATAATTGGGAACTACTACCCGATGTCATCAAGGTTCTCATAAACCATTGGGTAAGAAAACAGATGATTATGGAGGAGGTGATATGTCACCTAGGTAGTCTTTTTGAAACACACTACCTGGTCATTAATGAGAGACTTTTTCATGTAAAATCTCAAAGTTTTAGGTGACTATAAAACTAATAATAGCCGGTTGATGGAGGAGTCCTCCAAAATTCTATATTATATTGAGGAAGGGTCCTTCTCTTGGTAAGTGAAATCTCAAATCAATTCAGGCTAATATATGGGTGAAGATACAATGGTTTATTGGTTCTTTAGCTAGTTTACCAAGATATGTTTCAATGAATATTTCAAACATCTTCTAGATGTTGGGGCATATCTCAGTTGTAGTTCCAACATCATCATCGCATCCCTATAAGATATGTTACTAACAACTGTATCATGTAGGGGGGTGGAGACATCCATTTGTGTCTAGATAGAGTGCACACCTTATGAGGGAATCTTGCGAGACTCTGAGAACCCTTAAAATTTAAGTGTAGAGTTTGAGATGATGGAAATATTTTTTAATAAAGATGACTACAATGTAATTCAAAAGAAGGGATAAACAATATCTTGTAGTTTCATATAATGTTAGTGGGATTTGGTGATTATGGTGATCTTAGATTTTGGGGATGAAAATCTTTAATGTTGGGATCTTTCTTCAAAACTCAACATATGGAGTGATAGATCCATCATTGAGTATTATATTAACATATTTTGTGAGTGTACAATGTGGTTTATGATGAATTGTTGGTTCCTAGGGTTCTATATCAGACAATGGGTATTCTTCCATCTATCCTCGGACCATTCATGGGGTAGGGTATATCTTCACCATGTGGGGGACCTCCATGCCAATTTATGTTGGAGTAAGGAGGAAATTTTGTTTGATCAGTAATTGAATGGGGTAGGCCACCATAATAGTTTGTTATAGAGTATGGAGGACCTTCTATTAGGTCTGTTATAGTGTTCAGAGGACCTTGGAAATGATGGATAGCGACATGTGGAGAACCCCATGATGGCTAGTTGCCTTTTGGAGAGGATCTCCACACTGATTCTACTCACATTGGGATATATCATAATAATTTTTGGGGGTTCATAAAATTTAGATAATCAACATGGTCTAAAAATGATGTTTCCATGGTCTCAATCCCACCCCTAAATCAATAAAAACCTATCTATTTTCTTTCATGGATTTAATGGTAGATGCTAACTGTGGAAGAGGTCACTAGACATGAAGAAGATTCCACTTTTCAGGAACAATCATCAATATTCCCTTGACCCTAGTGTTATATGAGATAGTCTAGGGATTATAGAGTAAGGGTAAGTCCTACTACTCTTCATCTTATGGGACTGGTTGCTCCTTGCACTAATGGGTCCTAGTGGTAGCCCTACCAGAAAGCTGCTTATATTTTCTAACTGCAGTTGTGACTCATTCGTCACCTACCACCTCAGTATTGTGGAGAAATTCAAAATAACACTGAAAATAGAGACTCCTGATCTAGTTCATCATTGTAACATGGATTCTTTCTCCCTATGTGTCCCTCTTAGTTGGTAGTTTCAGCGAGTCGTGTATGACTCCATGTCCTAGAGGGACACATCCATGGATGGCATGACCCATTCTCAATCATACCGAATCATGAGGACATTGATAATACTCCTATGCATGATCCCATGGGTTGATATGGGGTGTGGGTGTCTTTGAACAAAAGTAATGGAGGATGTCTTGATAGTGGTGTTATCATAAATTATTTCCCTATCAATGTTCATCCAACCCTAGCGCCTGTAAGAGCTAGGTTTGTAATTTCTTACAGGTTGATTGTAGTAAAGGATATTGATTCATCTATCAATATAGGTATATAAAAATGAACTCCCAATTCCTCATCATCATAAAATCCTATAAATTAGAGATGGATCCATAATTTTGATATTGTAGACCAAGGATTCCAAATGTCATCTTCCAAATTCACAGGTGTGTTTCATGATGATTACACCATTTTCCTAGTGGGACTAGTGTTGGATGATTGAATGAGAAGAATAGAAAATTCATTGATTTACTGAATTCTTATAGCCCCCATGGTTGAGGAGATTAGTTTTGTGCTGTGTTTCCCATTTCTATTTCTTCTGTTTTTTCTAGAACCTTCCTATGCATCCTTGCATATTTGAACTCATTCCCCACATTCCAACAATGAAATTGTGGTCAAATTTGATCACATTCATCATAAATTTCTACTAATTGATTGAAATGGGATAGTTGGATGATGGTCCCCCCATTCATGGATCCCTCCTTATAGATCATGTCCTATTTTGGGTCTCTACCATAGATTATGTTATGATCATGAAAATCATTACCATTTCCATCTCTATGGGGATATTGTTTAATTGTTGTACTTTTGTCTCAATAGGGAATCAAACATTAGTTATAAGATTAGACATTTTTGTTATATCTGTACATGTATGGATGTTGTGTATAATAGGAAACTAAAAATATTTTCCTTTAAAGGGAATCTCATATGAGTCATCTAAGGAACAAAACCCAAGGAATCACACATCGATTAAGAGGTAATAAATCCATGACTGTATGTATTTCAATGATTTTTACTTTAGGATTCAGTTATTTATCATGGGGTATATTTTATAGGTTATGGAATGAGTTTAAATTCTTTTGGATATGGAAATATTGTTAAAATATTTTGTGGATGGCTTCGAAACATGTTTTAATTTTTTAGGGATGATTTTTTTGTTCATAACAACACCTTCAGGAAGATCAATGGAGGTGGGTCCCAAGAAGGTATGATATCACATGTGGGTTGATGGATCGGAACACCACTTGAGGTGGATATGAAAGGTGATTCTCTGGGAGGGAACAAGTAACACCTTGTTTTATGTATTACAATGACCCATGAGTTTGATCTAGTAGGTATATACCTAATAGGGATGATGTCAAACATGATTTTTTGGATTTGAAAACCCCATGTGACAGATCAAGGATGGATGGGACAGAATTCCAATTGAGGTAGATCCTGGAGTTACTTCTCTAGGAGGAATGATGTGACACAAAGTTTGATGGATCTGAATTCCCCTTCCGGCATCCATAGGATGGATAGATTATAATTCCCCATGAGAAATATCTGTGATGGATAGACTAGAACTCCCCTTGGGGAAGATACCAGAGGATCATTCATATGAGGTAAGATGTCTCAACTGGGTGGATGAATGAGAATGTGCCTTGGGGTGGATCTAGGGTGGAGGGATCCAGAAGCCCCTTAACAAAAATACAAAATGAATGGATCTGAAATCACCTTGGGGAAGATTCCTCAGGTTTGTATCTTTGAGCAATGATATTGCACATGGGGTTACTAATGTTAGTATTAAACCTCAATGAGGCTCCCTACATACCTTATGTATGAGTCAGGGGTCAAAACCCACACGGTTCAATACCAACATTTATGTTCATACTACAGGATATATCCATTTAGTTTTAAATTTTTCTATAAGGAAACTCATGTAATGGAAGGAGCACCATTGAGGGATATGTTATAGTAATACAAGATGTGTCCCCTTGACAATCTTGACATGTATTTCTCCAATATATGGAATGTATTAAACTAATACAAGATGTGTGGGGAAAATGGTGTACCTAAAAATGTAACAATATAATATTTTTCAATGATACCAATTATTTCATATACCCTTTCATTTCAGGTACCCCACTTGGGGTTAATGAAATTATACTATTATATTCCTTGATCCTAACATGGGATGTATAGTTATTCTCATGGATATAAATTCAGTCATCTATAGATGTACATTTGCAATGATTATATAGGTACAATAAACATGTCATTATTTTACTCCACATTTATTGAATTGATGAACATCATGGTATGTTTCCTTGAACTGTACTCTCTTTTATTAGGTTTTCTAAATTAAAAACCCACGTATTAATAACCTTTTACCCCCAATTCAACCTAAATGACTCCCCCATTGTCCACAATCCTTAAAAATATTCAAAATATCATATTAAAAATTAACAAATATGAACAAAATGGGGAAACAGTAAAAATTTAAAAATATATATCCAGCTCAAAGTGAAATTTAGAATATCTAATCATGGATCAATGCTCTATATCCACTACATCCTAATCCAATTCTGATGAATTACTTATAAAAATTCCTATGTGGTTCCCTCTCCCTCTTTCTACATCTATCTCAATGTAATGTAGAGGGAACATCCTAACATTCTCATGTGAGTGCAGGAGAATATAGGTCGTGGGGAGAGATAAAATGATAAATAAGAAATTAAAATAAACTTCCATTTAGTGGCCTGACTATGGAATAAGAATCATAATAATTTTGAAACCCTTTATGGGTAATATAAATGATTCTAGATTTAATTTTGAATTTAGAATTTACACCCTAGTATCTATTTGTAAGATATCGATGTTCATAAATGTGAAAATATTCCGTATTTATTTATCAAATACTAAAATATTATCAAAGTTTCATCTATAATGTACTCAAAAAAACATATATCCGAATAGGAAACACATGACCTTGTGAATATCCCAATCATAAAAAAATATTCCCGGATCATTTAATATGGGATATTACAATTTTACCCTGTATAAGAACATTATCCTCCAATATCTATCACAAACCGGAAAAAGGATACTAGACTCTAACCATTCTGAATACATAGGAATGTTATGTTATAAACCTCAAAATATCAATCCAAATCATGAATGTCATTTAATCCCCTTATATAGGTGTAAAAATACAAAATTCAGGTAAATTTCACAATATATATTGACAAGGGTCCTTACACTCTGAGCATGGATAGAGGGGAACATGAACATGCATATAAATTCTGAGATCATGAGATCATGAACATATAAGGTTATTAATTATGGATGTTTCTAGTGAATGAATGAAATAGATGGTATTGTAATCCCAATGGGGGCATCATGAATGTTATACCATGTGGTAATATTTGATATACATGAGTCCTTGAATAATAGATATTTTTAGGTACTGGAATGTGTATTAGTCAACATTTAATTGTCTCCATCATAGTTTTACATAATGTTTTTTATTATATGTTATTTTATTATGATTAATTTCAGATATTCCATATGTTTTTTATTTTATACAAGAATATTTAAACATGCATACACAAATTGAAATTAAGGGTGCATATAGGGGCATGTGGCGATATTTTACCAATTGGTTGACAAAAATATCATTTATGTATAGTAGTCCACATACCTTTAAAAATATTTTCTTACAATTATATATTTTTATGAATGGTCCCATGGTATGGAATTTTATGTAATTTGATATGCTATATTAATATGGGATAATAATATTTATGGTGATACTATGAATTGTTATGTTATCATAAGGGACCTATGCTATTTATTTTATTTCACATATAGTTCTTATGAGGTAACCCACCATGTTTATTCTAACTATATTAGCATGAAATATAGTCGTTATTATATATTTAGGATAAAAATGGACATATTTTAGTTCATTTCTAAAATATGTAGTGTTTTATTTTAAAAAATTTATATTTACATATGTGTAATGTGACTAAATTACGATCTAGTAATCAATCAATGTTGAATAAATAATATGAATTATTTTATTGTATTAATTGTATATGTTAAGGATTTTTGATAAATCAGTTCATTAGTTGTAAATTTTATCCTTTTGTGCTAGTTTTCAACCTATAGTTATTGAGTATTAATCTTGAGGAATTGTTGATACTTTAATACATATATATGATTCAATATATAATATGAGATTTTAAATATAAATTTTGAGTAGTTTTGGATTTTCTAGGATCTTGTATAAAGGTGGTGGTAAGTAAAATTCTATGATTAAGAAGTATGATATAAATATTACTAGAAAATATAGTGACAGTGGAAAATCATGTTACTGGAGATGTATAAGAAAATGAAGATATTAATATTATAGAGTAAAACCCAACTCTACCTAACCTATCACACCGTGTAGAATGCTAAAATCCAAAAAAAAACATTCTTGATCACCATATGATAGAAATAAAAACCATCGAATAATAAATAACACATTTGGAAATGTATTATCTTAGGTATAATGGTATGACACATCCATAAAATTTTAAGGACACACATAGATAATTAGATTAAACTAATAATAAACATACAACTAGAGTTATATAGTAATGAAGAAAAATAAATACAATGGACATCATGACATCATACCTAAAATGTAAAAAAAGATACATTAAAATTATATATTAAGTTAAAGTATCAAAATACTATCACCTTAATCAACCATAATACAAATAAATATATACCAATGATATAAAAAATCTTAATTTTTTTAAAAATATTGTTCCGTTCAATGACCAAACCACAAATTTTATTGATACAAATCAAAAAAGTACACATGTCTGAAATAAGGAATATTGTTTACATCCCTAACATAAAGTGGGAGTAACTCAGGAGGAAGATAATCCCTCCAAATAATATCATGAGCAACACCCATAATAGAAAGCCCATCCATGATCCTATTTTCTTCACGACACATATGGGTGATGATGAAGTTCATATCTGATAGAGAGTTCAGGCAGTCCATCTAGCGCATAGTGAGCGTCCAAGCCAGATGAATGGTACCATTCCAGATGGCCTGGACAATCGCAGTGGAGTCACATTAGATCCAAGTATTGTTCTAGTTGTATAGAATGACGAACAAGATAGCATGGATAACGCTCATCATCTCAGCTTCCAAAGAGGAAGAAAACCCGCAAGATCCATAGAAACATCCGAGTGTCTGGTCAAGGTGATTTCTAAAGATGGCTCCACAACCTACTGGGCCAGGGTTGCCTTTAGAGGAACCATCGGCATTGATTTTAGTCCATCATGGGGGAGGGGCATCCAAAAAACATCAAAAGTATATCTAGGGAGAGGGTAATTTTCATCAACCCCAATACACCGAAGAATCCCAAAGTCACGCACCAAGTTGTTGCAAAGATCCTTTTGAATTGAAGCCGCCTCCCAAATCATGATGAGAATTCTAATTTTACATACATTAATCTTGAATGAGTTGTTACGAAAAGTAAGATCTTTTCTACCACACCATATCACATGAATAATCTTTGCTACAACTGCAACAAAAAGATTCTTGATCTGTTGGGAGTTAGGAAGGTCCATAAACCATTGTAGCTGCGAGGTAATAGAACTAAAAAATGTCTATCTACACTCAATAATTTCAAAAATATAATTCCAAAGAGCCATTTTTGTATCACAAGAAATAATTAGGCGATTAATATCCTCTCGAATTTGGTTACACATATGACATTTAGAACAGATATTAACCCCGAAACTTACAAGCAGGTATCCGTGGGGATTCTACCATGGGTGATACGCCAAAATAGAGTGAATATCTATGGTTTTAACCAGGCTTTATTAAAGTTTTTTAACCATGATAAATTTTTGTCATCATTGTTGAAAAAGTGGTTGTAGTAATTTTTAGAGTCAAACACTCCTTTGTGAGATGTTTCCCAAAAAAGAAAGTCATCGGTATTTGTGAAGGGATAGCTGTCAAGAATGTGTTTAATATCCTCAGGTAAACACGGGTTTGGAAAATGTATGACATTCTTAAAGGAGTCATTTGAGTGTAGAGGAGATTGTTTTTTGGGAATTAAAGAGTTCAGGGGAGCGCCAGTACAGTTATCCAACCAAAAGATTAAATTAGAATCTTTTCTAACCAACCATCTGGAATATGTCATAATAGAAGTGAAGGCATTTTTAATGGCGGGCCAAATAGAGGACGTGAGAAAGTGAGAGTGTTTATTTCTATTTTTTAAGGAAAAATGCCCTAATAAATCCGTAGAAGTAGAGTTCTTATGATTGAGGTTCCACATGATCTTGTCTTGAAGAGATTCATTAAAATTAGAATAGTTTTTAATACCAATACCACCTTTATCAATCAGTTTGCTGCAGTGGCCCAGGGTATAGTGACCGGTTTTTTCTCTAGAGTACTCCTAGTCCAAAAAATTTTCTTAATAGCAACATTAATGATCTTTATGAGACTCTTTGGCCATTTTTAAATCATCATATAGTAAACAAATTTGGAGACAATAGTATAATTAACAAGACAAATTCTCCCAGTCATCGAGAAGTTATTACCCTTCCAAGAAGAAAGGTGTCGATGTGTTAGATCCATGATAGGGGAGAATTAAGTTTCTTTTGGTCTACTCCAAAATATGGGAACACCAATATAAGTGAAAGGTAATAAGCTCTCTTTAACACCTAAGGTATTGGTGTTGTGGTCTTTCCTACAGGAGCGAATGTCTTTACAAAAGAAAATGAATGATTTGTGTCAGTTGATGTGTTGACTAGAAACTTCTTGGTAGTGAAGAAGGATGGATTTAAGAAGGTTAACATTTATTTTGTCCCCATGAATGAAAAGAATTATTTTATCAGCATAAATAAGGTACAAGAGAGAATTCAAGTTTAATGGAAACATTCCATCCTCAATTTTTTTGTTTAAGAGATTTGTTGATTCAGAGGAAAGACAGATACAATCTTAAAAAGATCTTTCGTTAATAAGGAAAAATTTATTTTAGGAGACAATTCGATTGCTAATAGAATCATTTCTACTGGAAATTAATTTGGTGATAATCTTGAAGAGTTATTTTTCAGAGCAATTAGCCTGAAGAGGTGTAATTTATCCGCATTCTCACTTTTAGGGATAAGGACTAGGAATTGAGAATTTAAACCATGAGGATGAATGCCTCTTGAAAACAAAGTCTTCACCATGTGACAGACATCATCTTGAATTACATCCAAGTGTTTTTTATAGAACCCATTATTAAAACCATCGGGCCCAGGAGCACCGTCCGAGTTTAGGCTAAAGACCGTGTCATTAATTTCTTGTTCAAATAGAATACTATTGAGAAAAGAGTTCTCTTCTTCAGTAACAAGCGTGGGAATGGCATCAGGCATAAGATATTTATCAATCACAGTTCCATTGAAGAGATTGTGAGTGTAATATATCACATGATTGGAAATTCTTTCCTCTGTGTTAAGAATCTGACCCCCCTCTCTGTGTTAGGCAACAAGCCTATAGGCTTTTATAACTCTATGGAGGGAATTGTAAAATTTAGTATTCCTATCCCCATCATTCATCCATTTGGCTTTAAATATTTTCTTTTTGAGGTTGTCCTTAAAGTTGAGTAGAGTGATAAGTTTAGAGGAAATGTTGCTTTCATGTTGGGAGTCTTGAGCACAGTTTGAGAAGGTGCTATCATTTTGAATTTGAGTAAGTTCTTTTTCCAGAAGGGTGATATTATGGTCTATTTCATTTTCTTCAAATTTTCACCAGTTTTTTAGGACTTGTTTAAGCAGTTTTAATTTCACTGAGCAGGAAAACACATCATTATGACTATGCATATTAGCTCAGGACTTTTTGATGATATTCGTACAGTCTGGTTCAGAGGACCCTATAGTGTTATATCTAAAAGGGGTATTAGATTTTTTAGTGTTTTGGGAAAAGCTAACAAAGATGGGATGGAGATACGAAGGAATCTTCATAAGAGTGATACTAGAAATGTTGTCCCATTTATCTAGGGCATGGTCATTAGTGAAAGCCCTGTCAAGTTTACTAGCGACCATCCTATTGTTATGTTTTCTATACCAGGTGAATTTAGCACCCATTAGATTAATCTCTATAAGGTTATTAAGTTCAATGCACGTTTTAAATTTCTTAGTGGATATAGAGTCATGCGAAGGGCCTATTTTCTCACTAGGAGATAAAATTGCATTAAATTCCACAACTATAAACCAAGGATTATGGATAGTGTTACTGAGTGGGGTGAGCTTGTTCCAATGAGATCTCCTATCTTGATATCTTTTGCAATCATAAACAAAGGTAGTATGGATATTTTCATGTTCAAAAACATAATCACTGATAATATCTTAATTCGAGCTATCAAAAACACTAAAATTCTTCAAAGAAGAGTGATCAAATAACCATTAAGATTCATTAGCTATACCATTACTGCAATCCCCTAAGAAAGAGTAACCAAAGGGGGATGAATGTTTGAATATATAGGCATAATTTACTTTTCCTTTACCTATGTCCTGGAAAACGATGTTTATATAAACATGAAGAAATATGTAGGTTGTGAGGAACAATTCCTTTTAGGGTTCTAACTTTTATCAATTAAGGATTTTAAGCATTTAGAAAAAATAAATACTGTTTTAAAAATTAAATTTAAAAAACCATTTTTCTAGGAATTGTTTTTAATTTAAATCAATAATTTAAAACCCCTTTTGGGTTTCTTAAAAAAACATCATTCATAAACATAATCATCTTGGGTAAAGAAAATATGTAAAAGTGAATCAACATGAACATGACGCCCCTTCCAAAACAAGGAATAATAGAGGTATAATTAGAGACATTATCATATATCAAAATAAATGGAAATGTGTGTAACACAATATATAACAATAAAACAAGGTACTATTTAAATTTATGAAATTGATTAAATAAAGTGGGAATATGTAATGTACAATATAAAATTAAAAAAAAGGGGTCTACGATGAGTTTATATAGTCGCAATATTCTAGCTGGATATATAATATATGATGTTCCAATGCTCTTTGTATATTCTCCCAATGAACAACCAAAGTTCTATCCTAGTCTCTTGGTAAAAAAGTCGAAACTATATTGCTCTTCCTTTTCTAAGTCTCTCTTGGACCCTTGGAGAATATAAATTTGCACCCAATGTATCTTATGTTTTATTAAATTATAAAAAATCAGACAACTCATTTTCCATACATAAATTTCATTTCAAAAGTATATTAAATAAATAACATCCCCATATTAGTTAAATCCTTCACAAAATGAAAAAAAAAACCTATTTTTAAATCCATTTAAAACCCTAAAACCTCCTTGAGACATTTTATAAAAGACATAAAGTTCTCTCCAGACAAACCCTTTTGGGGAACACACAATAAAAAATAAATTTCTAAAATAAAATAATGACATTAAAAATAATAGGTTAATTATCATCCATAAATCAGTTTAATTGAAATTTAATAAACAAATACCAGTGGAGTTTGTGATGTCTCGTCCTCAGTTACCCAGAGTCGGTACATTATTACATAACATTGTCATGATCACAAGAAAGATCAAATATCAAAATTTTAATTAGTTTAGTATCCTTGGAAACAGAAGATATATTCATAAGTCTTTCATTACATCATAAAAATGAAAACTACAACAACATAGTCTCCCTAGTCCACACTGATATCCCCACATACTATCCCAGCAGGTCATTCGTAAATTATTTCTTCACATCATGGGAAAAATAAAACATTGAAAGGGGTGATCTCAAATTCCTAGTAAGGATAACAATATCGTGGAAATATTCATAAATAATAATAATCATTTATGTCAATGTATAACTAAAACAAAATCCTTTTAAGCTTGAACTTCAACATAATATGGCAGAAATAAAATGAAAAAAATGTCATTTACTTATTCACATGGATATTCTACTAATCGAATAATCATATGAAATATCAATAACCACTTTAATAATGATGGAATCCATAATTCCAGACTATCATAACCACATAGAAAAGGCCTCGTACGAAGACTACAAATTTGATTTTGTCAAGGCCTTGTGCCAAGACACAAGTTTGTCCCATGAGACCTACCGATTCAATTTTTTTAGAAGATACTTACATTTAAAATTGCTCAAATATACTCCAGTGTTGATCTTAAAACATTATGAAATCTTCTAAAAACAAAATAACTAATTCTGAGACTTCTCCAATAATTACAGGCCATGATGGGTCCACGCCCAATCCCTTCCTATCTACCAAACTCGAGAGTCAGGTTTTCTGAAAACATTTTTAACTTACATTAAATACATATACATTTGCACTGGATTTTCATATATTTGAGAGAAATATATCTCACTTTTTTTAAATCATTTAAAAATCACATAATTATAAAACAAAACCTTTATTTTGAAAATATCCTTATAAGCTTGTAAGGGAAGCTTCAAAGGTGTAATAACGACGGAGAATAATTGCACCTGCCATATAAATTAAAAAAAATTCTTACCTTAATTTTTTTGAAAAGGTTAAAAAGGACCTTGTTTGGGAAATGACAGAAATATTCCTTTATAAACTTCTTATAAAAATTCAAAAAAGGGTATAAATGAAATTAACCCATATTATATAAAAAAGTAAAAATGGTTTAAAATACATTTTTATGAAACATGGATGTGGATGATAAAGAGGTCCCAGTAGATAATTACGTATAAACAACCTCAGATAATGAAGAGATTGTGGAATAAACCCTTTGGTAACTTATGAAACATACACCCCATGAAATAGGTATCATACAATGAATATGTAAATACACATAAATTAAAGTGTATTACACAAATAATACAATTATGGGCAGCACATACACCACAAAAAGATAATAGTGGCAGTATGGCATGAATCTCACGAGAATAAGGAGTGAGATGAAAACCAATTACCTTGTACTTTTACTTGGTTGGGGGTAGGTTAACCTCCTGTATAATGGTGAAATAAATTTTATTAAATTATACAAGAATCAAATACATTAATATGATATCATATATAATATTTTAGCATTTCTTTGTTAATAATATCTTAGTATTGTCGTCGTTTCGGGCGTTAACTTACTCATTTTCTTTTATATGTTTTGTTACGTAAGCCGTGTTTGTCATGGATATGTTGTATCTTATTCATATGCAGAATGATATCAAGTCCATAAACATTATTTTTAAATCATCGAATGATAAATATACTTGAATGTATACGATGGAGAATGAATCTTATCGCGTTCGTGGAGACGCTAGTCCGTACTTACGCACGAGCGACAATATCTTTCTTTTGATAATAAAATAATATATGATTGGATGGTATATCATATTCAAAATCCTTATCATGTTATATTTATTATTTACATAAATTAAACATCATTAATATACCCATCCAAATAATAATATATTGAATAATAATTACACCATGACGTGGAGACGGTAAGCCGTACGTACACATGTATGGTGACATGTCATTCAAAGGATGGATAAAATACTGAATATGGTTGTAACATATTTATAATAACATCATATTATATATAAGATACTGGAGTTATTATTTTAGAATGGGAATAACAAAGAAATAACATGTTGAAGAAGAAAGGAACTTGAAAGAGGGTTGTGAAAACATTACCTCTTCTTCGGGTTCTTTCTTTTGATTTGATCAAAAGGGCTCCTTACGTTGGCTTTATGATAAAACTAAGGCCTCTAGGTTATATTGAGGGACGTTTAGAGAGTATTTGGGTAGGGTTTAGACAAACAAAATGGCTTTGAAGGTGTGAATTAATTAGAAGGGGGAGTGCCCTTTTATAAGAGGGGTGAGGGGATCCTTTGGAAAATCTAGAAATATTATTTTATAATAAATTTATATTCGGTTTCTAATTGCTTTAGAGTGGATTATTTAAATTTTAAGGTGGGTATGGGTCGAAAAAAACTCAACCAATAGGATTTATACCGGTTTGGGTTACTATATTAACCTTATCTTTAAGTATTAAATCTTAGTTAATTAGTTTCACATTTACAATGTCTCTTTGTATTTATATATGATATGGTTAATAAACATAATATATACATCAAAGAGACCCCCAAGTGGTCCATTAATGATACAACTATAATGATATAAGTCTCTTATCCAAGACTTAGATTTTAAGAAATTTAATACCAATTAATAATATAATTTTTGTTTTAAAAACTCTTTTATGTCAATTTTGACACTATTCAATAATTGATTTTTGTAAAACCTCATAACAGAATTATTACTTAGAAAAAAGTTAATTAAATCAATCCTAACATGTCATATTAACCGATAAAAATATTGGTATTTATAAAAATTCTCAAATTACATTTATTTGGGTATTTATATTAACAATTATTCTAATTATTCATTAATTAGGTAATTACTGAATCACCATTGTCTCATAAATAAATTAAATTATTTAATGTCTAAAACTTATAAATAAAATACCATTATTTAGGAAATAGTTTTTTCTTTCTAATGAATATTTATAGTCGAAAATCCAACATATATAACCCCATGTAAAAATTGTTTTTCTAAAAGATATATGCATATGTCATTTTTGTATTTATTTTAAATTAATTAAAATAAATTGTCCCTACCACTTACAAGTGGATCCATAGGGTCCCAAAAACGACCCAAAGATTCCTATGGTCAGACATGTATCCAAAAATAATTTTAGGACACGTTTAAGGTAATTTAGTATTATTATAATATTATTTTTTAACCCTTATTTACCGGATTTACCCTTTAACCATGGTAAATAAAATATTTACCGAAGTAATTATTCAAAATGTCTAAAAATAAAAGTTACTTATTTACACAATTTGTACATCCTGATTCAAAATATGAAATCCATTTTTTCAAATTCAAAACACATAAGTGGAAGAAATTAATTTAAAATTAATTCCCGTTGTGAAAACAAAAAGCGTGTTTTAAGAGATAATAACTATCAAAATATTGACACTTGTTTATGTCCGGTTTCATGGTGAAATTATGTCCAATGACCAAAATTGTATTAAGTGGTAAAAATAATTTCAAAATATACTTTAAAAACACTCAAATTCAAAATTTATCACTATTAATTATTTCGATTAAAAAAGTTGTTATTAATTAAAATTTTGTAATTTTCACTATTCATAAAAAAATAAATGATATCCGAAAAGTACCAATATTTCACCATATCCTAAATTCAATACCTCAAATCCAAAAATGAAATATATTTTGAGAGATAAAATTTATAAAATTTTAAAAATTAAGTATTACTATTCATAACGGCTAGTTTGATTGGTTGTGGTGTGTGTTAGAACTCAAAGTTGCATATAACACACCCTGCTGTATTATTCAAAGAGAAACATACCGTGGAAGCTTGGGGTGTTACATTCTACCCTCAATCAAATAATTTCATCCTCGAAATTTATAGAATACTACCGCATTAAAAGACTCAGGTGGTTCTTCATCATATGTTCCTCGGGTTCCCACGTTGCCTCTTCCATCTTATGGTTTCTCCATAGAAATTTTACTAGACGAGTCGTTCGTTTTCTTAGCATTTGTTATCTTGTATCAAGAATCTTGATGGGCTATTTACAATAAGACAGATCGGGTTCCGGTTCTAATTCCTCATAGGTGAGTACATGAATTGGCTCAGGCATGTATTTTCTCAACAGTGATACGTGGAACACATCGTGAACTTTGGAGAGACTTGGTGGCATTTCCAAATGGTAAGCTACAACCCCAATTAGTTCTAGAATTTCGAAGGGTCTGATGTAATTGGGACCCAATTTACCCTTCTTAACAAAATGTATAACTCCCTTCCATGGAGATACCTTCAGGAAAACATGATCACCGACTTGAAATTCAAAATCCTTCCTTCGATTATTGGCATATCTCTTCTGCCCACTTTGGGCAGCTTTGATATGGTTTTGGATTACCTTCATCATTTCCATCATTTCCTCCACCAGTTCTGGGCCTATAAGTTTTCTTTCACCAACGTCATCCCAACAGGTTGGTGTGCGACATCTATTTATGTATAACTCTTCATATGGTGTCATCTGAATACTCGAATGGAAGCTATTGTTATAGGAAAATTCTACCAGAGATAAATATTGATCCCACATAACCTGAAAGTCAAGTGATCATGATCTCAACATGTCTTCTAAGGTTTGAATAGTCCGTTCTGATTTTCCATCTATTTGAGGGTGGAAGGTAGTTCACAAATAAAGTTCAGTATCCAAGGCTTTCTGAAGACTTTTCCAGAATCTTGAAGTAAAACTCTGATCACAATCAGAAAAAATCGACAGGGGTACTCCATAATGTCTCACAACTTCATCGATATATAGTCTTGCTAGACGTTCCAGTGGTAGATATTCTCTTATAGAAAGAAAATGTGTTGACTAAGTAAGACGATCAACAATAACCCATATTATATCGTTCCTTCTAAGAGTCTTTGGTAGCCTCATAACAAAGTCCATCATAATATTGTCCCATTTCCACTCCGGTATGGGAAGAGGTTGCATGACTCCTCCAGGCTGTTGCCTTTGAGATTACACTTGTTGACAAACCATACATCTTGATACAAAATCAGCAATCTCCCTCTTCATGTTGTCGCACCAAAAATGTTACTTCAAATCTCTATACATTTTGGTGCTCCGAGGGTGTATAGTGAAATTGGAATTATGAGCATTGTCCAACAATTCCCTTTTTAGATAAGGTATATTGGGAACACAATGTCTCTTCCAGAATTTCAATATTCCATCTTCATACACAAAGTCTATCAATCTCCCATCATTTAAAGAATTAATCTTATTTTGAAATTCTTCATCATCAGTCTGAGAACTCTTTATCCTTTCTAGTAAAGATAGTTTGGAAACCATTTGAAAAATCATTGATATTTCACCTTCCATGGTGATTCCCATATCTATCTTTACCAGATCCATTAAAACAGGATCCCTTTCAATTCTCATCATGTTCAAAACTCCATGATCTTTTCTGATCAAAGCATCTTTCACCTTATTTGCCTTCCTCGGGTGGTAGTGTATCGTACAATCATAATCCTTGAGTAATTCAAGCCATCTCCATTTCCTTATGTTGAGTTCTTTTTGTGAGAAAATATACTTCAGACTCTTTTGATCAGTATAAATCTCACATTTTTCACCATAGAGGTAGTGTCTCCATATCTTCAAAGAAAAGAGCACAGCTGGTAACTCGAGATCATTAGTATTATAGTTTTTCTCATGAATTTTCAACTGTTGTGATACATAGTCAATAACCCTATCATTCTGCATAAGGACATAACCAAGTCCTTTATTTGATGCATCACTATGAATAACGAACCCATCATTCCCCAATGGTAGAGTCAATATAGGATCATTGACTAATATTCTCTTCAGTTCATCGAAACATTATTTACACTCTTTTTTCCAAACAAATTTAACCCCCTTACATGTGAGATTTGTTAATGGGTTAGCCAATCTGGCAAAATTCTGGACGAAACGTCGATAATAACCTGCTATACCAATAAAACTACGTACCTCAGTTATACTCGTAGGTTCTGGACATTATTGGATTTCATTGGTCTTAGATGGATCAACAGATATTCCATCTTAAGAGACAATATGGCCACGAAAAGAAATCTATTGATGCCAGAATTCACACTTGCTATACTTCCCATGTAATCCGTGTCTTCTCAGAGTCTTCAGGATAATGAGCACGTGATTTTCATGATCCTCAGAGCTTTTGGAGTATACCAAGTTATCATCAATAAATACCACCACAAAATCATCGAGATATTCCTTGAAAACTCTATTCATTAGATCCATGAATACAGAGGGTGCATTAGTCAGCCCAAAAGGCATTACTGTAAACTCGTAATGCACGTACCTTGTTCGAAATGCAGTCTTTGGAATGTCTTCCTTCTTCACAAACAACTGATGGTATTTAGATCGAAGGTCAATCTTTGAAAAGTATTGAGCTCCATGCATTTGTTCAAATAAATCATCGATGTGAGGTAGGGGATACTTGTTCTTTATTGTTATAGCATTGATCTCCCTGTAGTCGATACATAACCTCATAGATCCATCTTTCTTTTTAACAAAAAGAACAGGGGATCCCCAGGGAGAAACAATAGGGAGAATAAATCCCTTATTATTCAATTCCTCTAGTTGTTTATTTCGTTCAACTAATTCCACAGTGGCCATTCTATAAGGTGTCATTGATATAGGACTTGATCCAGGAATTAAATCAATAGAAAACTCAACTTCTCGTTCTGGAGGATATCCAAGTAAATCTTCCGGAAACACATATACATATTCATTCCCAATAGGTACATCCTCTATTTGATCATTCCTTTCCCCACCCAAAATCATTTCTTTCTCTTCCTCCCCAATAATTGAATTTAGTTGAGCTACCAGGGGTGGATCTAGATAAGAATTAGGTGGTGACGATTCGGCTCTAAAGATAAGGTGTTCCTTATCATCATAATCAAAAATTGTAACCTCTTTATTCTTTCAATAAATCTTCTCATCATGGTCCGAAAGCCAATCCATACTGAGGATTATATCAAACTCAGTCATAGGTATGATGATGAGATCATCAGATAACGAACATTTATGTACTCTAATGGGGACTGATTCACAAAACATTGTTGCAATGATACTTCCCTTAGGAGTTTTAACTGACAAATTCCTTGTTAAATCAAATTGGAAATATCTAATTTTCGTAGAAAATTGGGAAGATATGAAACAATGCGATTATCAAGAATCAAATAATGCATTTTCTATACTTGAGGAAACCATTAAATTACTTCCCACCACGACTTTCGGAGCTTCTACCTCAGTAGTAGTGATAGCACAAGCATGGCCTTGATCCCTTGCCCTTTTCGAAGGTAAGTTCCACTGACGCTTAGGAAATTCATTTTCATAATGTCCCATCTCCCTGCAGTTGTAGCATTGGACATCGGTAGCTTCCTTCTTCCCATTGCAGTCATGATCTTGGTGGCCTTTTTCACCACACGTGTAACAGACTCCCATTCCATTTAAGCAAGTACCAGGGTGTTTCTTCTCACTTTTACTATAATATGGATATTCAACTTTTTTCCTTCTTCCCCTTATTTCCATTCCCAGATTGATCAGTAGATCTCTTCTTCTCTTGCTTTTCTTTAAAGTCATAAGACTTAGGGAATTCATTTTCTGTCTTTATATCACATGAGACAATGTCTTCGTACGACAAGAAAGATTGTGAGACTAATTCTTGACAGAGAAATGGTTTTAACCCATCAAAGAAATGATCAATCTTACTTCTTGGGTTACTTATATAATCTCCATCATACCTTACTAACCTTGTAAAGTTAGCCTCATACTTTGTGACATTCTCATCCTCCTTTTGTCTCAGACTCAAAATTGCCTTTCCATATCTGCTCGATGGTCACGAGGAAATTATTTTTCTAAAAAAAGATCTTTGAACTCCTCCCATTCCATATTTGATACTTCATCATCTTCTTTCGTGTTTTGAATCAATGGCCACCATTGATCAACATCTCCAGTGAGGCGTTAAACTGCCATGATAACTTTTTCCCTTTCACTACTCCCTAATGCCTGAAATATTTTCTCTAGGGAATTTATCCATTGCTCAGCTACTAAGGTATTTTTACTCCCATTGAATGTTGGTGGTTGTTTCCTCATTAAGCGATCTAACATTGATCCTCCGCATTGCGGATCAGGGGGCTCCATATGGGTAAGGTTATTATTCATAACCTGAGTGAGTTGTCCTAGTGTGGTGATTAGCTGATCAGCACCAGTTGCATCACCAGCTCCACTATAATTATCTTGAGTATGAGGAAAATATCTACATGGAGTGTGTGAATTTATATAGTTTCCATTTCATCCACCAGGCTCCATTTCTAAAAAATAGCATAAACTAGATCAATTTATGAATCAAAATACATAATTCCATACTTATAAAACACTTAACAAAAATTGAACTATTTATGGATATAATCCATAATCATAAAAAAAATTTCGTTGAGGACGTATATACTCATAAACCCTTCATAATGATTTGTAAATAAAATGCGAGTTCTCCTAAGAATACCCCCCGGGAGTATCGTAACCAAGAGTGCAGTAAGGCCCATTTTCGTGCACTAGTTCCCGTTCGAGTCTAGCTCAAAGTGGTGTTTTCGAGTTTTACCCCTAGGTACATCTGTGCTAGAGCCACCTCTACCTGCTCATCTCTAGACATGGATGTATTTATTGGAAAACTCACAAAATCTCTATAATACCCAAATTATAAGAAGTGCTTCTATACTAATCCTCAAAATCCGTATTAGGTCTATGTGCTCTAATCAGAGTTTATCTAAATCTAGCTTCCAAGGTTTGTACTAAACTTCCTCTTATACCAACTGTAAAGCCCCGACCTCAGTTACCAAGAGTCTGATTATTATTAAATAACATTGTCATGGTCACAAAAAAGATCAGATCTCGAATGACCGATTAGTTTAGTATCCTTGGAAACACAAGATATATTCATAAGTCTTTCATTACAACATAAAAATGAAAACTACAACAACATAGTCTCCATAGTCCACACTCATATCCCTAAATACTATCCTAGTAGGTCATTCATAAATTACTTCTTCACATCCATGAAAAAATAAAACATTGAAAGGGGTGAGCTCAAATGCCCAGTCAGGATAACAATATAGAAGAAACTTTCATAAATAAGAATAAAAATTTAAAGAAATATATAACTAAAAGAAAATCCTTTTAATCCTGAACATCAACATAATACGGAAGAAATCAAATGAAATAATTCCATTTAATTATTCACATGGATATTCTACTAATCGAATAATCACATGAAATATCAATAATCACTTTCAAAATAATGGAATGCATAATGCCAGACTATGATAACCATATTGCCAAGGCCTTTGGCAAAGACTACAAATAAGATTTTGTCATGGCCTTGTGCAATGACACTAGTTTGTATTATGATACCTACCGATGCAATTTTTTTAGAAGATACTTACATTTAAAATCGCCCAAATATACTCTAGTGTTTTTCTGAAAACATTATGCAAGCTTCTGAAAACAAAATAACTAATTTTGAGACTACTCGACTAATTAGAGGACATGATGGGTCCATGCCCAATCCCTTCCTGTCTACCACCCTCTAGAGTCATGTTTTCTGAAAACTTTTTTAATCTTGGGTTAAATACGTATAAATTTGCACTGATTTTTCATATATTTGAGAGAAATATCTCTCTCTTTTTATCAAAATCATTTAAAAATCACATAATTATAATAGAGAACCTTTTTTTGAAAATATGATTATAAAAATGTAAGGGAAGCTTCAAAGGTGTAATAACGGCAGAGAATAACCGAACCTACCGTATAAGTTAAAAAAAGAAATTCTTACCTTAATTTTGTCGAAAAGGTTAAAAAGGACCTTGTTTGAAAAATGACAGAAAGATTCCTTTATAAACATCTTATAAGAATTAAAACAAGGGTATAAATGAATTTTCCCCATATTCTGTAAAATAGTAAGAATGTTTTGAAATACATTTTTAAGAAACATGGATGTGGATGATAAAGAGGTCCCAGTAGATAATTACGTATAAACATCCTTGGATAATGAAGAGATTGTGAAATAAACCCTTACCAATTTGGTAAGTTACGAAACATACACCCCATGAAATAGGTATCATACAATGAATATGTAAATACACATAAATTAAAGTGTATTACACAAATAATTCAATTATGGGCAGCACATACACCACACAAAAGGTAATAGTGGCAATATGGCATGAATCTCACGAGAATAAGGAGTGAGATGAAAACACCTTACCTTGTACTTTTCCTTGGTTGGGGGTAGGTTAAACTCCTTTATAATGGTAAAATAATTTTTATTAAATTATACAAGAATCATATACATTAATATAATATCATATATGATCTTTAAACATTGGGTTGTTAATAATATCTTAGTATTTTCGTCGTTTCAGGTGTTAACTTACTCGTTTTCTTTTATATGATTTGTTACGTAAGCCATGTTTTTCATGGATAGTTTGTATGTTATTCATTTACAGAATGATATAATGTCCTTACACATTATTTTTAAATCATCTAATGGTAATTATTCTTGAATGGATATGATGGAGTATGAGTCTTATCGCGTTCGTGGAGACGGTAGTCCGTACGTACGCACGAGCGACAATATCATTCTTTTGATATTAAAATAATATATGATCGGATGATATATCATATACAGAATCCTTATCATGTTATATTTATTATTTAATTGAATTAAACATCATTATTATACCCATCCAATTAATAATATATTGAATAACAATTACACCACGACGTGGAGATGGTAAGCCGTACATACGCACGTATGGTGACATGTCATTCAAAGGATGGATAGAATACTGAATATGGTTGTACCATATTTATAATAACATCACAGTATATATAAAATACTGGAGTTATTATTTTTGGAAGGTACTAACAAATAAATAAGAAGTTGAAGAAGAATGGAACTTGAAAGAGGGTGGTGAAAACATTACTTCTTCTTCGGGTTCTACAATTTGATTTGATCAAAAGGGCTCCATAGGTTAGATTTATGATCAAACTAAGGCCTCTAGGTTGACGTGAGGGGATTCATAGAGAGTATTTGGGAAGGGGTTGGCTGATACAAAAGGCTTTGAATGTGTTAATTAATGAGAAGGGCGAGTGCCCTTTTATAAGAGGGGTGAGGGGCACCTTTGGAAAAGCTAGAAATATAATTTTATAATAAATTCATATTCAGTTTCTAATGGTTCCAAAGTAGATTATTTAAATGTTACGGTGGGGTTGGGTCGAAAAAAACTCAACTAATAGGATTTAGACAGGTTTGGGTGACTATATTAACCTTATCTTTAATAATTAATACTATGTTAATTAGTTTCACTTTTACAATGTCTCTTTGTATTTTTGTATGATATGGTTAATAAAAATACTATATACATCCAAGAAACCCCCAAGTAGTCCATTAATGATACAACTACCATGATATAAGTCTCGTGGCCGAAACATAGATTTTTAGAAATTTAATATCAATTAATAATATAATATTTGTTTTAAAAAAGTTTTTATGTCAATTTTGACACTATTCGATAATTTATTTTTGTAAAAAATTATAACAGAATGATTACTTCAAAAAAGGTTAATTAAATCAATCCTAACATGTAATATTAACCGATAAAATTATTTTTATTTATAAAAAGTATCAAATTGCATTTATTTGGGCATTTATAATATCAATTATTCTAATTTTTCATTAATTAGGTAATTAATGCATCACCATTGTGTTATATATTCACATACATATTTAATGTCTAAAAATTATAAATAAAATACCATTATGTAGAAAATATTTTTAGCTTTCTAATGAATATTTATAGTTGAACATCCAACATATATTACCCTATTTAAATTTTTTTTATAAGATATATGCTTATATCATTTTTGTATTTATATTAACTAAATTAAAATAAAGTGTCCCTATCACCTACAAGTGGTTCCATGGGGTCCCAAAATCGACCCAAAGATGCCCATGGTCGAACATGTATCCAAAAATTAGGTTAGGACACGTTTTAGGGTAATTTAGTATTATTATAATATTATTTGTTAACCCTTATTTACCGGATTTACCCTTTAACCATGGAAAATAAAATATTTACCGAAGTAATTATTCAAAATGTCTTCAAATAAAATTTACTTATTTATACAATTTGGACATCCTGATTCCAAATATGGAATCCATTTTTCTAAATTCAAAACAAATAAGTGGCAGAAATTAATTTAAAATTAATTCCCGTTGTTAAAAAAAGCGTGTTATTAAGAGATAATAACTATCAAAAGATTAACACTTGTTTATGTCCGGTTTAATTGTGAAATTATGTACAATGACCAACATTGTATTAAATGGTAAAATTATATTCTAAATATAATTTATAACCACTCAAATTCATAATTTATCACTATTAATTATTTCGATTAAAAAAGTTGTTTATAATTAAAATTTAGTAATTTTCACTATTCATCAAAATATAAATATTATCCGAAAAGTACCAAAATTTCACCTTAGGCTAAATTCGATACCCCGAATCCAAAAAATAAAGTCTATTTTGAGAGATAAAATTTATTTAATTTTAAAAATTTGGTATTACTATTCATAACAGCTAGTTTGATTGGTTGTGGTGTGTGTTAGAACTCGAAGTTGCGAATAACACTCGATACTGTATTATTCAAAGAGAAGCGTACTGTGGAAGCATGGGGTGTTACAGAGTTAATTAAGTAAACATTTTCTGATTGGAAAACCATTAAATAGAAAAAAAAACCTCAATTATAGTTAAAACATGATGACCATAGATTAAAACCACCTGATTTAATGAAATAAAAATCACATACTCTTAAACCACCAAAAATAAATACAAAACTCCCATTAAACACCCTAGATACATCCAAAAAACAAGCTTGGGTTTCCAAAATTATTAGAAATGGAGTAAAAATTAATGATAAGGATGAAATATGATAAAATTATAATTGTTTTGGATTAAATTAATAAAAAATACCCTTTAATGAAGAAAAATTCAACAAAAAATGTCAGGGATTGTGCTCCCAAGATTGCTAAAGAATATACAAATGAATGGGAGGATAAATGTGGAAGAATGTCATAAAATACCATAAGGGAAAATGATAAATCTAATAAACTGTATATATATGTGGACCTCTCACAGGGTTTAGATTAATGATTAAGAAAACAATGATTTAACAACTCATGATTCAGTTCCTCCCAAAGTCCAAGCTTTACAATTTATATAGAACCTTTCATAGTTTGATAAACTATGCTAATGATCAATGTCCCAAAACCTCACAATTATATTTTTTGACAAATAATCCTCAAATTATACATTTTTGGTAGTACTATACAAATAATAATATTTCCAACTCACAAATACCCTGGATAACCAATAATCATGTAATGGTATATAAAAATTTAAAACATAATTACTAGTGATCTGATGGTTGTCACAAACCACCAAAACATGGTAGTATCATCCAATAAAAATTTCTCAGCAACCATTAGAAGAAAATCGGTGATTCCACTACCCATTCATTAAATTTTTTGGATCACATGTCTCAATGATATCAATGGAACATTAAATTAGCACATACCTGAATGGGACTGATTTAGCATGGAGAACCTTGTTCTAATAATCAATGATACAAATATTATGTTCAATAATAGTGTAAAAAATATCTACCACTAAATATTCATACATTAAATCATGACATGGCTATGAATAATATATTTTCAAATATGAGAAATGAAAGATGGCATGATTCATAGATAATCATATTGGGAACTCTAACTAGTAGTCCTCATTCCGATAATGATCCACATCTCAAAATAGTTGGACATAACATGTTGACCACTTCCCATACATTCCCATGCAATTTTATCCAAGTTGAACAGATAGCTGAAGAAACAATTTCTCCAAAAAAATAAAAAGTATACTAGGTGGTGACATCGATAAACACAATATTTTTGGTGAATATGAGATATTTATAACCCCTCTTCTAAACTAATCAGAACCACACATTCTAATTATACAAAAATATAATTGTTAAAAATAAATTCTCACTATCCTTATCCCAACACAACATTGACTACCATAGTATCTTGTATAGTTCCATAGATGGGTCCTGATGTGAGCGTTTTTGTCGTGAAACCCTCAATCAATATTTTCCCTTTTTATGTAGCACAGTGGTGACCAAAGGGCTGTCTCTCGAGGAGGTTGCAGTTCGAGTTGTAAAACTGTCACTTTTGTTGTTTTGTTTGTTTTTAATGAAATAAAAATGGGGGTTTGATTAACAATTTGAAAATAAAATTTTAATTAAATTCTAAACATAAATAATTTTAAAGGAAAGATAATGTGGGTTTGAAATCAAGAATAAAAATAGCAGTCGCAGACAAGCTTCACCCTCTCGGACACTCCCCTCTTCCTTGTATATAAAAAATATCTCTTATTTTAAATTCCTAAATGTACCCCCAAGGACCCCCAGGTTTACACTCAAATTTGAAAAGACACCATATTTAAGAATTCAATATGACTTTTCTCCTGCCTATATAAGTGATTCAATTACTTAAATACCACCAAGTAATTGAACCTAATTGAATTCGCTATGCTCAATGACAAAACCTCACCAAAGAATTTTAAATAGCGAAGTCAATTGTTCTACTTTATAGATGGAACAATGGTCAAATAAAATTTGTTGAAAATATATTTAAGAAAGAAAACAACCAGATTCATTCAAAAATATAGGTTCAAGAGAAATTCAAAAAAAAATATTACACATTAAAATCCAAACTCGGAAGAGAGTGTCCGTCGGGTGTCGCCGTCCGCAACCACTTGCCGCTTAGCCTTCCATCACTTGAGAAGCCTTCATCTTTTCTATTGAATATTCAAATAATTTCAACTTCTTAAGGATAAAAATCTCCACCTTCCCCTTCTCTCTCTCAAGCCAACTCCCTTTTGTGAGGGATGGTGTGGTGAAAAATAGAATATCTTGAGAGGTAGAGCTCCCCTCCTTTTATAGGCAGATTTTAGCTTCACAAAGTTGTCGCGTTTTAGACCCATTAAATGGCCGATTCACGCGTGGACCTCTTAATAAATA
The DNA here is from genome assembly GCA_963277665.1 of Viscum album. NCBI lineage: Eukaryota > Viridiplantae > Streptophyta > Magnoliopsida > Santalales > Viscaceae > Viscum > Viscum album. The sequence goes on along the minus strand of OY728119.1, from coordinate 1,410,435,467 downwards.
TTGTTCATAAATGTCTTGTCCGTCCACCCTCAAATTTTAGGATTAATTGGACGCGTATGGAAGGATTTATGGGTTTTATATTAAAAATAGATTTCTCTGGATGAAGCTTCCTGGAAGATTCCTTCAACATTCTACCACTAAACGGCCATCATAAAGGCTTCCAAACGGCTTGAAATTTATTGAGGAGACGCGACATGGAGTCCTCTGTCATATCCAGGTAGAATCGCACCATTTGGAGTTGTGTAGGCCTAAATTCTCTTCCATAAATATGGTGGAGTCAATGCAGTCCGCCCGGAAAAAATTGTCAACTTCATTGATTTTTTTTGGCCACCATTAATATCGATTCAACCCCTGGTATTGAAGACAAAGTTGAAGAAAATAAAATAAGGGTTCAAAAAAAATTCGAATCACAAAATTTGGAAATATATTTTATAATAAATGACCAAAATACCCCTGTGATAAAAAGCTGTTAAAAATCCAGAATTATGAAATTTAAACTTTTTATCCCATAACACACTATAAATCCAAAATTGTTACAAATAAGATCAAATTGTTAAATTTGTGAGGTTTAAATCATGTAAATAGACATTAAAAATATTGGAAATATTATCTCTATCAATTCCCCCACACTTGGCTCTTGGACTCCTGGACAAGTGAGCACGGTATCAAGAAAAATAAAACACATACCAATGGAGTTTACCAATTTTACCACAATGAATTAAAAAGATATCATGCCTCATTAAAGAACAATATTTAAAATTCTAAATTCAAATCATTCAATCCATTTCTACTTATTTTTTTCATCTCATGGACAAAACACACTTACCTCACATTCATTTTTTTCTCTCAGCACACAATATAGATTTGCAACAAGGATTTTCTCATCCAACTCATGCAAGAATTACCATAGGCTTGATAAATTTCTACATCTCCACCTGATGTGAACCAAGAACATGTGATTATCATGAGGACTTTACAAGGTTTTTCTGTGGCTTGGGGTTGGTAGGTTTTAAATGTGAAAAATTCTTGTGGCTGAATAAGGAGGGTTTGGCTCTTTTTGAATTAGAAATGCATGATTCTAATTTTTGCTCAAGTATGGTCTCCTCCATATTCTCTTAAAATAATCAGCTCTGATCTTCTGTTTTCCACCCCATTCCATCAATATTTCAGCAGAATGTATGAATTTTTTTTTAAAGCTCCAGATAGGCACAACTTATTTCCATTACGAGCTCCAGATAGGCACAACTCCATTTCATTTGAGAGCTCCAGATAGGCACAGCTCGCAGAAAAATATATTCCAGCATCACAAATACGCCTTCAATGTTTAAATGTTCTCCCAAATCAACACCAAATGAGGTAAAAAATCTTGAGTCATCTTCCCCTTCACACTTAAGTTCAACTAGATCATGCATTTATACTTCCAGAGCAGGTTGGAAAGGGAAATTTGGCTTGTAATGTGGCTAACCTAACAGGCTATACATGGCTACTAAGGGCTCACGAAGGATAAAATGTTCAAGGAAGGCCAAAATAAAAAGGATAATCATGAAAAGGAGGCTCCAATATTCAAACAAATGCCTCAATCATTTTAATCACACGTATCTCAGCCCTCAAGTTTTGATAGAAATAAATCAAGTTCTGGTTTAAACAAACACGAATTAGTTCTCTCAAGAAAGAGGTAAATGTGAAAAAAATTTAAAAATGGGTCCAAAGGCCTCACAGGAATGATAATTTCAATCACAATGTCAGTGATATGTGCCATGATATTTAAAAATCAGTGGTCATTTTAAGAATTTTCCAAATTTTTGAACTTAAAGCAATGTCGTATTCAGCATTCATTTATCTTTAGTTTCAAAGGATAAGTTTGTTCACTCCATGGCATAAGTTTCAAATGAAATTCAAGAAATTCCAAAACCCCTTTTTTTTGAAAAAGAAACATGAAGTAAGAAGAAAAAAAATGGAAAGAAAATTTGACAACAAAAAATTTCAAAAAAAAAGTTCTTAAAAAAAATCTACTCTACCCAGCATTGTGTCCCCCCACACTTATTCTATGCAATGTCCTCATTGTGTAGTTTTTTTAGCATGAAATTCAGGAAATTAAAGACAAAGCAAAAATAAATGATAAGGAAAGACACAACCTGGAATCAATTATATTCTGTGTCATGAAGTTGAATTTCCTCCCCTGGAGGATCATGAAAATTTTCTCGAAATAGCTTCAACCGATGCCCATTGACAGTGAATGATGTCTCTTTGTCTGGATCTTTAATCTGTATTGCACCAAAAGGAAAAACATGAGTAACAATGAATGGGCCAGACCATTTGGAACGAAATTTACCTGGGAAGAGTTTCAATCTGGCATCAAATAGAAGAACTTTGTCTCCCTCCTTGAAGTTTTTGTTGAGAATCCTCCCATCATGAAAGGCTTTGCTTCTCTCTTTGTATAACTTGGAGCTTTCGTATGCATTATTTATGATCTCCTCCAGCTCTTGCAAACAATATTTTCTTTCTTTCCCAGCAGAATATAGGTTCATGTTACATGTTTTTACAGCCCAAAAGGATTTGTTTTCTAACTCAACTGGTAGATGACAAGCCTTTCCATAGACCAATCTAAAGGGTGACATTCCAATGGGGGTTTTGAAAGCTGTTCTATGTGCCCAAAGAGCATCATCAAGTCTCAAACTCCAATCCTTTCTATTTGGGTTCACTGTTTTTTCTAGGATTTGTTTGATCTCCCTATTAGACAACTCAGCCATTCCATTTGTTTGAGGATGATAGGGCATAGAGACCCTATGATTAACACCGTATTTCTTCAAAAGTGATTCCAAAGTCCTATTACAAAAATGGGTACCTTGATCTGTAATTAGAAACTTTGGAAATCCAAACCTTGAAAACAAATTTCCTTTCAAAAATTTAGACACAATCTTTGCATCATCAGTTCGGGTGGGGATAGCCTCTACCCACTTGGAAACATAATCAACAGCCAACAAGATGTATAGATATCCAAATGAATTAGGAAAAGGCCCCATGAAATCCATTCCCCATACATCAAAAACATCACAAAACAAAAGTGGGTTTTGTGGCATCTCATTCCGCTTGGAAATGTTTCCTTGGAATTGACAATTTTTACAGGTTTTGCAGAATTCGAAAGCATCTCTAAAAATGGTGGGCCAATACAATCCAGAATCAAGAACTTTTCTTGCTGTTCTTTGTGGTCCAAAGTGTCCTCCACAGTTTAATGTGTGGCAGAAATGTAGGATGGATTGAAATTCAGAATTCGGAATGCATCTTCGTATCATTTGATCACTACCAATGTGCCATAAATAAGGATCATCCCAAATGTATTTCTTTGAATCGCTCCGAAGTTTATCAATTTGATTTTTGGAAAACCAATGGGGGTGTTCATCAGAAGCCAAATAGTTTACAAGATTAGCAAACCATGGTATTTCACTTTGAGCAGCAAATAAATCCTCATCTGGAAAGGTTTCCTTAATTGGGGAAAACAACTGAAATTTCTTATTCCCAATAGATGGTATCCTGCTCAAATGATCAGCAACAAGGTTCTCACATCCTTTCTTATCTTTTATTTCAACATCAAACTCCTGTAAAAGCAAAATCCATCTCAGAAGTATTGGTTTTGCATCATGTTTCTTCATCATGAATCTGATTGCAGAATGATCAGTAAAAACAATCACCTTGGAGCCCAGCAGATAACTTCTAAATTTGTCTAGAGCAAAGACAACATCCAGCAGTTCTTTCTCAGTTGTTGTGTAGTTTGATTGGGATTGATCAAGAGTTCGGGAGGCATAGGCAATCACATGAGATTTCTTTTCTATCCTTTGACTCAATACTGCCCCAAGAGAAAAATCAGATGCATCTGTCATTATTTCAAAGGGAATGTCCCATATAGGAGGTTGAACAATGGGAGGGGTTATCAATCTTTGTTTTAGATCATGAAACGAATTTATGCAATTCTCATCAAAGACAAATGGGACATATTTTTGGAGTAATCTGGACAATGGAAGTGCAATTGTACTGAAATCTTTAATGAATCTCCTATAAAATCCAGCATGCCCAAGGAAGGATCTCACATCTCTGACAGTTTTTGGGTATGGTAATGAAGAAATGACCTCAACTTTGGATTGATCAACTTGAATTCCATCACGGGACACAACATGTCCAAGAACGATCCCTTTAGAAACCATAAAATGGCATTTTTCGTAATTTAGAACAAGGTTCTTTTCAATGCATGTTTTCAGGACACGTTCCAAGCTTTTCAAACAACTTTCAAAAGATGATCCATACACAGTGAATTCGTCCATAAAAACTTCCATGCAAGTTTCCAAAAATTCAGAGAAGATGCTTATCATACACCTTTGAAAAGTTCCTGGGGCATTACATAAACCGAAGGGCATCCTTCTGTAAGAAAAAGTTCCAAATGGGCATGTGAAAGTGGTTTTCTCTTGATCCTCAGGTAAAATGTGAATCTGAAAATATCCAGAGAATCCATCCAGAAAACAGTAGTGGGTTTTTATAGCTAGTCTTTCAAGGACTTGATCAAGGAATGGTAATGGGAAGTGGTCTTTCCTTGTAACCAAATTGAGTTTCCTGTAATCAATGCACATTCTCCATTTATTTGGAAGCCTTATGGGGACAAGATCACCAAATTCATTCCTTGAGATTGTAAATCCACTTTTTTTAGGAACAACATGGATTGGACTTACCCATTGGCTATCAGATATGGGAAAAATAATTCCAGCAGCCAACAAGGTGGTGACTTCTTTCTTCACAACCTCCAAAAGTGTTGGGTTTAGTCTTCTTTGAAATTGTCTTACCGGTCTAGTGTTCTCCTCTAGTAAAATTCTGTGCATGCAAACCGAGGGGCTGATTCCTGTTAGATTAGAGAGAGTCCATCCTATGGCTTCCTTGTGGGACTTGAGAACTTCCAACAATTGGTTTTCCTGGACATCTGACAATTCTTTTGAGATTATTACAGGGAATTGTTCCTTATGACCTAGGAAGGCATACTTGAGGTTATCTGGAAGGGGTTTCAATTCTACCACAGGTGGGTTGGTTTCATTGATAACTGGGAACTCTTCAGAAGTTTGATTGTTTGGTGAAGCTCCATGTTCATCATAGTTATCTATTTCTATGATATCATGACTTGTTTCATCTGAAAAATTGGAAGCCTCTCCTGGAATACCACTAACAGATTCAATGGTTTCTAGAAATTCATCTTTATCATTTCTCAGATATCCAGTCTCAAAATCCCAAGACTCTTCATAGTCTCCAATTTCATCCTCATTTTTCTCTGATTTGGTATCATACAAATATCCCTCTTTTTCTACATCAGTTGGTATTTCATCACAGAAAAAATTAGGTAACATTCCAGAGGAAAACCAATCAATCATGTTTACATGGGGAGTCGAATGATAATTCCAGAGGGTTTTAAGTCTCCAACCTGAAGAGATGAGTAGACAGAATGTGGCATGACATTGATGGAGGCCCCTAGATCAAGCATCACATCTTTGAATTCACATTTCCCAATGGTACAAGGAATGGTAAATGTCCCAGGGTCTTTACACTTGACTGGAAGGGCATGTTGGATCAACGATGAGACATTCCTTCCTAAGTTTACTTTCTCACCCCCTTTGAACTTCCTCTTGTTGGTACACATGTCTTTCATAAACTTAGCGTACCTCGGAATTTGTTCACAGCATCGAGCAATGGAATATTGACTTGGACTTTCTTGAATGTTTCCAAAACCTCCTTATCCAATTCTTTTTCAGCACTTGACTTTGGTGGTGGTTCACACCTTGGATAAGGAAGTGGAGGTTTGAATGTTTTTGGGGTATTCTGAGTATGTTTTGGAGGAACATAAGGGCCAGACATCCTCTTCCAATCATTCTTTGTTCTTTCAAACAATATTTCTTCTCTTGACTTTGAGTTTCTATCAACTTCAAATTTTTCATCATTTTTATCAAGGGTAGGATTTTCATCAACAGTATCAGAAGAAGGCTTGATGTTCTCAATTTGAGGATTTTTCAATTTTGTTCCACTCCTAAGTTCAATTGTACTCACATTTTCCTTCCCATTATTCCTCGGATTTACTTGTGGCTGTGAGGGTAAACCACCACTCATTTGATTTGTTATGCAATTAATACCAGAGGCAAGTTGACCCATTTGAGTCATCAAGGTATTCATTTTGTTATCTTGCTGTTTTGTGTATTCTTTTAGTACCCTCATTTCCTCTTGTTGTTTCCGCATTGCTTCTTCAAGGTTCCTATCCGAGTTTTGAGTGGGAGGGGTAGGGTGAAAATTGCTTCCAGAATGGGCATTGGCTTGCTCATTGAAATATCTTGGTTGATAATTACTTGATTGTCCTTGGAAAAATCCTCTTGGTTGTTCAGGTTGACGAAATCTTTCATTTGAGTTGTTGTTCCATCCTTGATTGAAATTTTGGTTCTTTTGAAATGGTCTTTGCTGGTTTGGTTGAAATGGTCTTCCAGGAAAAATTGCATTGCAGTTCTCATGAGGTTCGTTCATTTGCGGGAATTGGTCACTAAAATGTTCATTCGAAGAACAAATCCCACAATGGACATGTAGTTGGAAAGCCGCTTCAGGTTTGGGTTGGGTTGGTGGGGTGCTAGACAACATTATTGACCTTACCATGGTGGTGAGATCAGATAGTTGACTTGCAATTGTGTTGATTTCGGGACTAGTAGTAGGGAATTCTTGTGCAGCTTTGACATGAAGAAGGCCTCTGGTTCCAAATTGTTGGGCATTCTGGGCCATTTTTGCAATTAAAATCCTAGCAGCAGCTGGTGTCTTATCAACTAAAGCTCCTCCTGCAGCAGCATCGATCATACTTCTATCAGTGAGACACAATCCTTCATAAAAGTATTGAATGAGAAGCTGGTCACTGATTTGATGATGAGGGAAACTAAAACAAAAACGTTTGAACCTTTCCGAGTATTCGTGAAGTGTTTCTCCTTGTGTTTTCCTAATTCCACAAATCTCCTTTTGAATGGAGGCAGTTCTAGACGCAGGGAAAAATTTTTCAAGGAAAATCTTTTTTAATTCATTCCAATTTCTAATCAAGGTTGAGTGAGAATAGAAAAACCATTCCTTAGAAACTCCATCTAGAGAAAAAGGATATGACCTAAGCTTCATTTGATCGACATCAACTCCATGAGGTTTCATATTGACACACAGATTACTAAATTCTTGGAGGTGTTTGTGTGGGTCTTCCCCGGGAAACCCATTGAATTTGGGAAGCTGGTGGATGAAACCGGACTTGATTTCAAATCCAGCAGGGGCATCAGGGTACTCAACAGGATTCTCATGATTTTCATCATAGGACGAAGCCAGTTCTTTCAAAGTTCTATTTTCAGGCATTTGGATTTCAGTTTCAACTAAGTCCCTCCTAGGTGTATTGGTGGAAGATTCACAACTTGAAACTTGTGGATTATTACCTCTAAACCTAGTTTGAAAAATTCTATCAATTTCTGAATCTAAAGGTAACAAGTTCGGTTCAGAAGTTCGGGTCATGCAAGAGAAAGGAAAATATATATATATATATATAACTAAAATAAAATCAACTCTAGCAACCTCCCCGGCAACGGCGCCAGTTGATGTGAGCATTTTTGTCGTGAAACCCTCAATCAATATTTTCCCTTTTTATGTAGCACAGTGGTGACCACAGGGCTGTCTCTTGAGGAGGTTGCAGTTCGAGTTGTAAAACTGTCACTTTTGCTGTTTTGTTTGTTTTTAATGAAATGAAAATGGGGGATTGATTAAAAATTTGAAAATAAAATTTTAATTAAATTCTAAACGTAAATAATTTTAAAGGAAATATAATGTGGGTTTGAAATCAAGAATAAAAATAGCAGTCGTAGACAAGCTTCACCCTCTCGGACACTCCCCTCTTCCTTGTATATAAAAAATATCTCTTATTTTAAATTCCTAAATGTACCCCCAAGGACCCCTAGGTTTACACTAAAATTTGAAAAGACACCATATTTAAGAATTCAATATGACTTTTGTCCCGCCTATAGAAGTGATTCAATTACTTAAATACCTCCATGTAATTGAACCTAATTGAATTCGCTATGCTCAATGACAAAACCTCACCAAAGAATTTTAAATAGCGAAGTCAATTGTTCTACTTTATAGATGGAACAATGGTCAAATCAAATTTGTTGAAAATATATTTAAGAAAGAAAACAACCAGATTCATTCAAAAATGTAGGTTCAAGAGAAATTCAGAAAAAAAGATTACACATTAAAATCCAAACTCGGAAGAGAGTGTCTGTCGGGTGTCGCCGTCCGCAACCACTTGCCGCTTAGCCTTCCATCACTTGAGAAGCCTTCATCTTTTCTATTGAATATTCAAAGAATTTCATCTTCTTAAGGATCAAAATCTCCACCTTCCCCTTCTCTCTCTCAAGCCAACTCCCTTTTGTGAGGGATGGTGTGGTGAAAAATAGAATATCTTGAGAGGTAGGAGCTCCCCTCCTTTTATAGGAAGATTTTAGCTTCACAAAGTTGTCGCGTTTTAGACCCATTAAATGGCCGATTCACGTGTGGACCTCTTCATAAATATTGTTCATCAATGTCTTTTCCGTCCACCATCAAAATTTCGGATTAATTGGAAGCGTATTGAAGGATTTATGGGTTTTCTATTAAAAATAGATTTCTCTGGATGAAGCTTCCTGGAAGATTCCTTTAACATTCTACCACTAAACGGCCATCATAAAGGCTTCCAAACGGCTTGAAATTTATTGAGGAGACGCGCCTTGGAGTCCTCTGTCATATACAGATATAATAGCATCATTTTGAGTAGTGTAGGCCGAAATTTGCTTCCATAAATATGGTGGAGTCAATGCAGTCCGCCCGGAAAAAATTGTCAACTTCATTGATTTTTTTGGCCACCATTAATATCGATTCAACCCCTGGTCCTGAAGACAAAGTTGAAGAAAATAAAATAAGGGTTCAAAAAAAATTCGAATCAAAAAATTTGGAAATATATTTTATAAGAAATGACCAAAATACCCCTGTGATAAAAAGCTGATAAAAATCCAGAATTATGAAATTTAAACTTTTTATCCCAAAACACACTATAAATCCAAAATTGTTACAAATAAGATCAAATTGTTAAATTTGTCAGGTTTAAATCATTTAAAATGACATTAAAAATATTGGAAATATTATCTCTATCAATTCCCCCACACTTGGCTCTTGGACTCCTGGACAAGTGAGCACGGTATCAAGAAAAATAAAACACATACCAATGGAGTTTACGAATTTTACCACAATGAATTAAAAAGATATCATGCATCATTAAAGAACAATATTTAAAATTCTAAATTCAAATCATTCAATCCATTTCCACTTATTTTATTCTTCTCATGGACAAAACACACTTACCTCACATTCATTTTTTTCTCTCAGCACACAATATAGATTTGCAACAAGGATTTTCTCATCCAACTCATGCAAGAATTACCATAGGCTTGATAAATTTCTACATCTCCACCTGATGTGAACCAAGAACATGTGATTATCATGAGGACTTTACAAGGTTTTTCTGTGGCTTGGGGTTGGTAGGTTTTAAATGTGAAAAATTCTTGTGGCTGAATAAGGAGGGTTTGGCTCTTTTTGAATTAGAAATGCATGATTCTAATTTTTGCTCAAGTATGGTCTCCTCCATATTCTCTTAAAATAATCAGCTCTGATCTTCTGTTTTCCACCCCATTCCATCAATATTTCAGCAGAATGTATGAATTTTTTTTAAAGCTCCAGATAGGCACATCTTATTTCCATTGCGAGCTCCAGATAGGCACAGCTCCATTTCATTTGAGAGCTCCAGATAGGCACAGCTCCCAGAAAAATATATTCCAGCATCACAAATACGCCTTCAATGTTTAAATGTTCTCCCAAAGCAACACCAAATGAGGTAGCACATCATGAGTCATCTTCCCCTTCACACTTAAGTTCAACTAGATCATGCATTTATACATCCAGAGCAGGCTGGAAAGGGAAATTTGGCTTGTAATGTGGCTAACCTAACAGGCTATACATGGCTACTAAGGGATCACGAAGGATAAAATGTTCAAGGAAGGCCAAAATAAAAAGGATAATCATGAAAAGGAGGCTCCAATATTCAAACAAATGCCTCAATCATTTTAATCACACGTATCTCAGCCCTCAAGTTTTGATAGAAATAAATCAAGTTCTGGTTTAAACAAACACGAATTGGTTCTCTCAAGAAAGAGGTAAATGTGAAGAAAATTTAAAAATGGGTCCAGAGGCCTCACAGGAATGAGAATTTCAATCACAATGCCAGTGATATGTGCCATGATATTTAAAAATCAGTGGTCATTTTAAGAATTTTCCAAATTTTTGAACTTAAAGCAATGTCGTATTCAGCATTCATTTATCTTTAGTTTCAAAGGATAAGTTTGTTCACTCCATGGCATAAGTTTCAAATGAAATTCAAGAAATTCCAAAACCCCTTTTTTTTTTAAAAAGAAACACGAAGAAAGAAGAAAAAAAATGGAAAGAAATTTTGACAACAAAAAATTTCAAAAACAAAGTTCGTAAAAAAAATCTACTCTACCCAGCATTGTGTCCCCCCACACTTATTCTATGCAATTTCCTCATTGTGTAGTTTTTTTAGCATGAAATTCAGGAAATTAAAGACAAAGCAAAAATAAATGATAAGGAAAGACACAACCTGGAATCAATTATATTCTGTGTCATGAAGTTGAATTTCCTCCCCTGGAGGATCATAAAAATTTTCTCGAAATAGCTTCAACCGATGCCCATTGACAGTGAATGATGTCTCTTTGTCTGGATCTTTAATCTGTATTGCACCAAAAGGAAAAACATGAGTAACAATTAATGGGCCAGACCATTTGGAACGAAATTTACCTGGGAAGAGTTTCAATCTGGCATCAAATAGCAGAACTTTGTCTCCCTCCTTGAAGTTTTTGTTGAGAATCCTCCCATAATGAAAGGCTTTGCTTCTCTCTTTGTATAACTTGGAGCTTTCGTATGCATTATTTCTGATCTCCTCCAACTCCTGCAAACAATATTTTCTTTCTTTCCCAGCAGAATATAGGTTCATGTTACATGTTTTTACAGCCCAAAAGGATTTGTGTTCTAACTCAACTGGTAGATGACAAGCCTTTCCATAGTCCAATCTAAATGGTGACATTCCAATGGGGGTTTTGAAAGCTGTTCTATGGGCCCAAAGAACATCATCAAGTCTCAAACTCCAATCCTTTCTATTTGGGTTCACTGTTTTTTCTAGGATTTGTTTGATCTCCCTATTAGACAACTCAGCCATTCCATTTGTTTGAGGATGATAGGGCGTAGAGACCCTATGATTATCACCGTATTTCTTCAAAAGTGATTCCAAAGTCCTATTACAAAAATGGGTACCTTGATCTGTAATTAGAAACTTTGGAAATCCAAACCTTGAAAACAAATTTCCTTTCAAAAATTTAGACACAATCTTTGCATCATCAGTTCGGGTGGGGATAGCCTCTACCCACTTGGAAATATAATCAACAGCCAACAAGATGTATAGATATCCAAATGAATTAGGAAAAGGCCCCATGAAATCCATTCCCCATACATCAAAAACGTCACAAAACAAAAGTGGGTTTTGTGGCATCTCATTCCGCTTGGAAATGTTTCCTTGGAATTGACAATTTTTACAGGTTTTGCAGAATTTGAAAGCATCTCTAAAAATGGTGGGCCAATACAATCCAGAATCAAGAACTTTTCTTGCTGTTCTTTGTGGTCCAAAGTGTCCTCCACAGTTTAATGTGTGGCAAAAATGTAGGATGGATTGAAATTCAGAATTCGGAATGCATCTTCGTATCATTTGATCACTACCAATGTGCCATAAATAAGGATCATCCCAAATGTATTTCTTTGAATCGCTCCGAAGTTTATCAATTTGATTTTTGGAAAACCAATGGGGGTGTTCATCAGAAGCCAAATAGTTTACAAGATTAGCAAACCATTGTATTTCACTTTGAGCAGCAAATAAATCCTCATCTGGAAAGGTTTCCTTAATTGGGGAAAACAACTGAAATTTCTTATTCCCAATAGATGGTATCCTGCTCAAATGATCAGCAACAAGGTTCTCACATCCTTTCTTATCTTTTATTTCAACATCAAACTCCTGTAAAAGCAAAATCCATCTCAGAAGTCTTGGTTTTGCATCATGTTTCTTCATCATGAATCTGATTGCAGAATGATCAGTAAAAACAATCACCTTGGAGCCCAGCAGATAACTTCTAAATTTGTCTAGAGCAAAGACAACAGCCAGCAGTTCTTTCTCAGTTGTTGTGTAGTTTGATTGGGCTTGATCAAGAGTTCGGGAGGCATAGGCAATCACATGAGATTTCTTTTCTATCCTTTGACTCAATACTGCCCCAAGAGAAAAATCAGATGCATCTGTCATTATTTCAAAGGGAATGTCCCATATAGGAGGTTGAACAATGGGAGGGGTTATCAATCTTTGTTTTAGATCATGAAACGAATTTATGCAATTCTCATCAAAGACAAATGGGACATCTTTTTGGAGTAATCTGGACAATGGAAGTGCAATTGTACTGAAATCTTTAATGAATCTAAAATAAAATCCAGCATGCCCGAGGAAGGATCTCACATCTCTGACAGTTTTTGGGTATGGTAATGAAGAAATGACCTCAACTTTGGATTGATCAACTTGAATTCCATCACGGGACACAACATGTCCAAGAACGATCCCTTTAGAAACCATAAAATGGCATTTTTCGTAATTTAGAACAAGGTTCTTTTCAATGCATGTTTTCAGGACACGTTCCATGCTTTTCAAACAAATTTCAAAAGATGATCCATACACAGTGAAGTCGTCCATAAAAACTTCCATGCAAGTTTCCAAAAATTCAGAGAAGATGCTTATCATACACCTTTGAAAAGTTCCTGGGGAATTACATAAACTGAAGGGCATCCTTCTGTAAGCAAAAGTTCCAAATGGGCATGTGAAAGTGGTTTTCTCTTGATCCTCAGGTAAAATGTGAATCTGAAAATATCCAGAGAATCCATCCAGAAAACAGTAGTGGGTTTTTCGAGCTAGTCTTTCAAGGACTTGATCATGGAATGGTAATGGGAAGTGGTCTTTCCTTGTAACCAAATTGAGTTTCCTGTAATCAATGCACATTCTCCATTTATTTGGAAGCCTTATGGGGACAAGATCACCAAATTCATTCCTTGAGATTGTAAATCCACTTTTTTTAGGAACAACATGGATTGGACTTACCCATTGGCTATCAGATATGGGAAAAATAATTCCAGCAGCAAACAAGGTGGTGACTTCTTTCTTCACAACCTCCAAAAGTGTTGGGTTTAGTCTTCTTTGAAATTGTCTTACCGGTCTAGTGTTCTCCTCTAGTAAAATTCTGTGCATGCAAACCGAGGGGCTGATTCCTGTTAGATTAGAGAGAGTCCATCCTATGGCTTCCTTGTGGGACTTGAGAACTTCCAATAATTGGTTTTCCTGGATATCTGACAATTCTTTTGAGATTATTACAGGGAATTATTCCTTATGACCTAGGAAGGCATACTTGAGGTTATCTGGAAGGGGTTTCAATTCTACCACAGGTGGGTTGGTTTCATTGATAACTGGGAACTCTTCAGAAGTTTGATTGTTTGGTGAAGCTCCATGTTCATCATAGTTATCTCTTTCTATGATATCATGACTTGTTTCATGTGAAAAATTGGAAACCTCTCCTGGAATACCACTAACAGATTCAATGGTTTCTAGAAATTCATCTTTATCATTTCTCAGATATCCAGTCTCAAAATCCCAAGACTCTTCATAGTCTCCAATTTCATCCTCATTTTTCTCTGATTTGGTAGCATACAAATATCCCTCTTTTTCTACATCAGTTGGTATTTCATCACAGAAAAAATTAGGTAACATTCCAGAGGAAAACCAATCAATCATGTTTACATAGGGAGTTGAATGATAATTCCATAGGGTTTTAAGTCTCCAACCTGAAAAGATGAGTAGACAGAATGTGGCATGACATTGATGGAGGCCCCTAGATCAAGCATCACATCTTTGAATTCACATTTCCCAATGGTACAGGGAATGGTAAATGTCCCAGGGTCTTTACACTTGACCGTAAGGGCATGTTGGATCAACGATGAGACATTCCTTCCTAAGTTTACTTTCTCACCCCCTTTGAACTTCCTATTGTTGGTACACATGTCTTTTATAAACCTAGCGTACCTCGTAATTTGTTTCACAGCATCGAGCAATGGAATATTGACTTGGACTTTCTTGAATGTTTCTAAAACCTCCTTATCCAATTCTTTTTCAGCACTTGACTTTGGTGGTGGTTCACACCTTGGATAAGGAAGTGGAGGTTTGAATGTTTTTGGGGTATTCTGAGTATGTTTTGGAGGAACATAAGGGCCAGACATCCTCTTCCAATCATTCTTTGTTCTTTCAAACAAGATTTCTTCTCTTGACTTTGAGTTTCTATCAACTTCAAATTTTTCATCATTTTTATCAAGGGTAGGATTTTCATCAACAGTATCAGAAGAAGGCTTGATGTTCTCAATCTGAGGATTTTTCAATTTTGTTCCACTCCTAAGTTCAATTGTACTCACATTTTCCTTCCCATTATTCCTCGGATTTACTTGTGGCTGTGAGGGTAAACCACCACTCATTTGATTTGTTATGGAATTAATACCAGAGGCAAGTTGACCCATTTGAGTCATCAAGGTATTCATTTTGTTATCTTGCTGTTTTGTGTATTCTTTTAGTTCCCTCATTTCCTCTTGTTGTTTCCGCATTGCTTCTTCAAGGTTCCTATCCGAGTTTTGAGTGGGCGGGGTAGGGTGAAAATTGCTTCTAGAATGAGCATTGGCTTGCTCATTGAAATATCTTGGTTGATAATTACTTGATTGTCCTTGGAAAAATCTTCTTGGTTGTTCAGGTTGACGAAATCATTCATTTGAGTTGTTGTTCCATCCTTGATTGAAATTTTGGTTGTTTTGAAATGGTCTTTGCTGGTTTGGTTGAAATGGTCTTCCAGGAAAAACTGCATTGCAGTTCTCATGAGGTTCATTCATTTGCGGGCATTGGTCACTAAAATGTTCATTCGAAGAACAAATCCCACAATGGACATGTAGTTGGAAAGCCACTTCAGGTTTGGGTTGGGTTGGTGGGGTGCTAGACAACATTATTGACCTTACCATGGTGGTGAGATCAGATAGTTGACTTGCAATTGTGTTGTTTTCGGGACTAGTAGTAGGGAATTCTTGTGCAGCTTTGACATGAAGAAGGCCTCTGGTTCCAAATTGTTGGGCATTATGGGCCATGTTTGCAATTAAAATCCTAGCAGCAGCTGGTGTCTTATCAACTAAAGCTCCTCCTGCAGCAGCATCGATCATACTTCTATCAGTGAGACACAATCCTTCATAAAAGTATTGAATGAGAAGCTGGTCACTGATTTTATGATGAGGGCAACTAAAACAAAGACGTTTGAACCTTTCCCAGTATTCGTGAAGCGTTTCTCCTTGTGTTTTCCTAATTCAAAAAATCTCCTTTCGAATGGAGGCAGTTCTAGACGCAGGGAAAATTTTTTCAAGGAAAATCTTTTTTAATTCATTCCAATTTCTAATCAAGGTTGAGTGAGAATAGAAAAACCATTCCTTAGCAACTCCATCTAGAGAAATAGGAAATGACCTAAGCTTCATTTGATCGGAATCAACTCCATGAGGATTCATATTGACACACAAATAACTAAATTCTTGGAGGTGTTTGTGTGGGTCTTCACCGGGAAACCCATTGAATTTGGGAAGCTGGTGGATGAAACCGGACTTGATTTCAAATCCAGCAGGGGCATCAGGGTACTCAACAGGATTCTCATGATTTTCATCATAGGACGAAGCCAGTTCTTTCAAAGTTCTATTTTCAGGCATTTGGATTTCAGTTTCAACTAAGTCCCTCCTAGGTGTATTGGTGGAAGATTCACAACTTGAAACTTGTGGATTATTACCTCTAAACCTAGTGTGAAAAGTTCTATCAATTTCTGAATCTAAAGGTAACAAGTTCGGTTCAGAAGTTCGGGTCATGCAAGAGAAAGGAAAAAATATATATATATATATATAACTAAAATAAAATCAACTCTAGCAACCTCCCCGGCAACGGCGCCAGTTGATGTGAGCGTTTTTGTCGTGAAACCCTCAATCAATATTTTCCCTTTTTATGTAGCACAGTGGTGACCACAGGGCTGTCTCTCTAGGAGGTTGCAGTTCGAGTTGTAAAACTGTCACTTTTGTTGTTTTGTTTGTTTTTAATGAAATGAAAATGGGGGTTTGATTAACAATTTGAAAATAAAATTTTAATTAAATTCTAAACGTAAATAATTTTAAAGGAAAGATAATGTGGGTTTGAAATCAAGAATAAAAATAGCAGTCGCAGACAAGCTTCACCCTCTCGGACACTCCCCTCTTCCTTGTATATAAAAAATATCTCTTATTTTAAATTCCTAAATGTACCCCCAAGGACCCCAGGTTTACACTCAAATTTGAAAAGACACCATATTTAAGAATTCAATATGACTTTTGTCCCGCCTATAGAAGTGATTCAATTACTTAAATACCTCCAAGTAATTGAACCTAATTGCATTCGCTATTCTCAATGACAAAACCTCACCAAAGAATTTTAAATAGCGAAGTCAATTGTTCTACTTTATAGATGGAACAATGGTCAAATCAAATTTGTTGAAAATATATTTAAGAAAGAAAACAACCAGATTCATTCAAAAATATAGGTTCAAGAGAAATTCAAAAAAAAAAGATTACACATTAAAATCCAAACTCGGAAGAGAGTGTCCGTCGGGTGTCGCCGTCCGCAACCACTTGCCGCTTAGCCTTCCATCACTTGAGAAGCCTTCATCTTTTCTATTGAATATTCAAAGAATTTCATATTCTTAAGGATCAAAATCTCCACCTTCCCCTTCTCTCTCTCTCAAGCCAACTCCCTTTTGTGAGGGACGGTGTGGTGAAAAATAGAATATCTTTAGAGGTAGGAGCTCCCCTCCTTTTATAGGCAGATTTTATCTTCACAGAGTTGTCGCGTTTTAGACCCATTAAATGGACGATTCACGCGTGGACCTATTCATCAATATTGTTCATCAATGTATTGGCCGTCCACCCTCAAAATTTCAGATTAATTGGACGCGTATTGAAGGATTTATGGGTTTTCTATTAAAAATAGATTTCTCTGGATGAAGCTTCCTGGAAGATTCCTTCAACATTCTACCACTAAACGGCCATCATAAAGGCTTCCAAACGGCTTTAAATTTATTGAGGAGACGCACCTTGGAGTACTCTGTCATATCCAGGTAGAATCGCATCATTTTGAGTAGTGTAGGCCGAAATTTGCTTCCATAAATATGGTGGAGTCAATGCAGTCCGCCCGGAAAAAATTGTCAACTTCATTGATTTTTTTTGGCCACCATTAATATCGATTCAACCCCTAGTCCTGAAGACAAAGTTGAAGAAAATAAAATAAGGGTTCAAAAAAAATTCGAATCACAAAATTTGGAAATATATTTTATAAGAAATGGCCAAAATACCCCTGTGATAAAAAGCTGTTAAAAATCCAGAATTATGAAATTTAAACTTTTTATCCCAAAACACACTATAAATCCAAAATTGTTACAAATAAGATCAAATTGTTAAATTTGTGAGGATTAAATCATTTAAATAGACATTAAAAATATTGGAAATATTATCTCTATCAGGTCCATACTAATCAAGGACTACAAACTATTGTCATTGTAAAAACATTCCAATGATAGTATAATGTCTCAAAAACCCCAAAGTCATGTTCACACTCTTGGATCATATCCTCGAGGGTCTGGATGGTCCTCTTATACTAGCCATCCATCTGCGGGTGATACATGGTGCTTAACCTGAACATAGTTCTAAAATATATTTAATATGTCGAAAATCAATATGTTAAAGGGGCATCCCATTCAAAATCTCTCTATGAGGGAACTCCATAATGACTTCTAACCTCTCTTACATATTATTCCACAATCTCCATGACCTTAATATACTATTTGATAGTATGAAAATGTGTTGACTTTATCAAATTGTTGACAACCACCCACATAACATATTTTCAAATCAAATTACATCACACTACAATCATGAAATATATAATATATTATAACACTTACAAATGGGAATATAATAAAGTGGAAATAATAAATCTAGAGTGTCATCCTTATATTTTAATCCCTGGAAGGTCACACGTCAGGAAATAAAACTATTAATGTATCACCTCAACATTGACCACTAATAAATACTCATTAGTGTATTTTAAATCATGGTAAAATTGGGGTGAATGAACCAAATAGATTGATTTGCCTCATGTATCAAATACCTCATCAATACCAAATGAACCACCATCCACTTCATAATTATAATAAAACCTCTATGATATCAAGATTAGTAACATGAAGTCCCCCTATTATAATCAACATTACCAATCTACTATCACTAATGGTAGGATAACTACACATCCATAAACCAATAAATAATAGAGTGTGTGACCTATACACTAGTAAGAAACACCTACACAACATCAACCTGCACCTATGTACTCATTTCAGTGAACAATATCATAATATTCCACTCAACTACTTATTCTTGAATAGAATGGGTTAAAAAAACTCTTCTCAAGGTGTTGACATCAACGTCACCCTTCTAATGTGTATTTGAAATTTTGAAATAAAATTTCTAATGATAATCTACCTAGTTTCTCTTGAAAAGGATTAAGTCATTATGGGTAAAAATATACTCTGAAAACCTATGATTTAAATATACTATAAAAAGCTACCTAAATAAGTAATGATGCATTATCTTTAATTCATGCCTCCCAATTGTTAGATCTAGGTCATGGGTGGGATAATTTTACTCATTTGAGCATAGATTTTATAATCCATAAGCCAATACATAGTCATCCTATATCTATACACATAATCAACCCAAACTATAGGCATCTCAATACACTTCATAATATTTCCCATGATTGGTAACAATCAAAACAAGCATGGATATCAAATGGGTATGTACCAATTCAATAAAAAAATGAATCATCTAAGTCCACCCAATCATCACCCCTTTACTAGTCAATAACATTAATATATTTTTGAGAAATCATTATAGTAGTTTTTTTAATACCAACACTAGCCAAAAAGTCTCCTGATCATGAACACATTCTATAGAAGCTCCCGATACATGAAATCTAAAAACAACATGGGATCTAGCAACATTACTCTTTAAAAAAACACACAAACTCAAAATATCACATCCCAAATAAAAACATGAATTTATATAACAGGGAATATAGAATATTCTCCGTCAATATTCCCAAAACATCCTCTATATGGTTAGTGTGATCTTCCACTATATTGGAATAGACCACAACGTCATCAGCAAACATAACTATAAATAAATAAATAAAAGTTATGGAATATCTAGTTCATTAATTCTACAATAACCACCAGATCATTGGTAAGTACTAATGACATTATGAAATTATAAATAATACCATATCAGAGTCTAAAGTCCACATTTAGAATTTTCTCCTCCAAAACACTCACCTAATGCTACATTGATCTTATGTTGATCATTGAACAATAATGATATCCTCTGAGATGATGAAAAGAATCATCTATTATGATAAATATTTATTTATTATTTATGCTATCTAGATTTAGCTTATTTTAATATTTTAAAATAAAGATTCTTTCATCTTCCATTTTGGAAAATCTATATAGCAGTAACCAAAGATAAGGTATCAAATGAATTAATATATTTATATTAGTTTCCATTATGTGATCTTTTATATCATTCATCTCTTCTAGATACATTTTATGCGATATCAAGAAAGTGGGGCTTATCTCATGGAGTTGATAGGCAGTGAAATCGATCTCTATATCATGTAATGACCTAAAAAAACCATGAAGAAAACATCGGGATACTGAATTTTTTAACATGGGATAACCATAATATTAACCCTTATTTGATGGATCATAGAAATACCTAGAAAATAGATATAAGTCAAACCCTGTCCAATATAATTGGTCCTTACAAACCCAATCATGGATCCCTATAATTTGGGAAAATGTGTGTGCTCCCATTATGAGATAGAAATTATACTAGGTGATGGTATTAATTTATCAATTATTTAATTATATCCACTAATCCATGTTGTAGATAAGGTTAATGAATTATAGTACCAACAATGATAAAATCCCAAATGACTTCAACATTAGTGATGAAAATAAAGCACATTGATAATTTAAAACAATGCTCATACTTTCATCCTAGGGTGGGAAGAAGAAATATCACAAAAAAATCATCTCTACTATCATACCTAGTGAATCAATAAACAATAATGAGATAAATTAATGGGAGTATATTGTATTATTTAAAACAGACTCCATGGAAGAATCAATGAACACCGTACCTGTAATAGTGTCCAACCTATAATAATTTCTTTTTGGTACCACATATGTTTCATGAAGGCATCAACATTCATGAACTTCCTAATCTATCCACACCTGGTGAGAATCCCAATTTCACTAGGGTAAGAACCTCTAACATTATAAGAGTTAAATATTTCTAGATAACATTCAAGGAATGTGGAACCAATGACACTACTATATAGATTAATGCTAGAAGTGATGATGATGAAATGAATACCCACACCACTTGAATGTCCTCAGTATTCCTTGAAAACTCTAACTCGTAAGGTAAACCTTCCAATATTGATAAAATAACACCATATTATTCCCCAAAAGAAATTAAGGATTATATAGATGATGAATTCTGGGTATTTGTTCCACTTCCCTAATGGGATTCATCCCAGTTCATCTTCTGACTAGATGAAGATCTCTGGATTCCACCCATAAAAGGAAAAACACTTTGAAAAAAAAAACCTTTCTTTTCCCACCACTTTAATAGAAGAATATTCAACCAACCTTATATATGTTTGCCAAAATATTAGAATAATCGTGGCCATGTTCTCAAACATCAACCAAATATAAAAATGTAAGCCTTATGATAATCAGTGAAAGGAGTTTGTGAGACACATAAACCATCTCTGTAAACTGAGAAATATACTAAATCATTAAATATTTCCCTTACTCCAATGTGAAAAAATTAGAAGACATCATTTCTCTCAATGTATATGGGTATAAAATCCAATGAAAAAAAATTTCTAAATGTTGTCTACCTGAGATCCTCAAGCTAAATTTCCTGGACTATGGATTCCCATAATTTCTTACCCATTCCTTCATGTATATAGTTTTTTAATAAAAACATTAATACCTCATGGTTTTTTAATAATTAAATCATTTCTTTGCATAATTGTAATTAGTACACAGGATCCTACTCTCCCTTGTCAGAATGGGAGACTAGTGTATTTTTCATAGAAAACTTCTGATCATTTAATACTTTCTTTTTTCTGATCTAGAATTCTCTAATTCACTAATTAATATATCTTATGGATCAATGAATTCCATAATAGTTGATTAATGAGAGGACATTTATTTGTATAATTCTTTGATACACCCTCTCTAATTCTAGATGTTTCCCTTATAAGAGGAATTGTATATATAACAATATAACAACTCAATAAAAAAACCATTTCTTTTAATAAAAAATTAATTATAACTAACAAAACTAATATAATAGGTCCCTAAAAGAAATTATCATAAATAAAACATTTAATAAATATGTGGTTAGAATTGAAAAAATAAAAAACTATTATAACGTGCATGGTTTAGCCACATTTCTAGGAAAACTATGGCCCAAATGTGTTGGTGGAACTATACATTAAATAAAAGGATACATATTTTCCTCAGGGATACTTATAATAGTTCCCTAAATCTCACGCCTCTTTTTGGCTACCATTTCTCACCCCCCAAAAAATAACTAATGATACGGTCACAAAAGTCATTGTAAATATGAAATAAATATTAAAACATAAATAAAAACCCTCAAATGTGAAAAAAATAAAACAAAATTTCAGATTTACTGTAACAACATGATGTTTTTTTGAAAGAGTATATTCTAGGCTCATATATGTTGCTCCCACTTGGGAATAAAAGGTAATACATCTAGTATACCACTAATTACTAAAATAAAAAGGTATTTGATAGCATTTTAGTGATCTAGACCAGGTTAACATGTCTCATCAACCATGATATCAAGCCACAATTCCCTAAGCGAATTACCTATCACCATAGGCTTGTGAGAAACACTAGGGTATAATAAATAACAACTTGGGAATGGTTTCACTATTGGTAAATCGGCATGAAACATCCAATATATTTGATGGGCACAATAATAGAATCTTTTTCAACTAAAAATAAACCTTTAACCTGAGTAACACATATATGACTAAAAATTGATACCATAAAAACATCATAACATTATACCTTACATGTTACAAAAGAGACATATGCATGGTATCTCAATTTAAATGAGAAAAATAACAATACATAAATCAAGAATCATATAACCAATATAAAAATAAAATTTATACAAAAACTAATATTGTGTACTCATGATCTTACTAAGTGAGACTATGTATCCTCCTCAAATTCCCTTGGATAGTGTTAAACAAGAATATCCACAAAAATATATAGCGTATTTTCCATTACCTATGTCCTGAAAAATGAAATATACATGACCCTGAAGGTAAATATAGGGTTCTAGGAACAATTCCTTGTATTTTAACACTATTAGTCTATTTAAAAAATTTAAACCATGAAAACAAATTAATCTATTTTTCAAAACACATTTTCCAAAACCATTTCATGTTAAAAACATGTTACCATAAATCACCCTTTAAAATTACAATTGTGTTTTCATCATAAAAATAGGTTGAAAAATATTATAAATGTGGTGCATATGATGAAATAAAATCTATTTTTTATAAACATGATTAAAAATAAAAAATATTCCATAAAAAACATAAAATAATACAAATAATGATCTGTCTAAATAAATGGAAATTGGAACGACACATGGTAAGAAAATTAAACATGGAGCTAACAAAATTCATAGAATAATATAAATAAACATAAAATATGTAATGTGCTTTGTAATATCTTAGCATTAGGGTCTTATTTGATGTTTTCTAAAAATATATGCTATTTTGGAAAAGAATATAACATGTTTGAAAGCTCTCATTATTTCCCTAGGACCAAATCGAAATATATATACCAGTTTCTTAGTTAATATAGTGGTGGATTTCTAGGTATTCAAGCCCAAATACCATATCATTTCATTGGACAACATTCTAAAACATCCTTGAAATCCAATGTGATACTCAATACATTATATCTCAATAAAAAAGTTCAAAACAATAAATCAATCTCATATGATAATTAACTAATTTTTTTTTCATATTGATAAAACACTTAACACAAGGTAAAAACATTTCTAGAAGCTCTTTATAAATTGATTCAAAACCAGGAAAACCATATTTATCTGTTATATAAAACACATTGAGTGAACTTAAACAATCAATATTTTGAAAAAACACATTAAACATTAATTTTACAATGGAAACCATGAAAAATAACAAAAATGGTCTAATCATTAACAATAAATCCCATAAGGGGAAATTTAATGAAAAAACTAATGGATTTAATTAATTAAATGGGTTTCCATGAAAAAAACATAAATTGAGACACTTACCTCTAAAATTATAACAAACTCACTACCTTTGATTACAATATTATGATTTATAAATGAGAATTTCTCATAAACATAAACTATTATAAATTAAATAAATTCCCTATTAAATAACCTTGGTTCATCGAGGTCAAGATCCAGTGTTTCCAAATTCTATAGAAATGGATAAAAAAGTCATATGAAGTAGGGGCATAAAGATATCCAGAAAATTTTGTCTTTTCTCAACTAAAATAACTTTTAATAAATATGAATACACCAAGGATAAACTATGTAGACATCAAAATCCTGGGTAAGAAGATGGAAATGTGAGGGAGGATAAATAGGGGATAAGTACATAAAATCCCAAAAGGAGAAAATAACATATACCTAAAAATTTAAATTATCCATAAAACATGAAAAGTTAGGCTACACTGTTAGGAAAACATTGTGCCAAATATGTGGGAGCTATAATATCCACAAGAACAGGCCCTATGGTCTCTAATGAGCCTCCCATGATTTGAAAAACTAGTCTCAAACCATGAAAAATCACAATATCCAAAAAAAGTCACCCTCAAATTATTAGCCACACATTTAAGAAAACCATGCACCAATAAGAAATCCTGGATTATTTTCTAGAAAACAAAACTTCCATCTCGAAAAATCATGAAAATTAATTATGTAATAAAATTTAAATAAAAAATAAAAATATATATACCAATAATAGACAAATGTATAATTTAAATTCTCAATTATTATATGATTTGGATATTATGTGATTGATACCTCAACTCATAGGGGATGAGAGTTTAGATTGTAATTATTTTAATAATGGATAGTAAGTATTGAGAATAATAAATATAGGATATTTCATGAATAAATAATTGATGCTTATGAGAACACAAAATTTGAAACTGTTCTATGAAAAAAACTAGTGTATTTTAAATTCATTAATTAAATAATTATTATTTATGAAGATAAATTATTTAGAGAAAAAAAATATAAAAATTAATTGGATTGTGACTAATAAATCATTAAAATAAATTGATATACTTTTTTGTGTAAATTAAATGTGACTACACTGTATATAGGTCTCATTAGAAAATTTGATTTCATGTATCGAATATATAAAATTCTTATTCATTCAATAAATTATTTTTACTTATACTTATTTAGAGTTTTTAAAAATTTTCAACATGTTATAAATTAAAATAACATGGTGATTGTTTACTATTATTGATGAAATTATTTTAATTATGTTCTAAATTTATGTAAAAGAGAAAAATATTATTTTTTATATGTTGAAAAAATAGTTAAAATTTAAATATTTTAATTTTATTTTATTTTTTGATATGGAAGGAGGTTTCATATTATCCTAACACATATTTTTAGTTTTATGATGTTTTTATGAGATATATACATGATTTGTAAGAATATATTAGTGACATAAAAATGTATATTTATATATGAGTTACTAGAAAAAAGCATTAGTTATTTTTTATTTAGATATTTTTTTTGTGATGACTTGATAAGAAATTAATTTTACCTTTTTTCTTCTAATAATATAATTATTTACTTATATTGGTGAACAATATTATTATGTAAAATTGGGTTAATTGTTATAATAACTACAGAATATTTTCTTAATAAAATTAGAATTCACCTATAAAAATGAAAGGATGAATTAAATGTTTGTTATATAATTAGTTAATTTGATAAAATTTATGGATTCATTATTATTAATTGTAATATATTTAAATAAATAGACGTTTTATATGTTATGGATGGAAAGTGATACATATTATATTAAATTTATTTGATATTTTTTGATTTAATATAGTGGAATGAAAGGATATTTTTTATTTCAACATAAGTGTATTATTGAAAAAATGAGAGATATGATTATTTTTAAATTCTTGTATAAATGATTAGGGATACTAATTTAACAATATGTATAATAAAGGATGTAAATTAATAAAATCATATATTATATTACTAGGATAATAAAAATATTGGGAATTTATTGGGAAACTCATAAGATTTAAATCCTGTATATTGTATATAGGGGTTAGTTGAGAGATACTTTAATTGAAATGATTTATAAAGTGAAAATTTTACTGGATAAACATTTAAAAAATATATGAGTGGAAACATGAAAGTAATATAAATTAATTATTAAATTAAATTAATATTTAGTGTTGAATGTCCATTAAATGATATGTTTCTAATTGTGATTTTTTTTAACTAATGTAGTGATTCATGAATATTTTGTACTTTAGTTTACAGATGGTGAAAACTTTTTTTGGCATAAAATTAATCTGTATGATATTATAATAATTCCACTCTAAGGAGGATATAGTGGAGTTTTGAATTATGTGGTATAATGTTCCAATTATATGGGGGGTTCTATTGATCTACAACTCACTAATATTTCCATGATGGATTTCATGGAAATAAAAAGTGGATTTAAGTGAGAAGTGGTTTCAAAAAAAATTGCTAGAGACATTGAGCCAGGGATGTGAAAATAACTCCAATCATAAATATTATTGTTATTTGTTTTTAAAAATTCCAACATTCTTAAATATAAAATAAAAATATTTTTTAATAATCATTGGATCTATGGAATTTGAAACAAAATTCTTTTAAAATTTCATAGAAGGGTATCCTTGTGTTAGAGAAAATGAAAAAATATGAGATATTAATAAACAAAACATATATCTATGTTTTAGAATGATAAGATCAACATACTCTAAAAATATGTGAGTTCTATAGTGTGTTAACAATATTTTAAGATAGTTTATATTATAAATTATATTCCATTGAAAAAATTAACTATTGTGATATTTCTATTATAGATACATATATCTACTATTTTTCATATCCACCAACTTGTGGTGGTGTAAGAGGAGTATATTTTCATAATCTTTTATATATTTGGTCTTATGAGATTCATCTATATGGTTTTATGACTCTGATGTGACATGATTAAATTGGAATGTATAGTGTATCTAACTTTTAGTAGTGAAAAGTAAATGAACAATGATAGAATTTTATTGTTCTTAGTGATCATGAAGATGTTTAGGGTTATATTTTTGTTACAAAAATTAATTAATTATATAAAAAAAGTGATCAATTATTTTTTGAGGAAAACCTTGAATTTTTCTTCATTAATTAAAAATCAATTTACTATCATGACCCCATACATCCTCCCCAATGTGTACCCCCTTCAGAGATGAAAATGAGAGAAGGGGGATTGTGACTATCTCAGTCCTGTATCTAGTAGGCCCTAGGTTATGGACAAACATTGAGGATATAATAAACATAAATATAGGATAAATTACCATATAATATGAAATTATAAGGAGAGAGATAATATTTATACCCCAATCAACACCAGGTCATATATATACAATGAAAGACATATTGTAATCATCAAACTCCATAATGTACTGAGACAACTGAAAAAGAAACTACAAATACTAAAATGTAAACATATTAGTGACCATAGATCTTGAAAACCCCCTAAAAACCATGAGAAAGTAATATCCAGCTAGATATCATCCCATTTCTTGATTTTCTAAAAATATATTATATGTTTGTAGGGTGAGAATAATATTATACTCAGTAGGATCTTCACTGGAGCCTCTCATGAAATATATAATGAATGTATGAAAAAAATGATCTATAGTGAAACTAACTCATTACCATACCATTTATACTATGTTCCCAGACTCACCATAGGTTTCTCTCATGAAGTATTTCATACACAATATCATATTATATAATAATGGAACAACATGGTACCCCATTACCGCTTTCCCATCAGTTTGCTGCTCTACTGAAAAATTACACGTCATGAGCCATCTCTCTCATAAATAATACATCCCACACAAAGTAGTTAATATAATTAAAACTTGTACCTCATGCATCACATAAAAAAATCAACCAATATCACATATTTATATCGAAACCATTTTGTTTCTGAGAGGCACAACAAAATGTATGATTTATATCATACATTAAGTATTTTACCTCAATGCATTACATCCAATACACCATGTAATGTATATCAACCATTATAGCCTATAAATTTCAAACATATATCCATCCATTGGAAACTATATCCATAGATACATGTGTCAAATTACCACAATCCATCACAACCCTCTACAAAAATATATGAAAAAACTAACCACCATTCATAAACTTAGATGAAATTACAAAGAGATGAGAGTAGGAATAGATGGGGCAGTAATCTATCCATCCTCCCACCTCGATGTTGGAAAAATACCCTCTTAGAATCCACTAGGTGTCAGTCACCATAACCAACATGTGAGTGGTATCATATGAAATCATAAAATATAGATGACACAACATAGCTCTCAAACACACTATGAGAATATCGTAGTCCTAATACCAACAACATCTATCATCTCTTGGTCTCCTGGCTACCACAACATGGGACTAGATATCCTATAAGCATACAAATATCTAATTTTTGTTAATAATAATAATTATTTAGCATTTACATTAATTATTTAATTTATTTTCCATGAAACTATCTGTTAAAATTGTTACACGTTTAATCTACTAACCATCACCATGATGTCTATTTCCTTTTGGGATATTCCAAATTGAGTCTATGGTCTCTCATGATTATGTTCCTTTTATCATTTCAAATACATTATCAACAAACTCATGGGTTTGGCATTATTTATTCATAATTATCATATTTATATAAACTAGGTACTCTAAACAACCATCCTATGCTAACACCATGAGGAAATATTTTACCAAACTCATTATGATGCCTTAGTTAGTGTGGAATGAAATATAGATACAATAGGAAACCAAACCATCAACCATTAAACAAATTAATTTAAATATACAATCAATCCATATCACATTAGTGGGTAATGTATACTTCAAACCACTCTATAATTATCTATGTAATCTCAGATATCCACCTAAATACATCAATATATATCTCTATTAAAGGAATCATCTATTGATATGTCATGTGGGCCTCCCCACCTACATCACATTATCGATACATGGATGATATGACATCACCATGTAATTTCCACATCCAAATCACAACAAAAAAGAAACATGAAACATACAAGAATAACAGAAAGGCTGGTCATTGAAATAAAACACGGTATCCAGCCTTCACATATAAGAGAGATCTCATAGATCCAAACTCTTGTAACTCAATATTATTTAGAATATTGGATAAGGCCCTATCAATTTTATTTATCAAAATAGAAGTTTTTATTCCACCTTGAATAAACTGAATCATTAATCATATCTTCAAACTATGATAATTATAAGGAATACTTCAATGAAATTATTTATAAATAATTATTATATTAGAAATAAATCTGCATTCCAAAAATATAGAGAAGTTCCAATCTCATTACAATTCCATATTATTTAAAAATTATCAAGAAAAATTATTATTCATCATATTAATTATCAATTACATTATCATTTATGAACACATTCAATTAATCATTCACATTGAATCAAATAGAAATACAATCAATTGGAAAAAACCACTATAATCATTTATCATGCCTCTTATTTATATATTTCTCCCACTAATTAAAAAGTACATTCATTATATTCATTATAATTATCCATCCTAAAAAAATTCTATTTAATAGCATCATAATACAAGATACAAGAATAATATATATATAAAACTCTACCAAATCAAGTGGAAAACTATTATCACAGTTGAAATCAACTACATCTGATAACTACATGAAATATTTTTTTAAATAATTTAATAAATATTTGGTTAATTACATTTAAATAGAAATGGATAAACAATGACAACATTAATAATGTATGTAAATAAATAGGATAATAAATGATTCCCATATATCATATTCATTAACATTCTCCAAATGAGAATAAACCAATATTTCAAATCCCGATCACCCATCCCATAATAAAATACATCCCTATATGGATTCTGAAATAAAACATCACCAAAATGAAAATAATAAACTTCATTTAATATATTTTAGATAAAAAACCATCACAAGGAAATATTATACAAAAGGATACTAATCAAATAACCTCATTAAAAAAGGGGAAGAATATATCTCATGTCACCTTGGACCAAACATAGGATGCAAAGAATCGATCCATGTAGAAGTGGTCTAAAAAGCATGAAGAGAGCACCACATATCTCCAAGAAATTGAGATAAAAACTCTAGGGATGGAGGAATATCTTGGTGACGCCTTATATAATGGCTAATGTCAGAATTAGTTTTCATGGTGTGAAACCCTTTCACAATATTTATGAAATTGGTTTTTGCCTCTCTAAAAAATGTGTTGCCTAAAGACATTCATCCCTGATTTATTTCAAATAATGAGGCACTATGATAACTAGATATAAAATATAAATAAGCCCAAATTTCATGATGTAAATGGCATAAAAATCATGAATTAGCCTCACAAAACATCTAAACAGATTTTCGGTCAAGAGCCTACCTCTCAACGATTCTTTAGAATGTGCATTAGAAATTTGAAAACCTTACACACCATCAATTATTCCTTATTCTATATTTTATAAAACAAACATTCCCATTCTAAATCATGACCTACTCTAAGTACCACATGATTTAGAAAAATGCAATGGGTTGGACGAGATGGATATGTGCCATTACATTTGATACCTCTGGATCAATTATTGTCCTCGAGAATATAAAATAAACCAAGATAGAAAATGAATTGGGGTCATCCGAACAACCACCCTAAAAAGATACCCATCAAGGATATAAAAATCATAGGAACACAACCACCTCTTCAAAGGAATAATGGGGAACCACACAACAACAATAAATTTATCTTACACACTCTCCTTGTGAAGATACCACTAAAACCAGATAATGGTTTCCAATAAAAATAAGTTGTACCATTATCATTAACAAAAAATATAAACATCCATAAACATGAAAAAACATAAAATAGAATAGACAAAGATGAAATAGTGTGGTATAATGATTGTGAATATGTCACTCGCATTCCTAGGTACTCTTCTCTGTGCTATAGTGCCATGAAAAAACATGAATGATGAGAATAAAATAAGATTATAGCACCTCCCCTTTGTGGTATTGGATCTCCACATGCCCCTACTAAATGGTCATATCATTTTATAATTTTATCTCAACCCAATCACTTGAAAGAGAGTTGTTAGGAATGTTACAGGAGTTGCGACCCATGAAAAATATCATGTATTTTTCTCATTTTATATGGGATGTGAAATTTGATATGCCACAACACTAATATGATCTTACACTTCAAAAGTTCAAAAACATTGTGGAGAAATAAATCTATAATGAGCAAAAAATTACTACCATGATGTGGAATAAACTTTAGGATTATGTGATCTCAAACATTGAACTACATAGGACACCTCTTATGTTGAGAATACGATTACAAATCATCCCATGATACCTTCATTTTATAAACAATTACCTAAACCATTAGTATCTTATTAATCAGTACTTTTATCTAATAATTCATGCATCTCCAAAAATAGTATAGAACATCGAAGAACATAATGGATGGTCTAACATTGATTTAATAGGTTCCATAATAGTGGAGTATATGAAACTATTATTATAAGATTACTGACTATGGGAAAGTTCTTAATCCACAAGCCTCCAAAGTATATAGTAGAAGAGTGAAAATGTCATATAGTGTCTCGATGGGTAGATCATTCTAACCATTTTCCATGATTGAAAAGTAGTTCTATGGGATAAATGAGCTTTGGATGAATTTTGGAGACTTATCTACATTATGGAGGTAAAATGATGATCCTGATTAGAGATGATCACCTTGGGTAAGTCATGGAGTCATAAAACCTCCTCCAAATACCACATTGAAAATAAATCCATTGATCTAAACTCCTTGATCACTATAATGTTGGTTGGTTTCATAAAATGGTCCAAATTCACCTATTTTATCATAGAATCTCTGATTTTGAGGGATATTTTTATGGAAGTCCATCGAGATATCCCCCACTTCCACTGGGGAATATTTAACGGGGGGAAATAAACAACTAGGATCATGGTGCTCAGATTTCACCTTCGGGAAGAACAAACATCATGAAACATATAATAAAACGTCACAATTCATCCCAAACCACTATAACTAACCTCTCATAGTTTATTACATCTTCTCCATTCTCAAATATACCACTAATTGTGAGATATTGAAGTCACAGAGAACCATCTGACACATCAACAATGGGATGAAGATCTTTTTCATAAACCCCAACATATATTTTCTATCATCATACCAACCATAATAGGAATCAATAAAAACAATTAAGTCCCTGCATATATCCTCCTCAAGATCCCCTGATTGGGACTCTTCCACCTACGTCATCAAATATGACTATACCATAATAAAGAAAAGATACCTTATACCTCTAACCTCTCCCATATATTGATTCAGGACTACGATTTATTCCATCCATTGCTTGGAATCCCTATCCTCACACATGGAATCATTACAATACTATATTGAAAGCACACCATTCACAAAATTTCCCATCCATGGTATATATGAAATCAAAAAGTCAAAATCCTGAATGAATTCTATCCACTATCACCGAATAAAGATCAAATTATATTAGGAAAAGACATACATTAGTGA
Source organism: Viscum album (assembly GCA_963277665.1). Lineage (NCBI taxonomy): Eukaryota > Viridiplantae > Streptophyta > Magnoliopsida > Santalales > Viscaceae > Viscum > Viscum album. Next base: position 1,410,403,016 of record OY728119.1, on the reverse strand, counting down.
ATTATGATCATTAAAAACAAAAAAAAAGTCCATTGATGTGGTAATGTCTCTATAACATCATAAAACATACACCCACTACAAAATCAAGACCATGAGTGGAATAGTCATGATCAATGGGATATAACTAGTGAATCCCATACAAAATAACTGATATATATTTTTATCATAACAGCTCTCATCCTAAGAGGAAAAGAACCATAGAAAACGTCATTCTAAAAAACATATACATGAAAAAAAAAGTTGGAGCACATACCATATTATATTTATGTACCGAAAATATCATGACACTATTTGGTAGACAAGAATGACCGATTATTTCTAGAAAATTTTATAACCACCAGGAGTTAAACATTACATAATCATGTGTTGTAATAAAGAATTTAAATTATACCACATTGAGGATATTTTCGGGTTTAGATTTTTAGAGATATAGGCCATAACATACGTACATTTTTTCTTACACAACTATAGAGGGAGTAATTTTAACGGGTATGTTTGGAATACCCATCACAATACATTCCCAAAATCTCTTTGGAGAACTCTTAATGATTACCCCCGTCAAATTACCCAATGCATTTCAGAGCTATCATGGGGGTCACCCACCCCCAGTTTATAATGGAACCCCTCATATACATAATCAATGGACTTGAACTATAAAATTTTCATAACGCATGAACAAACATAAATAAGGAATAACATTTACCCATTGCAATAATAAGAAATAATTTAAAGATATTTAAATAATAAATCCATTCGAAAGATCATTTTCAATTCCAAAATTCCTAAATAGGAATATGGTATTTAATTTTCTTTTTAAAAACATTACTACATGTAGAGAATATGAAATATCAAATAATTCATACAGTGGTGGAAAGGTCATTTTCTCTGCATAAATAAAAGAGAAACATTCCTTTTTTCATTTAGTAAAACACTTCATAAGAAAAGATTCATTTACAAATCATTGGAAAGAAATTAAAATTCAAAGGGGTTTATAATACCCTATATAATAGAAGGTCTTATATAAATCAAAATACGCCACAATGAAATGAGATTAAGATGATGTCCCTTATAAAGATCATATGATTAGACAAAGGATAAGTCATTGACATACTTATGTGTGAAAAATATAAACACACAAAATATTTATGGATATTTAGTGTAAAAAATTTAAGGTAATGTAGACATATTCTAGGAAAAACAAAACCCATGACATGGATATTTAACTCAATGAATAGAGATTGAGTTAATATTTATCCTTACTCTGTTCTTATAAATGATGTAAAAATATATTAATGCAGTGATTATTTTTATAAATAGTATATAAACTCAATTAAAAGTGTAAATTAAATCATAAATAAATTAACAACTAATACACACATAATCATGGTATAAAATATTCCACAATGTATGTGTAAAACCAATGATTGGAAATTGAGTTTAGAAATTCCATTTTAAAGATCATTTGGTAAATAAAATAGATCAATTATGTGTATTACTTATAAATTCACCAAAATCAGGTATAAAAATAAGATTGGATATCAAGAGTTACATATCACATAATAATTGAACGACATAATCAATAAGTTGATGATTAACCCAAAGAATGGAAATTGGGTAAAGAAGTTTCCTTACATTGATTCCGACCTGTCCCGTTCATTCCATAATTTCATGAATAATAAAAATTGTTTAATATCTAATTTATTCATAAATTTTTTAATTTTTACTATTCATTTAATATCACATATTATAATTTTATAACAATTATTTTATTAATTGAGTTTATATCGGATGTTTTGTTGATATTCTATACTTGAGTCGAAAATGAAATTGTTTTGATTAAAATTGTCCATGTGGTCATAGATCCATCATCACCAAAATTATGATCATAAATTAGATATACTATATATACTATATATTTGTTTTTATATTTTTTCATAACATTTATAGATATTAAATGAAATGCACCGTTCACGGAGACATCATCCGTAAGTACACATTAACACAACATTCATTTATTTTTTATATTAAAAGAATGAAAATTAAATGATACATAGGTATATTATAGTTAAATTATAGAATATATGTTATATATGTTACGTAATTTCATTAACTCCATCATTTATACATTTCATGTATGGCATGAACGAGTCATATCACTTAGAGGCAGCGGTAGTCCACATTTTCTTAAATAAAATTATCATATTTACACATTATGGAAAGCATAACTATATGTTGTAAATAAACAATAAAGGATAATATATATAATATAAGTAAAAAAATATCATATATAAGTACAGTTCCATCATAATGGCCACCGTGAGAGGTTGTAGGAAAAAATTGAATAAACAGTGTTTTGTGAGGCAGTAGTTTTCCCTACATAGAAACAATATGTTCAAATACACTAGATTGTGGTGTGTGTGAGAGTATTTCAAATATTTCCCATAAAGACAAAATATAATATTTAAGAAACATTTTTTATATAATCATATAATAATAAGATCATAGAGACTCTAGAAGGAAAATAATGGAAAGGAACTTGAGAAAAGACATTACCTCTAAAGAAGGTAACTTCATTTGATTTGAGCCAAAAGATTTCACGAATTGCTTTATTTGAAAGGTATGGATTATAGGAGAAAATGAGGGATGTTGGGAGATTATTTTATCAAATTTTAGACGGTCCAAGGGAATTTTTTGGTGTGAGTAAATGGGTTCAGGTGATACCCTTTTATAAGAGGGATAAGGGAACTTTGGGAAAGGCTTGAAATATTATTTTTTACAAGTTAATTTTAGAATTATAATAGTTAAAATGTTATACATTTAGAGGTTAATATTATTTTTAATGTTTCTCAACCAATAGGTTTAATAAATGTTTTGGTCACAATGTTAACCTTATCTTTTAGATCTATCCCTTAGTAAAAAACATTTACTATTACCATATATTCTTGTATTTTTGAACTATATGTTTAATATAGTTACTATAAAATGACAATAGAACATCAGCCCGCGGGGGCTGGGTGAGTTGGTTCAAGGCGGTGGCGACCCGTCGCAGAGGTTCCAGGTTCGAGTCCTCACAAAGGCAACACGCACCATTTTTCAACGAACCTCTCATCCCCTCGACTTCGTGGGAACTGGCCCAAGCCCAAGGGTTGGCCACCTTGGGCCTAGCTAGGGGCATGCGGCGCACAGGTGGGCAGGCCAGCCCTATACCTCGTTACCCATACAACATGTTTGTAGTTGGGGTTTGACTTAGTGGTAAGTACCCCGTAATACTACATGGAAAATGGGGGTTCAAACCCCATGGGGCGCAGGTACTGTAGCAGTACTGTAGTGGCACTGTAGGAGCGGCGGCACTGTTCATCAGCGGGTACTGTAGCGGCGGCAGGGCAGTGTAGTGGAGGCGATACTGTGCGGTACTGTAGCAGCAGGTTACTATTCATAGAATGTGAATTGGCCTTCGAATTTTGGCCTAGAGGCTATGTAATGGGATACATGCCCACTGGGCCTTTGGGCTATGTAATGGGTTTCCCACTACCTAGTTAAAATAGAACTTTGCTTTGATTTAATAATAAAAATGAGGCTTCGACCCCAACCTTTAAAAAAACAATAAAACATCAAGTGGACCATTAATTAAAATTTTAGTAAGATATATGTTAGTTTCAAGAATATATTATATTTTGACTTTTATATTATTTAACAAAATAGTTTTTTCTTTAAGAAATAATTTATGTCTATTTTGACACTATTTATTAATTTATTTTCTTTAGTTCCATAAAACATTATATCATAGAAAAAAATAAATAACTCGTCACTAACATTTCAATGTCATCCAAAAAATCAAGGATGTCATAAAAAAGGTCATATTATATTTATTTTATTATTTATAATATCATGTATTTTAATTATTAATTAATAAGGTAATCACAACATCATCATTGTGTTGTAAATAAATTTATAAATTTAATGTTTAAAAATTATAAACAAAATGCCATGATGCAGGAAATTTTTTTATATTTGTAATGAGTATTTATAACCATAGATATCATGTATATGACCCTAGTTTAATATTTTTAGTACAATGGTACATGTTTATGTTATATTTCCCTTTCCATTAAATTAAATTTTATAAAATTTTATTTTCACACCCAAGTGGCACCCAAATGCCAAATGTAACACCCCAAGATTTTATGAAAAAAATTTATTTTTAATTTCATGGATGTCTTGTGTTGTATGCTACACGAAAAGGAGCTTGAACTACCTGCATCCCTGACTTGGCTTGCACTACACGCAATCACGACCTTCCACAATAGTGTGTGTTGTACGTAATACCGAGTTTCACTAAACAACGATATGTTATATAAACTTACTGTTATGAATAGTAATACACATTTTTTAAAATTTTATAAATTTTAACGTTTAAAATGGACTTCATTTTTGGGTTCAGAATATCGAAATTATCCTAGGGTGATTTTTTGGTATTTTTCTGAAAACTTTCAATTTTTGATGAATAGTGAAAGCACTAGGTTACTATTTAAAAACTGACTTTTTATTTGAATAATTATTTATTTTATTTAAATTTATTTTCGGTCAAAATTGATACATAATACCTATATAAGTTCAATGTAATTCATTAGAGTCATTTTATAATAATTATATATATATATAAATTTTATTGAACTTTTTACAGTCTTTTACCCACCTCATAGGAGAATTTGCAAATACATATAAAACATAATTTTACCGCTTCTATGAGTGGAATTTAGAAAATCCGAGTGACATGATAAATATCAAGGAATAAAATGTTGTTCAATGAGATGGAAATAATTTTTGGTGAATAGTAACTTTTTACTTTTTTCCCACGGTTAAAAGTAAATAGGGTAATTAATGGTAAAAATGATATTTTTATTACCCTAACACATGTCCTGATTTGATTGGATAAGTTTAATTCGACCAAAAGACAACCTTAGGAATAAAATATGACCATTTAGGCCCACTTAGATTAGATTAGGACATTTAATATTATTTTATTTAATGAATAGTTACAATAGTTAAAATCAATGTTTAATAACTAAAACATTTTTAATATAGGGTTATACAAAAGATAAATTTGACTATAAATATTAATTAAAATGTTAAAAATATTACCTACATAATGGTAGTTATTTATAATTTTTAGAAATTAAATAATTTAATTTATTTATGACACAATGATGATGCAGTTATTACCTTATTAAGAAATTATTAACATAATTGATGTTATAAATACCCAAATAAATGTAATTTTATACTTTTTATGAATTCAACTAATTTTATAGGTTAATATGACATGGTAGTATTCATTTAATTAACTTTTTTTGAAATAATAATGCTGTTATAAATTTCAAAAAAATCTATTACCAAATAGTATCAAAATTGACATAAAATACTATTAAAAATATATATTATATTATTAATTGTTATTTTATTCCTAAATATCTAAGGTTAGGAAAAATGACTTAGATAAGGTTATATATATTAATAATAAACAACTTGGGGTTCGTTTGTCTTGTTATAGTTAGTTTATTAACTTTATAGTGTAAGAAATCAAGAAGACATGGTAAAAGTAAAATTATTTAACTTAAAGATAAATCTAAATGATAAGAGTAAAATAGAAACCTAAACATTACTAAATTATATTGGATGAGAGTATTTCGACCCATACCCACCTTAGATTCTATGTAAATTAATTTGGAGCTATTAAAAACTGAATATATCTTTATAATAAAATAATATTTTTTGTTTTTTCCAATGGTGCCCCTCTCCTCCCTTATAAAAGGGCACCTCCTCCCTCTCTTCCTCACACCACATTGAGCCTTCATGCTCGGAAAACCCCTGCCATTTTCTCTTCTCCACTTCCCTAGAAACATCATAGAGGTCTTGTTCTTCTTCAAATACCATTTTTAGTGCCCTAAGAGGAGGTTAAGAAGAGGCGCTTCAAAGAAGAGGTAATGTCTGTTACCGATTCTTTCAACATTATTTCTTCTTCTAATTCTTCTTCTTTAGTTGTTTCATTATGAAGTAATAACATAAGTATCACTCATATAATTATATGTTATTATAAGTATGAAACAAACCTATTTCACCATCTATCCATGCTACGGAAAACGAAATCACCGAGCGTGCGTACGTACGGAATACCGTCTCAACGCCGTGGTGTAATCTATTTTCCACCACCACCTTACTTGGATGGTTATAACGGTGTAAATAATAACTATATATGATTATTCTAAAGTGATATTGACTCTGAAATAGTATACATACACTCCAATATAATTCCACAATCATGGGAACGATATCATCGCTCGTGCGTACGTACGGAATACCGTCTCCACGATGTGATGCGACTCATTCTACATGATCTTCATTTCATAATGATTATATAAATGAATTTAATGAATAAATATGATATATATTACACTAATACCATTCTGTAAATGAGGTATCTAATACCTAAAAAGAATAATATGAATTTATTTGAAAAAACACGCATAAGAACAAAAAGTAATAAACACCCAAATAACAAGTAGCAATGAAATATTACTAATATAAAGCTAAGAATATGACCATAGATGATATCATAAAAATGAGTATGATTATGGAACAAGTCAAAGACATTATTTAAATCATTATAAAGGAGGTTCGGACACTTAAAAAGAAAATCGGACCTAAGGTAATGGAAAATATCGCAATCTCAATTTTTATCTGAGATTGTTTATACTTCAGAATTTACTAGGGATTATTTATAATCCACATCCATGTTTCATAAATAAGTAATATTATTTATATCCTCCAAAAATTGTTAAAATCCAATTTTACCCTTCGGTGAGTTTTTATTAAATGATATTAATGGAATCTTTTGTCGTTTTTCATACGAGGTACTTTTTGACTTTTCCGGCCAAGGTACGAGAAGAATGTTTTTTTAAACTTATATGGCATGAATGGATTTTTAGAACATTATTTCCATGAAGCTTCCTTTAAAAGTTTTCATGTTTATTTTTAATCAACTTATTTTAGTTTAAAATTTTATGACATGTTAAGAAAGGAAAAATGTTTTTGAAGTATAAATGATATTATCCTCAAGAATGAAGTTCAAGTGTTTTATCAAAATTATTCTCCAGCTATGATAATATATAGTTCTATTTCTATCCCTATTTTTACATTAATTTGAATATGTTATGATGGAATTCATTTTATGATGTCCTTTTTATCTTAATTGATTTATGTTATGATGCAATGATGTTTAAGAATCTCATTTTTATTACATGAGTTATGCTATGATGTATGATTTATGATTTTGTGGCACATATAAGAATGGTTTCATTATGAGATGGGTGGGACCTATATCTCCCTCCAAATCATTGGGTAATGATTTATATCTCATTAGATAGATATGGCTGGAACTGTAAGTCAATCTGGTTTAGTGATACAGGACTGGAACAAAGAGTGAACTCGATTCCGAAAGCGACTTTGTCCACTAAGATGGCCTTGGAAGCAATGCCTTGCCTACTATGGAAATCATATCAAGTGATTAATGGTTTTACACAATTACATGTTTTATTCCCATGCTATTTAATCATGATTGTTTTTTCTTTATGATCTATGCCTTATGTACTGCCATGTTTTATGTCATTGCCCAAGATTTTGATGATTAAACATTATGTACATGTTTTTAAGTTCAAATGTATATGGTTTGTTTTATTTTATCCATGCTTACCCTTACTGGGAATTTGAGCTCACCATTTATATGTTTTCTTTTCCCCAGGATTTAAAGAAATGTTTTAGGTAAGAAATACAAAAAGGGGAATATCTTTATGGGAGATATTGATGATATTTCACCACGATTAGAAGATTACGTTCCGAGTTTCCAAAGACACTAAACTATTACAGTCCTTGTGGGTCTGTTATTTTTATGTATTAATAATTCCACAAAAGTAATGTAAGGTCAATGTACGTCAAGCTTTGGGCCTCTATAGTTGGTATCAGAGAAAAGGTTTAGTCAACCTTTGGAAACTAGGATGTGAAATCTTTACTGAGATCCCTAGAGATATTTCTAAGGTAAGTCTAGGGATGTCCTTAAGGTTAAGTATAAGTATAGGTTATAGTTCTAGAATTACGGTAACGATATTAGAATTACACCTAAGATGTTATATGTCTAAGGTACTCCCCATTGATTACGTTATTTTCCTTGAATGATTTCTCCTCTCACAGAATTTTTTTGTGTTTTAGTCAATGGAGGGAAGCAGAAGGAATTCGGTTAAAATTGAATCCAATGGACAAATTGGTGACTATGAGCAACGAAATTGCATAATTCCTAGAGAGAAAGATATTGTGATTAGGCCGAATCAGTAATTTCAATATATGATTAACAAGGTGAAATTTAGTGGTATTCATAATTCATCAAATAAGAGGAAGATAGACATTTATGCATGTTCGCATGTAGAGGAGCATAAAGAAAGGAAGATTGAGATTACAAAAGAAATGAAGAAGAACATTGATGAATACATCAAATTGAGAGGAATATGTTATCTATGTGGAGAGATGGGTTATAGAGTGACTGATTGTTATGGAGTTAAATGTCTTATATTTGAAGAACATGGGCATTACCGAACTCAATGCCCTGACCTAAGAGGTTACTTCTAAATAAAGGATGGACTTATTCCATGACAATCATTGAAGAGGATGGATTGAAGTGTTTATGTATTTTTGTTAATGAATAATGTTGTTGTGGTACTTTTATGGTATATTGGAATATCTATGTATTGGTCAATTGTGGTTTTCAATAAGAATATGGTACCGGTAAACATGAAAAGTGATTGAGATATTTTTGGAAAGAAGATGATATGTGCATAATGAAGGGATAAGGAGAAAATAATCTGTTTGACAGTATTAATGGGCTCATGACTGATATAAGGACAAAGTGATATCATGGTTTGAGTATATATAAATTTTGGGATTTTGGTATGTGGAAAGAGTTATCTTTTGACAACACTCATGTTTTCACTAAAGATATACGATAATTCATGTTTCAAAAGAATACATGATTAAGGTATTCACATGTTTGAAATGTGACCAACAAGATATATCTTATGATATATGGAGGATAAATGATGGTATTCGCGTGCTTGTTATGTGACATTTCAAGTAATCATTTTCATTATACTATGAGATTAGAAATATATATTTTGAATAAGCCTAAAGACTGGAATAAATTATGTTTGACATAAGATAATATTGTTTAAGGATAGAACTAGTTTCGATGTTATTGCAGGAGTGTTATAATAATGTATTTTTAGAAAAAAGGACAACCTACAGGACGAGTGACAACCCGTCGCGTCGGACAAGTTTGTGGGAATCAAACCCACAACCGAAGTGCGACATGCCTATATCGCCTACCACTAGCCTACAAGAAGTCCTTGGTTACTAGAAAATAGTTTTATTTTATTAAGTGGTATGATAGATGAAGTATAAGTCCAATTTAGGAATCATATATGATTAATCTCACTATATATGGACTTATGTATTTTTGATAACTTTTTCTAACCTTTTGTTTGAGATAGATGGAATGACCTATCATTCAATCACATGATCTGCTAACACTTCACAAAGGACAAAATCAACTTCATTTCTTTAAGAGATGAAGTGGAAATTTTCCAAGGAACAACCAATGGTGAGACTGTACCAAAATCACGAATTTATTTCTTCTAATTCCAATTTCTTCAACTTTAGGGAAATGATCTTGAAAACCAAAAATGTTGTCCTATTGCCCTTAAATCCGATGAATCAGATAGTACCTTACATCATCCAAAATCTATGGATTTGTGATTATTGGATTTTTCATAGCCATGTTCTCTACCACTCTCCATCAGAACATGATGATTAGATTTCTCTTCCATATCCATATTTTCACCTATGTTATTCTATGTGCAAACCCAGTGATTAGTTAATTTGGGTAACCGTTACATTTCATACATTAGTTTTTAAAAATTGGTTTTGGTATTTATTTTTACGATGTGGGTTTCTATTCAATAAACTTTCGAATAGTAAACCATTTATAACCCCGACGAATTTCGAGGACGAAATTCATTTTAAGGGGGTAGAATGTAACACCCCGAGATTTTCTGAAAAATATATTTTTTTAATTATACTGATGTATTGTGTTGTATGATACACCAAAAGGAGATTTCACAACATGCCTCCCTGACTTAGCTTGCATTACACGCAATCACGACCTTCCACGATAGCGTGCGTTGTACGCAATACCGAGTTTCATTAACAAAGATATGTTATATAAACTAGCCAGTATGAATAGTAATACACATTTTTTAAAATTTTAAAAATTTTATCTTCTTAAATGGACTTCATTTTTGGATTTGGAATATCAAAATTAGCCTAGGGTGAATTTTTGGTATTTTTCTGAAAACATTCAATTTTTGATGAATAGTGAAAACACTGGGTTACTATTTAAAAACTAACATTTTATTTAAATAACTATTTTTTTTATTTAAATTTATTTTAGGTCAAAATTTATACATAATACCTATATAAGTTCAATATAATTCATTAGAGTCATTTTATAATAGTTTTAGATATATAAAAATTTTATTGAACTTTTCACCGTCTTTTACCCACTTCCTACGAGAATTTGCAAATTCACATAAAACATAATTTTACCACTTCAGTGAGTCAAATTTTGAAAATATGAGAGAAACGGTTAAAATAAATGACTAATATGTGGTTCAATGAGATGAAAACAATTTTGATGAATATTAACTTTTTACCTTTTTTGCCACGGTTAAAAGTAAATAGGGTAATTAATGGTAAAATCATATTATTATTACCCTAAAATATGTACTAATTCTATTGGATAAGTTTAATTATACCGAAACCAACCTTAGGAATAAAATATGACCATTTAGGCTCACTTTGATTAGATTAGGACATTAACTATTATTTTATTTAATGAATAGTTAAAATAGTTAAAATCAATGTTTAATAACTAAAAAATTTTTAATTTAGGGTTATACAAAAGATATATTTGACTATAAATATTAATTACAAAGCTAAAAATATTTTATACATAATGGTATTTTATTTATAATTTTTCGACATTAAATAATTTAATTTATTTATGACACAATGATGATGTAGTAATTACCTTATTAAGGAAATATTAACATAATTGATGTTATAAATATCCAAATAAATGTAATTTTATACTTTTTATGAATTGAACTAATTTTCTAGGTTAATATGACTTTTTAGTATTGATTTAATTAACTTTTTTTGAGCTAATAATGCTGTTATGAGTTTCAAAAAAATCAATTACCAAATAGTGTAAAAATTGACATAAAATAGTTTTTAAAACCAATATTATATTTTTAATTGTTATTTTATTCCTAAATATCCACGGTTCGGCCCAATTACTTAGATAAGGTTATATATATTAATAGTAAACAACTTGGTCTTCTTTTGTCTTGTTATATTAAGTTTATTAACCCTATAATGTAAGAAAACAAGAAGACACAGTAAAAGTAAAATTATTTAACTTAAAGTTAAATCTAAATAATAAGGTTAAAATAGAAACCTAAACTAGTCTAAATTATTTTGGATGATATTATTTAGACCCATCCCCAACTTAGATTCAAAATAAATCAATTTTGAGCTATTAAAAAACCAAATACGACTTTATAATAAAATAATATTTTTAGTTTTTCCAAAGGTGCCCCTCTCCTCCCTTATAAAAGGGCACCTCCCCCCTCTCTTCCTGACACCACTTTAAGCCTTTAATATAGGCAAAACCCTTCCATTTTCTCTTCTACACTTCCCTATAAATATCCTAGTGGTCCTGGATTTCTTAAAATACCATTTTTAGTGCCCTAGGAGAATGTTAAGAAGAGGCGCTTCAAAGAAGAGGTAATGTCTGTTACCGATTATTTCAACTTTATTTCTTTTTCTAATTCTTCTTATTTAGATTTTTTATTTTGAAGTAATAACATAAGTATCAATAATATACTGATATGTTATGATAAGTATGAAACAAACCTATTTCACCATCTATCCATCCTACGGAAAATGAAATCACCGCGCGTGCGTATGTATGGAATACCGTCTCAATGTCGTGGTGTAATCTATTTTCAACCACCACCTTACTTGGATGGGTATAATGGTGTAAATAATAACTATATATGATTATTTTATAGTGATATTTATTCTAAAATAGTATACATACACTCCAATACAATTCCACGATCATGGGAACGATATCATCGCTCGTGCATACGTATGGAATACCGTCTCCACGATGTGATGTGACTCGTTCTACAAGATCTTCATTGCATAATGTATATATAAATGAATTGAATGAATAAATATTATATATATTACACTAATACAATTCTGTAAATTAGGTACCTATAACCTAAAAATAAGAATAAGAATTTATTCGACAAACACGCATAAGAACAAAAAGTAATAAACACCCGAATAACAAGTAGTAATGAAATATTACAAATAAGAAGCTATGAATATGACCATAGATGATATCATAACAATTATTATGATTCATTAATAAGTCAATAACATTATTTAAATCATTATACAGGAGGTTTGGACACTTACGAAGCAAACTGGACCTAAGGTAAGGGAAAATCTCGCAATCTCAATTTTTATCCGAGATTGTTTATACTTCAGAATTTACTGGGGCATATTTATCATCCACATATATGTTTCATCAATATGTAATATTATTTATATCCTACTACAATTGTTTAAATCCAATTTTAACCTTAGGTGTGTTTTTAGTAAAAGATATGAATGGAATGTTTTGTCATTTTTCGTACGAGGTACTTTTTGACTTCTCCAGCCAAAGTACGAGAAGAATGTTTTTTTAACTTATACGACATGAATAGATTTTTAGAACATTATTTCCATGAATCTTCCTTTAAAAGTTTTCAAGATTATTTTTAATCAAATTCTTTTAGTTTATAATTTTATGACATGTTAAGAAAGGAAAAATGTTTTTGAAGTAGAAAGGATATTTTCTTCAAGAATGAAGTTCAAGTGTTTTATCAAAATTATTATCCATCAAAGATAATATAGATTTCTGTTTCTATCCCTATTTTTAAATTGATTTGAATATGTTATGATTGAATTAATTTTATGATGTCCTTTTTATCTTATATGATTTATGTTATGATGGCATGATGTTTAAGAGTCCCATATTTATTACATGGGTTATGCTATGATGTATGATTTATGATTTTGTGGCACACATAAGAATGGTTTCATTATGATATGGGTGAAACTTATATCTCCCTCCAATACATTTGGTACCGATTTATATCTCATGAGATAGACATGGATGGATTGGTATGTTAATCAGGTTCAGTGATACATGACTGGAATGATGAGTGAACTCGATTCAGAACGGGACTTTATCCACTAAGATAGCCTTGGCAGCAATGCCTTGGCTACTATGGAAATCATATCAAGTGCTTAATGTTTTTCCACAATTACATGTTTTATTACCATGATATTTTATCATGATTTATGTTTCTTTATGATCTATGCCTTATGTACTTCGATGTTTTATGTCATTTCCCAAGATTTTGATGTTTAAACATTATGTACATGTTTTTATGTTCAAATGTATATGATTTGTTTTATATTATCCATTCTTACCCTTACTGAGCATTTTTTCTCACCCTTTATATGTTTTATTTTCCCCAAGATTTAAAGAAAGTTTTTAGGTAAGAAAAACAAAAATGGGAAGATCTGTATGGGATATATTAAAGATCTTTCACCATGATTAGAAGATTACGTTCCATGTTTTCAAAGACACTAAACTATTATGGTCCTTGTGTGTATGTTTTGTTATGTATTAAGAATTAAGAAAAAGTAATGTAATGTCCATGTATATCATGATTTGGGCCTCTACACTAAATGATTGGACTATGGATGCTCATGGTCAGAAATATATCATTAAATAGAATTAGGACACGTTTTAGAGTAGTTTTATTTTATTATAACATAAGTTTTTATCCTTATATAACTGATATACGCTTTAACACTGGTAAATAAAAAAATAGTTATACAAAAAATTATTCATAATGCCCAAAAGTAAAATTTATCTATTTAGAAAATTTATAACTTCTAATTAAAAATATGAAATCAATTTCTCCAAAATCAAAACACCTATATTTTAGTAATTATTTTAAAAACTAGTTCCCATTTTCAAAACTAGAAAGCATGTTTTTTAGAGTTAAAACATTGCAAAAGATTCAAAATATTTTATATCTAGAATCAATATATAATTAGTACCAGTGTTCTAAATTTATATATATGATAATAATATATTAAATTTATATAATAAAACAATTAAATAATAATATTTATCTAGAAAATTATCTCGATGGAAAAGGTTGTTTTTAATAAAAAGTAAGAATTTATTAACTATTACTTAAAACATTATAGTTATAAAACAATAAATATATAATTAATCAAATGTAAATTTTTATGTCCCTATTATAAAGAAGTTGTTTTTTTAAATAGAATATATAATAGTGATAAAAACTAGATTTAAAATGTGTTCTCTATCAAAATGTAGTAAAATGATAATTTACAAATATTGGACTAATTTACGATTAAAATTGGATTTATTCTCATTTCAATACTCAAAACATAGTAGTGTATATGTAAACACATTTAGAAACATTATTAATAATATTTTAGTTAGTTATATTCATTCCCAACAATACAATGGATAGTCGTTAACTACTATTTAAAATCATAATAATAATATTGTATTATTTTTTAGTCTAATTCTACATTGTGTGAAACGTATGATTTTTGAGAAACCCTTAATTTTGTGTTGAGTACGATTTCATACATAATGTCCCATATAACTTGGTATTAATATTAAATTCTAAAATATTAATATATTTGAAAATTTAAAAATTCAATAATTACATGGGATGTTGCAACATTCAACCATTTTGGAAATTGTGTCCTCATAATTTTGAAATTGGGATCATAAAATTCTTGGAAAACCCCACATCAGAAAAAGATTCAACAATAAAGTCATCATAAAAGAAAAAAATAAGAACCATGGTCACATGAGATAACGCATACTAGAATTTCATGAAGGAAAACATGGATATGGAAGAAAAAATATCCTTATTTTTTTAATGGAGAGTCATAGAAAACATGATCAGAATAAAGTTAACAACCCAAAAACAATAAAAATTTTATGGGGTAAATAGACATTGATTTCCCAATATTAAAAGTAAATGGAAAACATTATTTTAATATAATTTTCATAAGGATTAGAAATTTATTTTTTACCATTACTATGAACACAAGAAGACATACTTACTTGTCAAGTAGAGTTTTGTACTTTAATAAATATATTTAACAATCTCATATTTTCTTCAAATGGTAAGTATTCAAGATGAATTGGGAACACCTGAAGAACTAGAATAAAGTTATAGAGAATGACATAATCCAAAAAAATTGAACCATATACATCCCCTATATTTTAACATTAACCAAAAACAAAATGGTTAGTACAACATTATATAACTCCCCCAAAAGAAAAATCATTTATAAAAAAATACAACACTTAATCTCCAAAAAAATCAACAAGAAATACCAAAGGTTCAACAAATACCATTCAATAAAAAAATTCCATTACATTCCTATAAATAATCAAACGAACATTGAAACCAAAAACATATAAGGATTTTACCACATAATTTTCTGAGATATATTTTAACAATTATCTCCAAATAACATCTACCACTCTTAATGTCTCTTAACAATAAGTAATTATCCTAATCAAATTTTCCCTATTATAGGTTAATCATGTACTTATATAATATAATTACCCATAAGTCCACAATTAAAATCATAAATTATTTCCAAAATATAAATTAACCCATACTCCTCAATTAAATCCCATAGTATGTTATTTACCTTAATAATATAAATTTCCCAAAATACAGAACATCTTCCAAAATAACATTTATCATTTTATACCCAATTCATTTTTTTTCCAATACATAGTATATACATTTGATAAAACATAATTTCGAAAAATCAACATATTATAATTCCACAAACATGTTAAATAAAAAACTAAATGTCATACTATCCAAGGACATAATGTAGGCTAGTGGTAGGTGATAAATCCATTTTGCACTTCGGTTGTGGGTTCGATTCCCAAGACCATGTCCGACATGATGGGGTGCCATATTTTCTATTGGTTTTACTTTAACTAAAATCACATAACTCAAAAAATACACCAAAAAATGAGATAGAATCACCATAAAAAAAATTTAACCTCAATGTCTTCTAATTCCATTCATTTTTCATCTCAAAATATAATAAACCATAATTACCTGAAAATTAAATATCATATAAACCCTATATATTCCTTATAATTATGACCAAAAAAGAAAATGAAATTATTTTCCAAATATAAATTTCATATAAAAAACATCATGTTTACACATACTAGAGAAAATTATTCCAGTGTAATCCCCTAAAAAAATAATTAATACTTTTAAACATTTCATCACAGCTAAATCTAACATAACTCTCGAATTTCTAAAATGTGGTCATATTAATCATCCAAAATTTTTAATAGTGTACTAACTAATAATTTCCACATTATTTATTAATACAGAATTCCTATAGATCAAATTTCTTAATATTTTTAAAATATTAATTCAATTAAGCTTCTTTATTTGTGGATATGAAAATAAATCATAAAATGAATTTAGATATAAGGATCTTCAAGATGTTCCATTTATCATTCGTCATGTTGTCCTACATTCATAAAGTAAATGTTCACTCCAATTCTATTATTTCAATTTTTAATAGAGTTGGAAATTTCAAGATATTGAAATAATATGAAAAAGAAACCCCGAAGTATAAAATTATTTTAGAAATGTTTAGGGTGTGGATAAATAAAAAAAATGTTTGGAGGTGATTTTTATACTCAAGAAGCTATAAAAATCATTTGAAAAAGGATTTTCCCGTAATAGTGATGTTCAAATCATTAGGGAAGGATAATAAGGTTGTGAACTATACCTTTCCATAAATATTGAAGAACGATCTTCAATATGCTGAAAATAATTGTTACATAAAAATGAAACAAATTACTAAAAAAATTATCCTCTATAGGGTAATGATAACATAACTATCTTTTATATTACATAGATCCCTCAACCTACATATATCTTTATTGTTCATGTTTTTATACAATCATCCTAATTTACCATAACCCTGAAAATGTTTCCATATCATAAAAACCCTCTTTGTTATATGAAATCCTTAACATACACCCATATAATATCCAAACCACTAAAGTTATCTAAATCGACCTTTGATACCAACTATAAGGCCCTGAACTAAAATATTACATAATAACGGGTTGTAATATTAAATTTACATTATTTCACATTGAAAATATTTTCATCAATTGAGTTTTAGAGAATTAGGCCATAAACATTGAATAACATCTCAAATATTACAAATTTGAAACTTGTAATCACAATCCATTTTATTCGTAATCATAACATTTTAAGATAGAACATGAATTATTTTTAAGGATAAAAATATTCATAACATTAATCTTCATTTCTTATTTCCTTCTACCCATATTCATATGAAATGGAATACATTTCACACACTAGGGAAGATCATTAAAAGGCTCATTAAGTGATATAAAATGATAAATTAAACCATTAGTCAATGAACATTTAAAACTTATGAAAACATTTTAACAAAATCATACATTTCTACATTAAAACATAAATTATATAACATACGTCATGAAACCAAATTATTTATGAATAACTCATAGTAATCAAAAACCATAAAGGTAGCTTGTGGCATCCGTAACATAATTACATTGTTTCTTTCACAGCTACATAGGGAGTAACCTTCATGGTTACGTTTGGAATACCCATGACAACATATTCCCTAAATCTATTAGGTGAAACATTAACATTTAGATTTATCACATTAACCAATGCATCAAAGAGCTATCATAGTCTCAACTAAACTCAGTTTATCGAAGAACCACCCATATACATAATAAATGTGCATGAACCATAACATAATCATAACAGATGAACAAGCATAAAAGAAAAATATCAATTACACATTCCAATCAAAAGACATAATTTCATGATATTTATATAGTAAATATATTATCAAATACATTTCCCATACCAAAATAATAAATAAAGGAATATGGTATTTTCGTTTTTTTAAATCATTATGACTTGTAAAGGAATCAAAATATCATATAATGCTCGATGGCATGGAAAGGTCATTGTCACCGCGTATATTAAAAATAAACAATAATTTTATTATTTAGTAAAACTCTTTATAAAAAATATTACTTTGAAAAATTATTTAATAAAATTAAAATTCCAAGCGGTTGATAATACACCATACCAAATAAGGTTAAACATAAATCAAAATATGCCTTAATGAAAGAAGACTAAGACTAAGTCCCTTTCAAAGATCGTATAATTAGATTTGGGGTAAATCAATGACATAATTATGTGTGAAAAATATAAAAACACCCAATATATGTAGAGTTTATGTGTAAAACAGTCACATCTAATTCAAACATATCATTGAAAAAATAAAACTAATGACATGGATATTTATGTCCATGAATAGAGATTGAGGTAATATTTACACTTACAAATTTTGTATAATTGATGTAAGAATTTATCAGTGGGGTGATTATATGTAGAAATAGTATATCCACACAATGGTAAGTGGAAATTAACACATAAATAAATTAACAGTTATTCCACACATAATGTTCTAATAATATAATTAATGAAGTATGCATAAAACCCAATGACTGGAAATTGAGTATAGAAATTCCCTTACGAATATAATTTTGCTAATAATATAGATATATTCATTTTGTTACATATAAATAAACATAAAGCAAGTAAAAATACATTATATTATATAAAAATATATTTCTCACTTAATCATAGTAGATATAATAAAGAAGTATAAGATTAACCCAATAAATAGAAATTGATTTAGAAGTTCCCTTACATTGAGTTCGACTGGTCTCATTGGTTCTATAATTTACGGAATAATAATCTTAATTTCTACATGATTCAAAACCTTTTTAATTTTTATTATTCATTTTATTTAACTTATTACCATGTTATAAAAATTAGTAAATTATTTCATTTCATGTCAGACGTTTTGTCACTATTCGACACTTGATTCAAAATTGAACTTGTTTTTATTAAAATTTTCCATGTGGACATAATTCAATCATATCTTGAATATTATTCCTAATTTATATAAAATTCAAATAAATTATATTTTTATTTATAAAATTCCATAACATTTAGAGATACGAAATGGTATGCACCGTCCATGGAGATGGTAGGCCGTACGTACACATGAATGCTACATGCAATTCTTCATCATATTAAAAGAATGAGAGATAAATGATATAACAGTATATTATAATTATAGTATAGTATATTTTTAATATATTTTATATGTGTTCATTAATTCTTTCTTTTATAAATTCCATGTATGGCATGAATGAGTCATATGACATTGAGGGGTGGTGGTCCACACCTCTTCAAATGAATTTATTGTATTTAACCATTATAGAAAGAAAAAAGGTATGTTCAAAATAAAAATTTAAATAAAAATTGAGAAAATATAATTATAATATATATAATATAAATATATTGACTTCATGTGGCTACCATGAGAGTTTGTAGGTGGAAACTGAACAATCATCATTTCGTGAGGTTGTAGTTTGCCATACACATAATCAATATGTTGGTATCCATTAGATGGTGGTGTGTGGGAGAGTAGTTCAAATCATTATCATGAAAAATCCTTGTATATTTATGATATTATTGTTTTTTTAATAATATAATAAAATTAACTTAGTTAGTAGATAAAAAAATAAAGGAAAGGAATATGAGATAAGACTTTACATCTATATCGTGCTACTTGTTTTGATTTTAGCCAAAAGGCTTTAATGAATTGAATTATGCCAAAGATATGTATTCTAGTAAGAATGGATTAATTTTTGGAGCTTATTTGATCATAATTTTGATGATCCAAGGGGATATAGAGGTGTGAGTAAGTGGGTAGTGATTATTCCTATTTTAAAGTGGGAGGAGGATCACTTTTGGAAAATCATAAAATATATTTTTTAAAAATTTAATTCTGAATTCTAATACTTGAAAATAAATATATTTATAATATAGAATGAGTAAGGTAAAAAAAGTGTCAAAAAATAGGTTTAAAACATGTTTATTTCAGAAAATTAACCTTATCTTTTATCTTTAATCATTATTCAAAAACATTAAATATTACAATGTATTCTTGTATTTTTATACTATATGGTTAATATATTTATTATAAAATTCCATGAAAAAATAAAGTGGATAATTAATGATATTTTTAATTTTATCTAATTAATATTTCCAAATATCATCTTTTTATGATTAGTATATCTTTTAATAAAACAGTGTTTGTTTTAAAAATTCATTTCTGTCAATTTTGACACTATTTAGTAATTGATTTTTTTTAAAGTCATAACAAATTGATTACTTCTAGATAAAACATTAACTCATCCATAACATGTCAGTTTTATACAAATAATTCAGGATGTCATAAAATATCTCAAATTAAATTTATTTTATAATTTGTAATGTCTTTTATTTCAATTCTTCATTAATAATATAATCACTACATCATCATTGTTTCATAAATAAATTTATTTATTTAAGGTATAAAAAATATAAATAATATACCATGATGTATGAAATCTTTTATCGTTACAATGACTATTTACAGTCATTGATATCAATTATATAATCCCACATTAAAATTGTTTTAGTAAAAAATACATATTTATGTTATATTTCAATTTTTATTTTATTAAATATTATAAAATGTCATTTTCACACCCTTGTGGTTCCCAAATGCCAAAAGTGAGGCATAAGGATGCTCATGGTCAGAAATATATCATCTAGTAGGATTATGACATATTTTAGAGTGGTTTAATATTATTATAATATTATTTTTACCCTTATTTAATTGAATTACCATTTAACCATGGTAAATAAAAAAATAATGACTGATGTCACTATTCAGAATGTCCAAAAAATACAAGGCATTTGTTAACACTATTTGTACATTATAAATAAAAAAATTCAATACATTTAACCAAATTAAAAAAACATAAATTCTATTTATTATTTTAAAATTAATTCCTGCTCTCAAAACATGAATGCAGGTTTTTTTAAGTTAAAAAATTGCAAAAGGTTGAAAAGTTTTTACGTCAAAATTCAAAAAATAATTTTTACAAATGATGTAAATTATAATAAATGATAAAAATATATTATTTTTATCATTTAATACCATTTAAAAATATTATTTAACCATATAAATTATTTCAATGGAAAAAGTTGTTTTCAAATAAAATGTATCATATTTTAATTATTCATCAAAACATGATAGTTATTAGAAAAATATTGAAAATTCATCCAAATTAAATTTTCGAGTCTCTATTATGAAGAAGAAGTTTATTTTTTTGAAATAGAAAATATATATCTGACAAAAAACTATATTAAAAATGGGTTCACCATCAAAAGGAGGTAAAATTATCATCTAAAAATATTAGTGTATTTTATGATTGAATTTGGATTCATTCTCATTTTAAGGCTCTAATTTTTTTTGGATAAATGTAAAAAAAAATTATTCATATTTTAGTTTGTTCTATTCATTCATTCCAATACAACATATAGGTGTTAAATACCATTCAAAATAATATTATTATTAATGTATTATTTTTCTGTATAGCTCAATGTGGTGTGCAACGTATGATTTTAGAGAAACCCATTGTTTCATGTCAAACATTTTTTTATTCATAATTTACTCTTTTATTTAATATTAATATTAAAAATAAAACATTAATAGATTTGAAAATTTATTATTCTATAAAAAATTGGGATGTTAAAAAATATGTCTATGGATTCACAACTCAACACAAATTTGTTACAAGCTTCCTATAATAGCTTAGTACACTAACAAAAAACCACACATCTACTACTGTCGTAGGGGGTTTCCAAGGAATAATGATTATAATGTTAATGTAATCATATATGTTCCCTATTATAATGACACATTCACCATAAAATGAACAAGATCAGTCCAAAAATCACAACTATTCATCTTCTTGAAAAACATATAACAATGAATAACTCCCTGAAAGACATAAAATATCACTATATTATATTCATTATACATGATGTGAATAAGGATTTAATTATTTAAAAATAACCATGAACTCATCCAGGAAATATCTAAACATTTTGTTTTTAAACTCGTTGAACCTGGATGGAGTATTTCTTACACCGAATGACAACCCCACAATATCATAATTCTGATGAAGAACACATAAAGCAAAGGTAAGAATATCTTCATCCTTTAACAAAATTATATTATATCCTGAATGTATATCAATATACATGAAGAAACATGTTTCATTCAATTTTTAGGATAAATAATCAATCCATGGAATAGGATAGAGGTTCTCCAATGTCAACTTGTTGAAGTGGTTATAATCAATTAAAATCTAATTACTTCCATAAGATTCATTCAAGAATAAAACTAGTGCACCCCATAGTGAGAGACATGACTAAACCAAAACAACACAGAAATAAATCATTGATATTTAATCATATCTCTTATAAATTAAGAGGTTCTATCCCATATGTGAAAATTGTGATATTATATATTCCTTGTTGTAGTTTTATCCTAAAATAGATATCATGATTAAGGAAAACCACTACAACAACCTTTGTAAATACCTAATCATAATTATTCAAAAACATGGGGAACCCTAGCTACTGAACATCAAACTAATTAATCATCAAATCATTCAAAAATATGTAGAGGAACATTATTTTGACCCTTATAAGGGACTCTCTCACAAAAACAATTTACCTTCCATATCGACATCAAAGAACACAACCTAAATCCTAAATAAATTCACAATATCCTTTACCAAATACAACCAATTATTGTTTTAGATGATTTTATAAGGCTATATATATAAACAATGTATGTCACTAAAATAGTGAATTTTCCCTAACTCTGAATCACAGTCTCAAAAGAATCATACATGTCATCTTGGCCTCGAACTGACGGAGTCAATTCCATGGTAACTAGAAACCTCTCTATCTCTGTTACAAAATAATGGATGATGGTTTGTGATAGGAAAGAGTGAGTCACTCATGAATCAAAATAATAATACACCCATGTTGAAAATAATAAATGGGTACCTTTAATGACATATATATCCCATGAGATAAGTAACACTAAAGCATCCTGATAACCAGGACTTATTGCATCATCTCGATAACCCTATAGATGACCAAAAACATGGTCATTCTCTTCTATCTCAGAATAATGAGAGCCTCAGGTGTATAATACTGATTCCATATCACCTCTTTAATGATCCCAAATTTGAACACCCTACCACTTCTTCCTAGTCTAAAACTGATTCAACAGTGAAAACATAGGTAGAACACCTAGCACACACTGACAGTTCATAATGTATTGGTACTCTGACCACTAATTACCTCATCCTAAATAACATAAACATGCATTTAATCTATTGTAAAATTTTTTAGAGACTTATCCTCCATATAAATAATATTTTGAGGGTTTTTACATACCCCTGGATGAAAAAAACTATTATGTCAGGATTATTGGTTTCCCCAGGAAACAACTCCATTTTGTAAGAAATCATGATGATTCCCCTATCATTGTGTTCTGGTTCAATCCAACATCCAATCATCATCATCTAATCTCATCAGCACCCATATATATTTATTTATCATAAATAGGGTGACATGAATCTTTATTTCTATATTAAAATACAAGATGAGATTCCTTTCCCTAGCCTCCCAATTTAGAAACATGTTCAAAACATATAACAGAAGGGTCCTAAAATGGATACAAAAATATCATACTGTTGAACTCATTTGAAAAATGGTAAGGTTATCCTAGAAAATAGAACCCTTAATGGTTAATTAATATAAGTATTTTTAAAATGTTTTCAAAACATCTTCCACGAGACTACTCACTCATCATGATTCCTAATGAACTAGAACCTCCATTTCCTTTCACACTCACATAATATCATCACATCCAACAATACCCTGTGCTCATTCTGTGCTTGAATTGAACTAAAAGTTATCTCAACCTTCTCCAATCAGTCTTATTTAACTAAATGGAATATTTATCCCTAATTATTCTATAGACTATGCCACTATAAATACTTGATATTCCTCTATGGGTTATCATCACTGACCCCCACTCTACGATGATCTTCTAGAATATCATGATAAACATTTTTATTGAGAAACTAAAAAGGACATCAACCTGGAGAAATGAAGGAAAAAAATAACAATCCACCAGAGCTTCTAAATAAGGAAAATGAGATATTTAGTGGTAATTAATTAATTTATATCTTGTTAATGTTTAAACTTATATCAAGGTCCACCAATTTTAGAAACAATAAAACAATAATGATGAATGATCCTTTCAATGATCTCTACCATAAAACTAGTATCACATAATTTATTTATATTAATAAAAATATGTTTCAATTAATAAAAATCATAAAGAGTAATAATTACATCTGCCTCTATTGATATCTTTTGTTTAAATTTATTATTATTCTTTTCTAACACTATTTCCCTACCAACCCATGAAATATAACTTTTTTCCAACTCAAAACACTCTCTTATCCCTAAAAATTAGAATTTGAAACCACTATATCAAAACCCCTAATACCACCCCCAATTGAATCCCACATAAGACTACAATGAGAGAGGGATGATGATAACTACCTCTATTCCAAATTTATCAGGACCCAGGGTGGTGAGTAGCTCCAAGTGTAGCACCTCTGTACATATGGAAGGAATTATCCTATATGAGAACATTAATATGAGATAGTCGATAAATATATACCAATAAAAACATGATCGTACATATATATATATATATATACTTTAAAGGTGTAAATATGAATTATCATACAGTATAGAGACTACTAAAAAAGAAACTATTACTTGCAAAAGTTTAAGACAACAAAGATAGTGAATTCCAAATATCCCACGAAAAAACCCATGATCTAGAAATATCAAACACAATCTATAAAAAAAATTACTTACATGAAAATGTTTTATATATATTTCGGTTAACCAAAATAGTATACAATGTGGGATCATTCTTGAAGCCTCTCATGAAAATGATAAATAATTAAAACTACATTACTGTGAACAACATTGAATCTAACTCATCACCTAAATAGTCATACATTATTTTCAGCCTCACCAAGTCTAAGTCTCACCATGTTTCATATAAAATAGATAATATAATATAATAATGAATGATCATGATACCCAAGTCCCGAATCCAAACTAATATACTGATCTACCCCAACAACGCACATATAGAGCCATCTCTTTAATAAAATAACCCACCCCACAGACACCTTTGAAAGAAATCACAACATGCACCTTGTCAGTCACATCTTCAAATAAACCCATATCACATCTATTTATAATAACGAATTAGTTATAAGGTTCCACTATAGTAGTATTATTTGTATCATATATCAAGTATTAGACCTCATTCGATGAAAGAAAACTTATAGTTGGGCATAAAAGCACAACGAATAACCCAGGGAAGATGATGGGTCCAGAGTGGGTATTCAACCATCCGTTCTCCCATTAGAATGTTTGGGAAGATGCCCATGTAGATTCCAATATGTTTTAGACACCATAACTGGAATGGTTAGGGTAGAATATAAAATTCTATAATATAAAACATATACCACACCTCAAAACCAAACTATGTACATGACTTAGTCCTAAGCTCAACTACATAAATCATCTATCGAACACCTGCCTACCACAACTAGGGTAATGATATATTGTATTAATATAATAATATAAAGATCTACATTAATAACTTCTTTTATTGTTATCAATTTCATTAATTAATTAATTTATTACCCATTAAAATAATTATTAACATTATTTCATTTTTACATTAATAACCATTAGTGTAAATGCCATGCCCTCCCGGAATAATCCAAACTGAGTCCAATGGTTTCTCAGGATTGTCATATATTCGGAATTTTAATTCCATCAACACAAATCCTATTTTATTATCATTATTTATTAATTATTAATATCAATTCATAAACCAAGTACTATAGGAGATCATTCTAGGATTTCACCAACTAGGTAAAAGAAACCAAACATATCCATCTACCTTAGGTAGTGGGGAAAGGAATAAAGATAAAACAAGTATCATGAAAAATATAAATTAAATAAATTAATTTCAATAAATAATAAGTCATTATCAAAATAATGTGTATATCTAGTTTATACCCATTAAATTATTTATGGTGACATCCCTAACTCCCGCTGTCATATCCCAAAGCATCTCTCTGTCACAAGAGTCAATCGAATCCACACCATCAAGGCCTCCACACCCATATCATATCATCTATACATGACAAACCCATCATAGGATCATATCATATTATTATGTGAAGATCAAAAAATCATAAAGAGACGTACATTAACTGCATACATGCTGATCTTGGCCCAAAAAAGGCACCCAACCTTCATATATAGTGATCTATCACATCCCCAAACTCAATAAATTCATTTATCTCAACCAGTTTCCAAACATAGGATGAAAAAATTATCATTAGAAAAACTGATTTTTTGTCTATCATGAATTAAATGATTCATTATTAGGAGGTCCCAACAACGATAATCCTAAGGAATGATCCTATAATATTATATCAAAATATAAACATGCTATTAACATTAAAACTAGTTTCTAGAAACATATAGATGAACCATTCTAATTATCATTCCTTATAATTTAAAAAATATCGATAATAATTATTATGTTTTATATTTTTTTCAATTTAATTATCATTATGAAAAAATTTACTTGTTCATGTGAATTTCAACAACATAAATTACAAAAAACATATAGGAAAACCTATTATTATTTGAAATGAGTTTTATTTAATTCTTTTCCAACTAATGATCTATTGATAACATTACACTATTTACCATTTTACATCATGATAAACAAAGAAATAATAGAATCAAAATACATTCTAAAAAAAATTACATATATATATAACTATCTAAAAAATAATTAATCAAATTTTTATCCCCAAAAAAAGAAACATCATATGATTTTTACATCCAATTATTTATAAATTTAGTTCAGTAATTAAACAGTTAATTCCATTTCCGTCCATTGGGATAAACCATTCTATCATTATGATTTAAAATAAATAAATAATTTATTCAATTAATAACCTAACTGAAAGGTTTAAATGATCCTTACATGAGAATTGAACTGCGTTGCAGATCCTGATTACCCCTCCCACATTAATCTTAATCACTCCATGTATTTCATAGAACAACTTCACCAATAATCAAGACCATTTTTTTAAATTATGGATAGAAAACACCATCACATTGAAAATATTGTATTAGGATATATATCACATAACTATGATAGTAAAGTGATTAAACATTCCTTATATCACCATGGAATAATCACCAGAATCCGACAATAGATCTCTGTCAACATGAGAATCATCCATCCTGGTGCCCTTAGCCTCCACACATTTTCTCACATAATCAACGGATACCTAAAAATAAAAAATCCCAAATGAACTAAGAAAAGAACCAATAAAATCAATGCCCCAAAAATAAAAAATCTCACAATATAGGTTGGGTATTTGAGGCATCTCATGTCTCATAGAAATGTTTCTCATGTGTTGGCAACATGAGCACGACATACAATAAAAATGAGAATCAATTAACAATCTAGGATAATATAATCTAGAGTCTAAAAACTTTCCTAGCTATCCATTGGGGACCAAATTTTCCACCATAAGCAAGTGTATGATAGATTTTCAAAACATGCTCAAACTCATGATCACGATCACACCACCTAATAACTTGGTCACTACACATGCTCCATAGTTATGGATCATCCAAAACATAAAATATTAACTCAATAATTAGAATTTATACTTTAAGTTTCTTTAAATTTATAGGGATTTCAGAGGTAACAAGGTAGTTAACTAAATCTGCATACCAAGAACGCGTACCTGATATGGAATAAAGATGCTCATCGGGGAAAGTGTCCCGAAGTGGTACCTGGTCTATGGTATTATCCTCTAGTGTGTGAGTAAGCCTACTCAAGTGTTCTACCACCATGTTTTCTGACTCCTTATAGTTCTTTATCTCAATATCAAATTCTTGTAGAAGGAACATAAATCGAATTAGCCAAAGTTTTGTGTTTGGCTTCTTCAAGAGTTACCTCAAAGTTGCAAGGTCAGAAAAAGCAACTAATTTAGAGCCCAGAAAATATGAAGGTAATTTATCTAGAGAGAATATAAAAGGATGAAACATCTTTTATGTGGTTGTGTAGTTTTATTTGGATGAATCCAGTGTCCTCGATGCATAGGAAATCACATGGGAACGTACATCTACCCTTTGAGATAAGACACCTCCAACTGGGAAGTTGGAGGTGTGACACATAAACTCAAAAAGGAAGCTCCCATCGTGGAGACTTTATGATCGGTGGAGTGGTCAAAAAATTATTTATCTCAACAATGGATTTCCTTCAAGATTCATAAAACACAAAATAAAAATCCATTTGAAGTAATTAGGACATAGGAAGAGAAATATTACTAAAATATTTGATGAAGCACTGATAAAATCCTACATTCCCTAGGAAAGATCTAACATCACGCACACATGAAGGATATGGTAAGGATGAAATGATATCTAACTTAGATCTATCAACCACAATCCCATGTTTTGACAGTACATGCACTAATACAATAACACGCTCTATCATAAAATTACACTTTTCAAAGTTTAAGACTAGATTCTTTTTAATACAATGATTCAAAACCTTTCCCAAACTATAGATACAATCATCAAATAAATAACCATACACTGTAAAATCATACATGAATACCTCCTTGTAGGTCTCAATAAAACCAGAACATAAATATACTCACCATGCATCTCTGGATGGTATCTAGGGCTTTGCAAAGTCCAAATGGCATCCTTCAATAGGAAAATGTACTGAATGAACAATTGAATGTTGACTTCCCATGAACATCTAGAATAATATGAACATGAAAATATCAAAATAAATCCATCCAAGAATCAATAGTATGTTTTCCTAGCTAGTCTCTCAAGGATTTGATCAATAAATGGGAGGGGAAATGTTCTTTGCAAGTGGACTGATTTAGTTTCCTATAATCAATATACACACGCCAACTGTTTTGTACCCTCATTAGAACAAACTCATCTTTCTCATTTTTAACAACTATAACACCACTTTTTTTCCACAATCGTAATAGGAATCACCCCCTGGGAATCTGCAATAGGATTTATTGTACCTACGATGAGAAATTTTTCAACTTCTTTTTTAACAACATCCAAATGAGTTGGATTCAATTTCCTTTGTGGCTGCCTAACCGGTTTAGCCCCATCATCCAAAATAATACTATGCATGAAAATACTGTAATGGCCAAAAGTTTTTCAATAGAAGTTAAATTGTTATATTTATGTCATAAAAAACATAAAATCCCAAAATAATGACCTACTAAGTGATAAGTGACCTTTAATCATAAGTTTTCACTTTTGTGTTTTGAATTTCTAAAATCCGTCACGCATGGTTGTGTTCAAGATGATCTTTGGAGTCTAATGAAACAAAAATCATTTTTGGTGAATAGTGACCTACCCTTATGAATAGTAACATACCTTTATGAATAGTAATATGACCCTTATGAATAGTAAATCATCCAACATAAGAGAAACATTACCTATGAATTATTAAATAAAATTTAGACATCATAGAAAGTGAAAAATTTGACTTTAGTAAACGTTTTGGTATTTTTTAAGTCATAAATAATTAATTATAATTAATTAATTAATTTAAAATAATATTTATTTCCCTAAAATGCATTCATAAATTATTGAATCAATGTATTATAGTTTTTAGAAAATTTTATAAGACCCTACGTAATTTTTGAAAGCACTATAAAATCAGTTTTAATTTTAAAAACTATTTTTTAAGTAAATTATGATTCTTATTAAATATTAAATTAATCATATTTAGAATTATTTTTTGAAAAATTGACTTCATTTTTGTATTATACACTTCGTAAAATGGTCGGGGTAAATTTTTGAAATTTTTCTGAAAAACTTGAATTTTTGATGAATAGTAGAATCTGATAATTCACAATAAATGCTAAATAATGGATTAATTGAGTCATCGATGATGCTCTACTACTGTAAGACCACTTTCTTTGGTATCACATGATAAAATTACTATTCGTGGTCATCCGAGACTCACTATTCCTTGTCTTTGGGGAAATTAATAAACTAATGAATTTTATATTAAGGAAACCCCTCTCCCCTCCACTATTAAAGCCACCCTTCACACCCTCATTTACTCACACCTCTAAAGATCCAATACTTCACTAAAATCTTCCCAAACACCTTCCATATCCCCTCCCCAACGTCCAAGAAATTATGGTCTCATCAAAAGACGAAGTTTAGGCCCTTAAGGAGGTTCTCAAATGGAGGATTCTAGAGGTAATTTCCCTCCCTCTTCTCCTTTAATTTCCTTCCATGTTCATGTTCATTTCATGATCTCTCCCCACATATCTTCATCCAAATTGTATTTTAACTCCAGTATTATACACATAATGTAATTTTATGATTCTAATGGGATATTATGTCATTCAAACCTCTTTCCCTCTTCCTTTTATTTTATTTTAGAGAATGTTGTTCGTGAGGTGCTAATTTATCACCTTCAAAAATGACATGCTTTCTTATTCCATTTCTACCTTTGGATCTGGTCATGAAACCATTTTTATTGTTGAACCAGAATAATTTATATTTATTTTTTTCTATTTAATGCTCTAGAAATAACCTATGGCCATATTACTATGTGATAAGTTAAAACAAGTTCGTTGTGATCCAAAAACCACCCCAATTGACCCAAATAACCATCATTTAATTCTTATCAAATGATTCATCCAAATGGATCTAATATAATTCATTATAAAATCATTAAAACTCTTGTAATATCATAAATGAGATTTAATATAATTTCTGGATGTTTACTCATGTTCTACCCAAACTTCAAATTAAGAATACATGTGAACTACCAAAGAAAAACCATAAAAACGAACATCTCTGAACAATGTTTTTAAACACTATAAGTCATCCGAAAAAACATAATATGACATAATGAAAGAAGAATTAACCCTATTAATATACACATGGTTCTGTATTTCTTATTAATTAATATAATATCATTATACAGGACATTAAAGAGAAGGAAGCATTAGGGTACAAGGTATGGGGAAATCTCGAACCCAATTTTCTTCCTTCTCGTTCTCCCTCTTTCACTCCATTTTTTATATGATTACAATTAAAAGATCATTTTTCCATCATTTCCTATTACTTTATGTGATAAACATGTTCTTCACTAGTTTTTATGTCCAAAAAAATGTTTTCCAAAAGAACTCTTCTTTTAAGAACACCCCTTTTACTTCTCACTCAAAGTGGACAGTTCTTGTAACATGTATGTTATTCCCACTTTCTTTTGGGAACCCAAAGCTTATGAATGTTTTATTATAAGATGAAACAAATTCTTTACAATGGGTTAGTTTTGTAAATTTTTTATATGTGTTAATTTTGGAAAGCATGATAAATGATAATGTTATGATGTGAGAGGTGCTCTTGGAATTATACAGCGCTCCAATTCATTGGGTAAAGTGATGAATCTCATGAGTAAATGTGAAATGATGTGT
This sequence comes from Viscum album, assembly GCA_963277665.1. NCBI lineage: Eukaryota > Viridiplantae > Streptophyta > Magnoliopsida > Santalales > Viscaceae > Viscum > Viscum album. Next base: position 1,410,370,993 of record OY728119.1, on the reverse strand, counting down.
TAAAAAGAAGATAGATCAGTTCAAAATTCTATGTGTTAGTTATCCACTAAGACATGATGTTTCATTTTTATTCATTGCCTCATTTCAAGTCTTTTATTTATGCTCCTCTCATGTTCATGATATTTTTCCTATGTTATGATTATTATCACCCCATGCTATATTGTTCTTATCAATACTTTTACTGGGATTCTAGTTCACCCATTTTGATGTATATCCTTAGTTGGCTACCTTCACTAAGGATAGGACAAGTTCCAATAAGAATCTAGAGAAAGAGAAATTAAATAAATGTTTATTCCAGATGTTGTATTTGTTTTGTGTGGTCATAGTTTGCCCATGACACTAAACCTTTGGATCCCCTATGTGTGACAATGTTATGTTTTTTATCTTTAAAATGATTTAATAGTAATGTAAGAAAAGTCTTGGGTCGCTACAGTTGGTATCAAAGGGAGGTTTAGTATTTTTTGGAATTTGGATTAGTGAACCCTAGAGAAAACCTCTAGCATGAGACTAAGTACAAGTAGGCATGCAAGAAAATCTAAATAGGGATCCCATATGTTATGTTTTTTTATAAATATTTTAAAGAAATAAGTTATTCATGAATTTTTTACTTCTGTTTTGTTCTAACCTTTTCTATTTTAGAAAACGGTGGGAGGCAGGCTAAATCAGGCCAACAACTCATGTGAAGGCCAATGCAACGATTGCCCGAACGACATCCCCAATGATTTGGGAGGTGGAGTTCAAAACATCATGGCGATGCATACAATATTATCTCAGGTTATGAATAATATCCATAATAATGGGGAACATCCTCCTTCACCAAAGAGGGATCACCTAGCTATCAAATGTTCTATTCAGCAATGACCACCAACCTTTTGTGGATCTTCTGATCCACTAGTTGTGGAACAGTGGGTCAACTCCATGGAGAAGATCTTTTCTGTGATTCACTGTTCTGAGATGGAGGAGGGGACTCTAGCTATTTATCATCTAGATGGAGAATCTGATCAATAGTGGGCTTTGATTAAGAGCACCAAGCCATGGGAGGAAATTGAAGAGATGGAATGGGAAGAATTTAAGATAATGTATCTTAGTAAGTACTTCCCATGAACTATTCGCACGAAGATGGAGAGAGAATTCATTGTGCTCAGGCCAAAAGAAGGAGAATATGTCACAACCTATTAAGTGAATTTCACATGGCTCACAAGGTATGAATCACATTTTGTTATCAATAATGATAGAAAATTGATAGATTCTTTAGTGGATTAAAACCACACCTTCAAAAGGCTCTTGCAATTCGAGACTTTGGGAGTTTTTAAGAAGTTGTTAGGTGTCCTCTTAGAGTGGATATGGGGTTTGGAGAGTGGTCCCATGTATATGGTGATAAGAAAAGAAAGATGGAGTTTCAAGCTGTTGGATATAATGATAAAGGTGGGAAGAAAAATCAATGACCCAGATGTCAAAAAAGTGGGAAGTTGCACAATGGGAACTGCCTCAAAGGGATGGGGAAATTCTTTATGTGTGGGAATGAAGGACACCATTCTCAAGAGTATCTAAAAGACATGAAAAGGAAGGAGAATGTTGCCGATGAAAGGAGAGAACCAGTCATGGTTCAATGATACAACTGTAAGGAGCTAGGGCACTATACAAACCAGTTCACTAAACATCGAGCTCTTGATGGTAATTAGTGTCACAACCACCAAATCCAAAGGAACAAGGGAAGGATTATGCCATCACTACTAATGAGGAGGATCATGATAATGAAGTCGTACAAGGTACACTTACTATTCACTCAAGAATGGAATAAGTCTTATTTGATTCTAGTTCTACACACTCCTTTACATCTTTCAAGTTTACAATAACTATAGAATCGATGCCCGAAACCATGATGTAGAGATATCTGTAAAAACACAATGTGGTGAAATAATTGCAAACCAAGTGTTTCAATCTTTCCCTGTTGGTGTATGTGGGAAGATTATAACAGAAAATATTGTAATACTTCCCATGGTGGAATTCGACATTATAATGGTAATGGACTGGCTCTCGTTATATAGAGCACATATCAACTGTTAAGAAAAGAAAATATATTTTCATATTCCGAACCATCCCATTATCCTCTACGAATGCAAGGAGGATCATGAATCACCATTGAAAAATACTTCAATGGTGTGGATGTTGATTCCCTATGAAAAGGAATACCTCGCCTAAACGGTTGAGTCAAATGAAATTTCCAACCCTGAGGAAATTCCCAATGTGAGGGAATACAATGATGTGTTTCCCGAAGTTTTACCCGGAATTCCCCCAGATCGTGAGGTAGAGTTCTCAATTGAACTCATACTCAGAGCTAATCCTATCTCGAAGTGTCCCTATAGGATGGCTCCTATCGAACTGGAGGAGTTGAAGAAGAAGCTACAATAGCATCAGGACAAAGGGTTCATATGCCCTAGTGCATCACCTTGGGGTGCACCAGTTCTCTTTGTATAGAAGAAGGATGAAAACATGTGGCATTTTATCGATTATCGGGAACTCAAAAAGATCACCATAAAGAAAAAGTTTCCTCTCCCAAGGATTGATGACTTGTTCGATCTGTTAAGAGGAGCTCAATACTTCTCAAAGGTGGATCTTTTCTCTAGATATCATCAGGTAAAGGTGAATAAGGAAGATATTCAAAATACTACCTTCCAAACAAGGTATGGGCACTATGAGTTTTTGGTGATGCCCTTTGGACTTACTAATTCCCCTATAATCTTCATGGATTTTATGAATAGTGTCTTTAGACATTACCTCGACAAATTTGTGGTATTGTTTATCGATTATATTCTCATCTACTCTAATAGCAAGGAGGAACATGAAGAACATCTAAGACTTGTTCTAGCGACATTACGAAAGGAGAAGTTGTACACCATGTTCAGAAAGTGTGAATTTTGGATGAATCAAGTCATGTTCTTGGGACATGTGATCACAAGTAAGGGAATTTTTGTGGATCCTTCAAAGACAAAGGCAATTGAGGAATGGCCCAGGCCCCCTAGTGTCACATAAATATGTAGTTTTCTTGTATTTTCATGGTACTACCGACATTTTGTGAGAAACGTCTCACGATTGTCATGACTTCTAACTATGTTAACAAGGAAAGGGGAAAATTATGTCTGGATGGAAGAATATGAGGGAAGATTCAAAGAGCTAAAGAGAAGGCTGATCACTGCACCTGTACTCTCACTACCGAAAAGTGGATAATGTTTTGTGATATACAGTTATGCTTCAAAGAAAGGCTTGGGTTGTGTACTCATGAAAACTGATAATGTGATAGCCTACGCCTCAAGATAGTTGATGATCCATGAAAGGAACTACCCGACGCATGATCTAGAGCTGGCAGCCGTGATTTTTTCCTTGAAAATCTGGCGGCACTACCTTTATGGGGAGAAGTGTGACATATACACCGACCAAAAGAGCATAAAGAATATATTCACGCAAAATTATCTCAACATACGTCAAAGGATATGGTTATATCTAATCAAGGATTACGATTGATCTAGTCACTATCATCTTGGAAAGGCGAACAAGGTAACTGATGCTCTAGCATAAATGAACCTGCTACTCTATCCATGTTGCGGATTGAGAAATACCCTATCTTCTTGGATATGAAAAAATGTATTTGGAAATCATAAGGGTTGGGGATATATCCTACCTTTCCCAAATGATTGTGAAACCATCCATCCAAGAGAATATTAAAGAAGCATAAAGGGATCCTCTAGAGATAAAAAAGAGGGTGAATGCAGTAATGGAAGGAAGCTGCAAGGGTTCCATATCGACGATGATGGTGTGATTCGGGTTGGAACACAGCTTTGTGTGCCTTCATCATTTGGGATAAAGAAGGAGCTGTTGGGCAATGCACATAGCTCAACTTTCTCTATCCATCCTAGGAGTACCATGACGTATCGTGATCTCCGAGAACACTTCTAGTGGGATAACATGAAGAATGATATTGTGGAATATATATCAAGGTTCTTGGTATGTCAGCATGTTAAAGATGAGCGAAAAAATTCCAAGGGTATGATGAATCCACTGCCTATACCTTTTTGGAAATGGGAAAACATTACTATGGACTTTGTCACAGGACTCTCGAAGACATCAAAGGGAAATAATGCGATATGGGTTGTGATTGACCAACTCACCAAGACTGCCAATTTTATCGCTATTTGGGAAGATCTCTCACTTGAACATCTTGCAATGATATATGTGAAGGAAGTGGTGAGACTGCATGGTGTTCCACTCTCAATTGTCTCTGACCGTGATCCAAGGTTCACATCTTTGTTCTCGAGGATCCTTCAACATGCTTTCAGTACTGAATTAAATTTCAGCACGACCTATCACCCCCAAACTGATGGCCAGTCTGAAAGGACTATTCAGATGCTTGAAAATATGCTAAGAGAATGCTCTCTTTAATTCAAAGGTGGATGGGATCAGCATCTCCCATTGGTTGAGTTCTCATACAATAATAGATTCCACTCGAGTATTTAGATGGCTCCATATGAATCTCTATATGGAAAGCGATGTAGAACTCCAACCTATTGGGATGAAGTTGGAGATAGAAAGCTGCTTGGAATGGTTCTTGTTCAAGAGATGATAGAGATGGTTCAAGTCATCCAGAAACACATCAAAGCTGCTCAAAGTCAGAAAAAGAGCTATGTTGAAAACCGTCGAAGGTACTTGGAGTTCGATGTTGGAGATAATGTCTTCCTTCGAATATCTCCAGGCAAGAGAGTCATGGAATTCAGGAGGAAAGTAAAGATAAGCCCAAGTTATAATGGCCCCTAAGAGATCCTTGACCGTATAGGAGCTGTGGCCTATCGTCTTGTACTTCTACCAAATATGGCTCAGGTTCATGATGTGTTTCATGTATCACTACTGAGGAAGTACAGACCAGACCCCTAACATGTACTAAACTCAGAGGTGGTGCAGCTGGAAGATGATATCTCCTATGAGGAGAAGCCAGTAAAGATTATGGATCGGAGAGATAAGGTTCTACACAAAAAGATAACCCATCTTTTCAAAGTGTTGTGGGGGAACCATAAGATTGATGAAGCATATTTGGAACCATAAGAGGCAATGAATGAGAAACACCCTCACCTGTTTGTGTAAAGTGAAATTTTGGGGGAAACATTCCTAAGGGGGGAAGAATGTATCGACCCAACGTTTTTCAATGGAAATTCCCTTCTTATATTTATGTCATAAAATAACATGAAATCAAAAAATAATGAATTACTAAGTGATAAGTGACCTTTAAACATAATTTTTTCACTTCTATGTTTTGAATTTCGAAAATCGAACATATATGGTTGTGTTCAAGATGATTTCTGGAGTCTAATGAAACAAAATTAATTTTTGGTGAATAGTGACCTACCCTTATGAATAGTAACATACCCTTATGAATAGTAATATGACCATTAAGAGTAGTAAATCATCCAACATAAGTGTAACATTACCTATGATTTATTAAATAAAATTTAGACATCTTAGAAAGTGACAATTTGACCTTAGTAAACGTTTTGGTATTTTGTAAGTCATAAATAATTCATTATAATTAATTAATCAATTTAATATAATATTTATTTCTATAAAATGAATTCATAAATTATTGAATAAATTTCTTATAGTTTTTATGGAATTTTATAAGACCCTATGTAATTTTTGAAAGCACTGTAAAAGCAGTTTTAATTTCAAAAACATTTTTTATGTAAATTATGATTTTAATTAAATATTAAATTAATAATATTTAGAAACTTATTTTTGAAAAATGGACATAATTTTCAGATTCTACACATTGATAAATGGTTGGGGAAATTTTTGAGATTTTCTAAAAATACTTGATTTTTTGATGAATAGTAGAATCTGATAATTCACAATAAATGCTAAATAATGGATTAATTGAGTTATTGATGATGTTCTGCTGATGTAGGCCCACTTGATTTGGGATCACATGATAAAATAACTATTATTTCTCATCCAGGACTCACTATTCCTTGTCTTAGGGGAAATTAATAAACTAATGAATTTTATATTAAGGAAACCCCTCTCCCCTCCACTATAAAAGCCACCCTTCATACCCTCATTTCCTCACACCTCTCAATCTACATGCCTTATCTAAACTATGCCCAAACACCGTCCATATCCCCCCCCAAGTAAAAGATCTTCTGGTATCATAACAAGACCATGCTTAGGCCCTTATGTAGGTTCTCAAGAGGAGGATTCTAGATGTAATTTCCCTCCCTCTTATCCTTTAATTTCCTTTCATGTTCAAGTTCAATTTTTGATCTCTCCCCACCAATCTTCATCCAAATTGTATTGTAACTCCAGTATTATACAAATAATATAATGTTATGATTCTAATGGGATATTATATCATCCAACCGCCTTTCCCTCTTACTTTTATTTTATTTTAGAGAACGTTGTTCGTGACGTGTTAATTTATCACCTTCAAGAATGACATTCTTTCTTCTTCAATTTCTACCTTCGGATATGGTCATGAAACCAATTTTATGGTTGAACCAGAATATGTTATATGTATTATGTTATATTAAATGTTATGGAAATAACCTATGGCGATATTACTAAGTGATAAGTTAAAACAAGTTTGTTGGGATCCAAAAACCGCCCAAATTGACACAAATAACCATCATTTAATTCTTATCTAATGATTCATCCACATGGATCTAATATAATTCATTATAAGATAATTAAAACTCCTGTAATATTATTAATTACATGTAATATCATTTCTATAAGTTTACTCATGTTCTACCCAAACTTCAATTTTAGGATACAAGTGAACCACCCAAGAAAAACCATAAAAACGAACATCCCCAAACAATGTTTTAAACTCTATAAGTCATCCAAAGGAACATAATATTACATAATGAAACCAGAATGAACCCTATTAAGGTAAAAATGATTCTGGATTTCTAATTAATGAATATAATTTATTTATACAGGACATTAAGGAGAAGGAAGCATTCAGGTACAAGGTAAGGGGAAATCTCAAACCCATTTTTCTTCCTTCGAGTTCTCCCACTTTCACTTCATTTTTGATATGGTTACTCCTAAAATATCATTTTTTCATCATTTCCTTTAATTTTCTGGGATATAAATTTTTTTCACTGGTTTTTATGTCCAACAAAATGTTTTCTAAAAGAACTCTTCTTTTAAGAACACCCCTTTTACTTCTCACTCAAAGTGGACGGTTCTTGTAACATGTATGTTATTCCCCCTTTCTTTTGGGAACCCAAAGCTTATGAAAGTGTTATTATGATACGAAACCCATTTCATTCCATGGGTTAGTTATGTACATTTTTTATATGTGTTCATTGTTTCATGCATGATAAATGATAATGTTATGATGTGACAGGTGCGTGCAGAATTATACAGCGCTCCAATGCTTTGGGTAAAGTGATGAATCTCATGAGTAAATGTGAAATGATGTGTGAACAGGATGCTAGCTTGGACCAAAATTATGTGTTGTAGTTATCCACTAAGACATGATGTTTTATTTTTATGCATTTCCACATTTCAAGTCTTTTATTTATTCTCCTCTCATGTTCATGATCTTTTGCATATGTTATGATTATGATCACCCCATGACATATTGTTCTTATCTATCCTCTTCCTGGGATTCTAGCTCACCCCTTATGATGTATATCCTAAGGTGGCTACATGTACAAATGAGAGGAAAAGAGCCAATAAGAAGCTAGAGAAGAATAAATTGAATAAATGTTTATGCTAGATGTTGTATTTATTATGTGTGGTCCTATTATTCTCAAGACGCTAAACCATTAGATCCTATATGTGTGATACTATTATGTTGTTTATCATTAAAATGAAGTAATAGTAATGTATGAAAAGGCTTGTGTCGCAAAAAATAGAGGGGATAATACATGATATGTCTTCTAAGGTCCACATATATGCCTTAATGTTCTCCATAAAAATATTCAAAAGTTTCTCTTCATGGTCAAAAGAGAGATTGTTAGTTATGATAACAGGTAATCTTTTTCCACTCATCAAGTATGAGTATTTGAGATTTGGTGGAAATGGATTGAGTTATAATATTGGGGGGGTGCTGTATGGATGGATATAGTGAAGGAATTAAAATATGTGCAGAAAGAACATCCGTATCAAAATATACTTCATAAAAATCACAGAATAGTTCATCAAATCCATCCGGATACTCAAAAACCATGTCATAATCCAAGTTCACATGATCAAGATCGGAAAATGAATCCATTTAAAACTGAAATGTTATAGAATCTTGTTCTTTAGAAATGGGTTCATAAGTGCTATTAGAAATTAAACATGAACCAATACTCATAATCTCTCTAATCATACGAAAATCAATATCCATGTGGTTTTTTCATGATGGTTAAAAATGGGAGATAACAATAGGAGAATGGTCCTCTGGGGGGGGTACTTCATGGAATCTATAATATTAAATATTCCAAATTCATCTCCAAACTCCTTGTAAAGGGTACCCTCATGGACATTTATGATTTTTTTTACTTTTTAAGGAAGGGTCTACCTATGATAATGGGATCATGTGAACTTACATGATCTTCCTCCATGTTAAGCACATATATATCTACTCGGAAGATCTTGTCTCTTACCTGAACAAGTACATCCTATAAGACACCTACCAGATATGCAGTAGCCCTATTTTCTAACTACACCACTACTCTCATCAGCTTCAACTCACCAACATGTAAAGAAGATAATTAAGCATTAGGCATCACATTTATGTAACCTCCCAAATCAGAAGGAGCATCAGAAAGTGAAACTCCCCTATGGTGCTTGTGATAGTTAATGTCCCACGATCCTTTCACATTGATGGAATTGCTTGAGTTAGTGTAAGGAGAACTGACACATTCCATCCAATATTGATCCTCTCATTTCCATTGAGCCCACTCCGATTGTTACAATGTTCTTTTAAGAATTTAAAATACCTTGGGATTTTCTTGATGGCTTCAACTAGAAGAATATTGATCTCTACATGCTTGAATGTATCCAAATCTTCTTCTCACATCGCATCTTCAAACAACTTCTTGTATTGAACTACCATGTTTTGAAATGGAGGGGCTTTTAGGAAGAACATTGCTATAATTTTTCATTATTTTTTCTTTCTCCCTGGGTTTCTCATAAGCTGGTTTTGAACAGGGCTTCTCTGGAGATGAGGTGAATGGAGGAGGAATGAGAGGTGCATATATATTAGTTGTTTTCTTTCCACTTCTCAATGTGATGGCTCTGACATTTCTCTTGTGATTTGGAGTTGTTTGGGAAGGATGATTTCCAAAGTGCTTACTTACTTGAACATGGAGGGTGGTGGGAATATGTCTCATTTGAGTCTTCAACTCCGTCACCTCCGAGCCTTGAATCATCATATCATTTTGTAGATTAAGGGAAATATATTTCTAAATATCATCAGTATTAGAATATACCATTGATTGAGAATCCCCTTGTTGTTGGCTTGATGATTCTTAAGTTTCAAGTGCCTTCAGGGTTGTTGGAGACTCTGTTGTTAAGGTGGAGGCTGCTGAAAGTTTAGTTCAAAAGGGGGTATTTATCATTATCAAGAGACATAGCTCATGTATGATTTATCCCTCCACCCATGGTTATATAATGGTTTAATGGAATCAAACATCTATTGGTGATTTGGCTGTTGTTTCTGCGGAGATGGTCTCCCAGGGTATACTGCTGCAAAATCCTCTGACTCTTGTAACTGGGGGAAACAATCAGTTGGGTGGTCTATTTATGTGAAAATGTCACATGGCCTCATAAGAGTGGGTAGGGATTTCATTTTGAGCCAATGAAATCTGCCTCACCATAGTGGTTAATTCTTTGAACATAGTATCAATAAAATTAATTTCAAGAGAAGAAGGACTCAACTGATGTACTTCTCAAACATGTGGTGTACCTCGATCACCAAATTTTGGGTGTTTTTTCCATCTTGTCAATCAACACATGCTTAGAAGCTGGTTTTCTGTTGACCAATGCTCCTCTAGCCGTGACATACACCCTCCTCCTCTCCATGGGTGTGATTCCTTCATAGAAGTATTGGATGAGGTGTTTATCACAGATTTGGTGTTGTGGGAAGGTTGCACACAACTTCTTGAATCACTCCCAATACTCATATGTTTACTCCCCTTGGGCTTTATTGATCCCCAAGATCTCTTTTTAATGGATGTGGTCCTTGAGGCTAGAAAAATATCTGCAAGAAAAGATGTTTCAAATCATTCCAACAAGTTACATATTCAGGTTGTTAATAATACATCCAATCTTTCGTAGCTCCATCAAGTGAGAATGAGAATGATCTTTGTTTGATTTTATTTCTAGAAACATTTCTTGGTTTTATGTTTGAGAAAAAAAATTAAATTATTTCAAATTTTTATTTGTATCCTCACCAGATAATCCATGAAACATTTCAATAAGAAAAATAATGCCATATTTCAGATCAATTTCTGATTTGATATTTGGGTATGAAATGAAAAATTGTAGATCATTAATATCAGGTGCATCCAATTCATGAATAGTTATATTATGTTCATTTACAATAATTTTAGCCATTTTTTTTCTTTTTGGTTTGAAATAGAAGTGTTTCTAATTTCAATGTTCTTGGAGTGGGGTAATTCTCCTACTAGTTGAATATTGAAACTTCCCCTATACTGAGAATGTTTGATTCGATCTCAAAGGCTACGTTCAGTCTCAGGATCAAGATCGAAGAATTTTAAAGATTGGTTTGTTTCATAAATCATCAAAAATGAAAATAAGGAAAGTGGAAAATAGTAAAATAAAAATAAAAAGTTTGAGTTGATGGTCCAAAAAAGAAGAAGAAAATAAAAGAAGAATAAAAAAATCAGATTGGGTAAAGAAGAAAGAAAGAAGAAGAGAGGGGAATAAAATGTAAAATAAAATAAATAACTCTAAACAGTTGAAATAGTTACCTGCCTACCCGAAAATGACACCAATTTGAAAGCCACTATCATGGGAACCCTCAAATGTTTAGTGATTTTTGGGTACTTAGGTGTATCAGAGTGGCTGACCAAAGGTCATCTCTCATAGGAGGAAGTAAATTTGACAAATTATTAAATGTATTTTAAAAATTAACATAAAACAGAATAATAACACTACATGGAAGGATGTGTAAGGGGGATTTTCATTCATAAAACTAGAAGAAATTTAATGGAATGAGATTGTATAATATTTTTTGATTTATTTTTGAAATGAAGTTCGATTAAAAAGACACATCATGAATATGTTTTTTAAACAATAAGTAAAAGACGTAATCGATCTAACTCTACCTCTTCATTTACTTATTAATCATTATAATTTAAAGAATTATCCAATTAATTAGGATCCCCTAATATATTAAACCTTGAACCCTATGAGAATTAACATTTCCACAATGATGAGGAGAATTAAACCCTAGTTTGTCTTCGAAACATGCAATCACATCACCCTGGTTTTATTGATGTTCTAAGGATAGCGTATGGTCAGTGGTAAATTAATGAACATGTAAAATATATAAAATTTGTATGAATTGAGTTTAAGGATTATATTTTAAATCTATAAATTTATCCTGTGTTGTTATCTTTTACCGATTAAGTTTGTGCTCTCACAATTTACATAATACCCAACCTTGCATGTTTTTGTGTTAATTATTCAATTGCATGCTTAGATTCCAATAATTTAAAAACACAATTCATGGATAATATTATTTGAATTAAAAAATTTCAATGATTCAAAATAATTATATGATGATGGTATAATATATATCGATCACTAAGAGAACTACTCTATTATGGGCGGTGAGGTCATCTTGGAGACGTTTTGCATTAGCAAAAGGATTGAAAGGGTAGAACCCAATATCGTCTCCACTATTGATTACAATGAAATTAGGATGTGTAAATAAAAATACAATTAAAAAATATTGAATATATGGTAAGAAATAAAATAATCACAATGAATTTTATTACACAAATAAAATCATTGCAACATAAAGAAGAGAAGAAGTCTTCGATGGGGGGATCCTTGCTTTAAGAGTTACCCCTCTAACAATGGTTGGAGAATTTGGGTGAAACCAATTATCATCTATGTTAAATCTTTTTATGAACATTCCAACCCCATGAAATGATAAAAACACCCATTTGATGAGTGGTGGGGAGCCTAGGTTCAATGTGGTTTCAAGTGTGAATGGGGAGTCTCGACCTAATATTTTTTGCCAACTTACACTGCCCATTTGACCTCCAAAACGCGTGAACTATATTTTCTTCCAGAAGAGTGTGTTCTGAAAAATTCGGTTGGAGTGATCCACTCAAAATTTGGGCCTATCAAAATCTCGGATGAAGGAGTTATGGCTCGAATATATACCCATGTCCAATCTAGAGGGCCTAGCCCAGTTTTGAATTTGTTGTCTTTTTAGTCCAAACAAATGCATGATTTAGTTCTAATTTCCTGAACAAAATTTGTAGAAAATTAAATCTGGAACACAGTTAAAAACATCATGTTCAAATAATAAATACTAATATATTTATCTTCAAAATACTATATTTCACTATAAAGAGTAAATCTTGAATTTCAATCAAATTCTCAAATGAATGATCTTATCCAAATTTTTTTTGTAAAGAAAATTATTTAACACAACATTAGTAAATTATATCATTTATTATTAATAAAATATTCAATAACATTGTGTTTTATCAAACAAAACATTTAATGGATGGGTTTTCCCTAAATCTATGGTTGGATACTAAGATAGAATTTTCAGTTGTCAGTTATTAACCCACGAAAATGGTAACACAATAGTATGTTGTTCTGTAAGGTGGTGGAGGCATAGGGTTACTAAAACACCATGGATGATGAAAAATATGTGAATTATGGGTGACTTCACATAGTTAATGGTCATAATGATTATACTAGGTAACTTAGTTTGAGGAAATAGCGTTTATGGAAATTAAAAATAGATTTAGTTTATAATGTATCGAATAATTGAAAATAGTTTATGGAAATTAGTCTTGGAAAATGGGGGTGTTTTGAGTATTTTAGCGTTGTATAAGAGTTAAAACATAGTGTAAATGGGGTTATTTAGGCCCCGCATCCCATGAATCAATGTTGAATTCAGTTTCAATTAGTTTATATTCATACAACAAAGACCATGTTATGAGGTTTAAATTCAGGATTCTTGGACAATCAGAAATCTATTTAAAGACATGATGCACAGACTCAAGGGAGTCAGTTTTTTGAAATTTTCATGGAATTAATGAGAAATAACCTTATGTGAATGGATCCAAGGAGGCCCATTTATCTTAAAACAATAAGGAAACAAATGAAACATATTTTAAGGTCTTAATTTATTTTACATGGTAAGAGTGGGATCATATTGACTCTTCTACCGCACTCACAATGGTTTATTAGGGAGAGGAACATCCTTTATTGGTATCACAACTGGTCAGGAAGTGTGCTAGGATATCTAGGATTTTGGGTTCCCATTATATCCTAAATATAAGAAAACAGGCATCCTCAGTTTTTAGGGCTATTGTGGATGCACCTCAACATGCAGTGTTTGACTCTATCTTTATTAACTCCTAGAATGAATTGTGAATCTATACTGCTTCCACCTCAGATATGTGGAACTCAATTGATTTTCATAGGAGTAACTCGACATGGGGGGAAACTGGAGAGGTCAAAGAGAGTGTCTTGGGGAATAAAATTTCCAACTAAACATAACATCCTCACATGGTAGATCCTGTATAATTCTATACGCTTTTATGTCGATATAAAATGATTAGTCATTAGTATGCCTTCCTGCATTAATTATTGTGGGAATAAAATGGAAGAGAGTATGGACCATATATTCTTCGAGGGAGAATGGGCCCGACTGGTGTGGTGCTTCTTTGGTGTGTTCACAGGATACTGCTTCCAAACTGATAACAATGAGAGGTTCATGGAGCAATGGTTCATGGGGGCCAATGGTAATACAAATTATGCCGAGGTGTGTGCTATCATCTAAAATATAGGATCATGTTCATTATAAAAAGAAAAGAATCAATATATTTTACTGGGGATCTCCTCAATAGGTAGAGTGGTTGTTGAAAAAACTAGATGTATTCTGATTGATTTGATATTTCATTCTGGTATCTGGATAGAGGCTCCTTCACTTCGCGCGTTGCATGATTCACAGACTAAGACTCAACAACGTGGTTCTTGTGTGCATGTTATGCTAAATATGGATGGATCTTGTGTAATGGTGGAAATGCGGAAATGATGGGTTCTATGTGACCCTAGAGGGATTGTGGTTATTGAATTCACGGCCCACTATGGAAGTGGTATTTCTATTCGGGCAATGGTTCTAGATCTTACAAGGTTGTCAATGTGTAATTGGGGGTACATTATCGTTGAACAGATGGAAATAGGCTCGATGATTTTTCATGATGCATTTATGGTAATGGAACCACTCCCTGGTCAATTACCTATACAATTATACAATGTAAGGACCTCCGCTACAACAATGTTGAAGTCCCTCATACATGGTATGTGGGGAACAAAATGTCGGACTACCTGGCCTCTCCTATAGTCACCAGGGTACCATTTTTTACCTTTATAATGTATATCTTTTTAAACCATAAGGGATGAACATGATTAGTGGTGACTCCCTTGGACTTCAATACCCCCCCCAATTAGGGGTGACCTCTTTCTTTTGTTTTGACTTCTTTTGAAATAAAAATCGTAATGATGGATGGTAAGTGTGTCAAGGAAAATATTATAAATTCATCATGTTAAGAATTAGGGAAATGTGTTTGTTTTGAGGTTATTTACTTTTAATGATATAGATAAAAATCAACATGAGTGAATCCATGGTTTCTATCATATCACATGAACACCAGAAGAAGAACCTCAAAAAGATTAATTACATGATTCTTCGACCAAAATGGGTCAAAGGGGATGAGGGATTGGTAAATTTATGGTTTTTTCTCTATATGGGAGTCCTTAGGATATCTAGATATCCCTTGTATTTGTGAATCAATCCACATGTGGTTCTAGAACATGGCCTGGTAGAACACCAACATCGTAAGTGGGGGGGGTGTCATATCGGTATATTGAATAGAAACAACCAATAGTTAACTTGGTGAATCATATTATTTTGACCATAGGTAGGGATTCAATTTTACATTATGTTATGGAGAAAAATTTTAATCACCTTATATCATATGAGGAATCCCTGTTTCATATTGGGTGATGTTTTTATCCATATCATACACATCATATGGGGTGTCTCGTTTGAATATGGTGTGTGAACATATTTAATTAAGTGGATAATCAATTATATACATTTTTAGATCATAGTTTTATGTCATACACAAATGATTTTAGAATTTTTATTTTAATTTCATAAAACTTGGTCTATATATCTTTTAATAGTTTAAATACATTGAGCATGAACCAATTTCATACTCTTTATGGACATAGTGATTTGAAAATATAGATTATTTATGTTTATTTTTGTAAATCATTGACCCCTTTCATGAAATTTATGTTCATGTTGCATGAACCTATTTCAAATAGTTTAGGGTTGTGTTTCCTAGATCATGGGGATGATATTATTTTAATGTCACAAAGAGTCAACAAATATGCTTTTTTATTCTCTAACTCATAGGTAAAATTACTATAAATAATACTAAACCTATGTGATTCATGCTTTGTGTGAGATAAAAGCAGAGATGAGTTGATTTTCCTAACCAATGGAATCTCACTAAAGATGCAAGAAAAATATTCGTAGAGAATGTCCAAATGATACTAACCTATCTACTCAATGTTCTCATATACACAGAGGGTTAGAATCATGGTTGTTGGAACCCCAAAAAAAATTAAAATATAGAAAGATATTATATCATTTCATCTAGGATCTGTAATTTGAAAGGGGAATATAATGGGTAGGGACCATTGTTAACCATGTTTGAATCATAGGACCCACAACTACTCAAGGAAAGAATGGGGCTGTCAAATGTTGAATAAACAATTGACCATGTTCAAGACATGATATCCTCATTTCAATGAAGGAGATCCACCGACACCTATTTTAATATGGGAGGTGATTAATTTTCAATAGCCACCATCACTATTATATGGCTTGTTTTTATTTGATAGATGATGAAAGTAAACAACAAGAAGTATATGATATTTGGGGTTGGATTGAGTGAATTTTTTATATGGGATTATACAAGATGGTTCCAACAATGTTTCACATTTGATATTGTCAAAGGGTGTGCCAAAATTTTGGATCAAACCCATTCTAAAGGAAGGAGTTCCTGACATATATTACTGACTGAGTAGGACCCATGGTAGTGGTCCTCGATGTTTCAAATAGATTATATTCATATCGCACGATCTGGATTTTAGAATAAAATAAGTATGCATAATGTGGAGGAGTGAAAAAATGTGTGAGAATTGAGGGCTAGGGATGCCAAGTGTCACAAAAAAACGTACTAGGATGATATACACATTGTTTATATTCATGATTCAAGGATATTAGATCCCATTTTATTGTCATATAGTTTATACCCTAGGATAGATATTAGTTTATGGTCGTAGATTTTAGACGAATTGAAAATAGATTAATATTGTATTTCTTCGAACTTGACTCTTAGTTTAAGGTCACAGACTTTGGACCATTGGGAATATATTGTTTACGTTAATAAATCTGGGACCATGAATATTAGTTTATGGTCATAGTGTTTGGGCCTCTGGGTTTCTTCCTCATGTGATTTACAAATTGATGAACATGGATTTGGTGTGAGGTGTGATATTCTTTTTTTCCATGGTGATAAATGTGTATGATTGATTACAATTAACCGAATAAATGATGTATGGTCCTCCCCAATTATGATAATTTTTTTTTGCATTTTTAGTAGTATCAATAGAATTATGAGATCATTTACCATGTCACCATTGAAGAAAGGGTGGAGGTGAACCTTTTTGTTTAACACTTGTGTTAGGTTGTTCTTATGCCTATCAAGATTTTGAAATGCCAATAGTCGATCCTCATTACCAGTTTCCAACACATGTAGATGAAATTATTCCATTAAATCTGGAATCTAAAAGACCAATACAACTTTTTTGAGTGATGAAAACTAAAAAAATATTGTAATGAATTCATTTTACCATATAATAAGTATTATGGGGTATCCCTAGTGGAATTATCAGTTGTCATCTGATATTCCAAGAGGAATTTGTGAAATTTTCTGAGCATATTTTCTTGTTTTGGGATACCATATGGTGTATAATTTTAGATAGGGTTTTTAGGATGTGAATATATTCCCAATTTAAATGTTGTTTGTAGTGAGAAGTATGGATGGATTGGATATTGTACATGGAATAAAATATCCTCAATTCAGAAGCCCCATAGTTGATGTCATTGTAAGTGATAATATCACGAGGAAAAGTAAATTGATGGATTATTCAAGATCTCATGAACTCATTTATGGGTTAATCATTGAATTGAATTTGGGAAATTTCTTCTTCCCACTTGGAGATAAAGTCATTTGTAGTTAGAATGAGACAACACTAGAGATTTATCACTTCCGAGTTCGGACATATGAAAATGAGGCCCCATACTCAAAAGGGAATATAATACACAGTGGTGTGGAGAGTCTCTAAAGGTTAGTAAAAAATTATGGAATAAATCAGTCATGCAGGGAACAACATGGAAAAATTGATGTAGTTGTTCACCATTTTGGGAAAGAAGTACCCCATCCTCTGAATCTGGTTGTAGATCTTAAATCCCACATGACATTAACCTTAGTACCTAGCATGAATATCCTACATGACCTGAGGGATTTTATCTCCTTTTATGCAATAATGCATTATTATAGCAAACCAACATTCATAGAGAGTATACTAAAGGATAGGATGAGTTTGGAGTGTAATCTTCAATTCATGTCAGTGGATTTCATCATGACCATTTTGATCTGATGGGGGGATACCATTATAGTGATAATTAACAAATGGAGTCATCCACTCGAAAATTTCCTCTAATTGGGGAGGGGGGGTTACAGACATGGTGTGGATACACTATGATCTAGTTTGATAACATATATTTTACATTTATTATCTAAAATGGTGAGGATAATGATACTCCAATGTTCAACATATATGACATGTTTATCCTGGTCAGCATCTGCAATTGACATGACCAAATATTCTAATATATCAGGTCAAACATTTTGGGACTAGACAACATAATTGACATCAATTTGAGAAGTTATATGGTCCATTAGGTGATGGTTACAATACAACGTGCTCACATGCTCTAGATTTTGAAACATGTCAAAAACATTGATCATCAGGATGACTAAATGAATGTATCCCTTCCCATGTAAGTGAATAACATAAATCTCAAGGTAAAACATGAGACTAATAATGAGAGACATATACTCTACCTCATTATTATTGATTCCATATAACCTATGGAATGAGTATAACATGATAACCTATGTTGGTGTGATGAAAGAAATCCCCATAAATACTATATTTATCTTTGAATTATTAATTATTCAATCGATTGGGCTATGAGATACACCATAAAAATGAACCTACCAACATAGCATGTCCTGATCCACTAAGAGGATAACCTCATGGTGGAAATAGAAATATAGGTGTGGTTCTTTGTGGTATGGATGGGTGTCCATGAAACGTCCAATTTCTGGCCATTCATGGACTTCTAATTTATGATATAGATGTATAAATATTCGATCATCACCACCCAACATTACAACCATCCCATATGCATGAGAAAATTAAGAATGTAATTAATCGAGTCTATTCATGACATTGTATGTATCTCAAGATTCTTCAAACAATTGCACAAATTATACATTGAAAATCCTAACATGAATCTGCTATTCTGAATAGAGGGGTATCTAGTATACTTGGAAAGTATCATGAAACTAAGATAGTATAATATTTATTCCATACCCTCATTGTTTTTGGGGATATAATTAAACTTGGGTACCATTACGGGGTGATCATATAATAGATCATAGGATTTCCTAAGACATGTGGCATCAAAAAAGGAGATTATATCATATATTTCATGATATACATGACTATTATCTAGAAATCATCATCTAATAAGTAAATGGTTCTTTTATTCATGATAATTGATTAGGTTTGTAGCGACTCAGTTTTCTGCCCTGTTAGACATTGGAATATTTCTATAAATAATATTCAGAGCTAGGCATGAAGATGGCGTGCGATTCTGAGGCCTTGTGTTCCCCAAATTAATTTTATAAAAATATTAAATTTTTTATACTATTCACATGGTGAGGGAGTGTTATCTGCTAAAAGGTCGCTCAGAACAGAAATCTGAGGGCATGGTTGCGTCTGGAACATGCTATTTACCCTAAGCGGGGTGTAAACTTTGTGGGCACGGGCCTGCGGTGGAAAGAACCCCCAGGTGTGTTTTTGTAAATAAGTGTAAAAGTTAATGTATGAGCGCCAGCATGAATAAATTCTGAACAGAGTCTCAGATCGACAATAAGAGTCCAACATTTTGTTTAGAATGACGCATTTATCCTAGTGGCGACCTTACTTTTGTCTGCGTTGTGTGTTAGGTCCGAGCCGAGATGTGCACACGAGTTAAAGGAGGATTTTGTTTTTCTTAAAAAAATAGTAATAAAACCTCATCTCCCCCCTTGGACACGCAACAGGAGGCCACAAAATCCTCTCCTATCCTCCTCCTTTGACATGAAAGCCTCATAGGTGCCACCGTTAGCCATTTTCGACGCAGATCATCGGCAGATCAAGCTTCTCAGCGTCACCGGCTTCGTTCTGCACCTGAAGCTTCGGTGTTTCACACGCGAGGAAGGCGGTTTGAGTTTTAAAATCTCGGACCCTGTTTATGTGTTTTTTTCTTCAAATCATCATAAGGGTTGTATAGTTTGGGTCCTGAGGTTTCTGAAACTTGTTTTGAGTCTGATTTTGGAGCACCGGGGTGCTCTCGGTGGATCCCAAATGTTTTCCAGCGAAAAACCTAGATTCCGTCGGTGACCATAGTGGAATCCGGCGAGACCCATGGTGGCGTAGCTGCAGCGCGGTGGTTTCTGGCTCCGGCACGGCAGAGTCTGGCACTGGCACGACGGTTTCCGGCAGCGGCGCTGTGGTTTCCGACGAGGTAGGCGGTGGTCCGGCCAGGTTTTTCTGGGAGTTCTTTAAACACTCGTAACTTGCAAAATGTAACTCCAATTTAAGAGCCATTTGCAGAGACGTGTTCCTTCAGTCGAGAAGGATATTGTTATCTTACTTTGAGAATTTTATGTTTTGGGATCATGGACCGAGAGCTTGAAACGTTGAATATAATAATGATGTTTTACTATTATTCGACATCGGGTCATTGTATCTTCTACCCGGAGCGTCCGATTGACGTGCCGTCAGTGGCGTTGAGGCCCTGATGGTACCACAGAATTTTCATGATGGTTTCCAGGTGTTAGGAATGAGTTTGGGGTGCGGGCCCCATGAAATTCGGTTTGGGAATTTACAGAGAAATGCAACATTCTCACCAGGAGTCTATTATTGGAAGATTAATTGTCGATCCTGTGTGTTTTCCAAGAGGATCGCAATGGTGTGATCCTTTCGATGTGTTTTGCGATGGAGGCGTGGGACCCACCTGAGGTGGATTTGTTGAATAGTACCTTTTCCACCGGGTGACTTTTTGGGAAGAATGAGTAGTGGCTCCAATGGGTTTTTCTGAGGGGATCACCATGGTATTATCCTCTTGATGGGTTTCGGGATCGTTCTGTGGGCCCCACATGGGCTAGCTAAGGTGAATAGTGACTTTTTCAACAGTTGCACATTTTGGGCATGTAAACAGCCTATCTAGCATGTTTTTCTGGGAGGATCACGATGATGGCCTCAATATCAGCCGTGGAGTTTCACTGGGTTGCGTTATAATGGGGTCCCTCGGGTTAGAAATGTTAGGACTAGTAGTGGTTGAGGGTACTCCCTTGGTTCATTCCTGTGAAGGTTCACGCAGGATCACAAACATAGTATATGTTTATGATCCTCTCGATGGGTCGGTTAATCTGTTAGAGTTGTGGCATCTCTCTAGTGGACCCAGAGTGGGATCCTAGAGCATCTTTTCCCAAGATCGGGTTCTTGGTATCGTTGTGACCGCTTATCCATGGGCGATGATCTCTTATCTAGCTGGTTAACCCCATAGAGCTGTAGAGTCATCAGGAATATAATCCCCTACATGGTGGGCCGTACTCAGTAGGATTGGGAAATCATCGGGTATGTGATCCCCTACATAGAATGATTTGTATAGTAGGGTTGTGGTATTGTTGGTTATACGATCCCCTACATAGTGCATGGTTTCGGTAAGGTTGTGGCATCATCAGTTCGATCCCCTACAACGCGAGATGTACCAGATAGGGTTCTGGTATCATCGTTACCAACTTTACATGAGTGACGATCCGTTATCTGAGTGACGTGTTTCTGTCGAGCGCCAGATCGGGTTGTGGTATCCCCTAAGGATCCTGGGAGTGATCCCCTATCTGTGAGTTCTTCGAGAGCCAGATCGGGTTGTGGTATCCCCCAGCGGATCCTGGGAGTGATCCCCTATCTGTGAGATCTTTGTATACCGGTGTGGGTTCTGGTATCCCCTAGCAGACTCTAAGAGAGACCCCCTATCTAAGGTGTTTTGTGTTTATTTTGTTTCAGTGAGGTTTCCACAGTCACGGTACCCGATGAGTAAGATCTCTTGGGTGAGCGTATGAGATGTTTGTGTGGGACCCGATGGAGTGTATTGCTCCGACGAGTGTCATCTGGGATGACAATGATCATGGAGTGTGTTCTCCTAGTTTTGAATAGTTTCTCTTGATGAGGTTGGTACCTCATGTGGCTTAGTGCGCGAGCTGAGTATATCTGGATTTATCAAGGTGTATGTATTGGCATACAAATGAGTTGAGCTGACTAGTTGTGTTTATCTAAGGATGGTCATGAGATGAAGTTTCTCTCTCATCTGGGATCCCTCTGGCTGGGATGAGCGGATTTTTTCCTTTCAGTTACTCTCTTTTGTTTTGGGGTTTTGGGGTGCCTACTGAGTATTGTTATACCCACCCCTGCATGGGCTTTTCCCGCACATGTTTGTGTCTTGTGCAGACCATAGGACTTTTGAATGAGTCCTAGGAGCACTCAGACCAGGTGGAGCTTAGTGAGCGTGTTTGACTGGGGTGTTTACCAGAGCTGTGCTGAGGAGCTTATCAGTGGGTGTTATGGCAGTGTTTTCCCTCTTTCTGAGAAGGTTGGACACTTTGTAGTTTTCTTTTGGTGGGACATGTTTTTTAATTTTGAACTTTTGTTGCACTCTAGTTTGGGATAGACGTATGCATGCATTTTTTTAATTTTATATATATATATCTTCACTGTTGCATGGAGGTTTATGTAGGTGTGTGTGTACAGGAACCTTAGATTAATGACTCCCATGTGTGTGATATCCTAATCTTTGCTAGACTCCATCCCGTGGCCTATTGGAGGCGGGCTTGGGGGGTCACGGCTCGAGCCCCGTTGGGTCGGGTCATGATAGAGTGGTATCAATGGAGGTTACACCTTTGGGATCTTAGAGCATAGCTAGTCAAGCTATGAGTTTGGTTTGGGTTTCATAGCAGTAGTGTTAGGGTGTTTCGAGTTCCGAATTCTGGCCAGGGAATCCAGTGGTGGTGCGGCGGCCGATGTATCAATACACCAGGACTCATAAAATATGCCTTTTGACTCTGGGCATTCGTAAATTGGTCAAAGGGACGTAATGGTATAAAAATCATATAGGACTGGGTTTTGGGTTTTTCCTTTTCCTTCTTGAGTTAGTTCACCTGATATACTCTTTGACTATGGTGCGTCTTGAATGTATTTTATGATGCCTCTACGAAGATAGCGAGCGAGGGTTACACAACGGGATTTTGGTGAAAATCCACCCTGTGTAGAGGCTATGGATCGAGGTGCAGGTTCTGAGGCTTGAAGTCTTGGTGGTCTGCCAGTTGAGCCACCACCTGTTGGGCAGCTAGTTGTGCCGGCAGTGCAGGATGAGGTTGCGCGCAGGCTGAGTGCACTGCACGAGTTACAAAGGCAGCGACCTCTGAGGTTTCGTGGTGATCCCGTCCCTCAGGCAACTGATGATTGGCTCAAAGTAGTCACCTGTGATTTCTCCCTGTTGAGGACACCCCCAGATCAGATGGTTGTCATAGCGGCGAGCCTTATGCATGGTTCGACTGGGAGATGGTGTAGTTTTCTGATGAAGTACCATGATGAGGAGATGCTCATGTGGGCTAAGTTTGAGTGGCTCTCCAGGGAGGAGTTATATTCTGTGACGTTGAGGTTAGTGCAGATCCAGGAGCTTCTGCAGCTTCGGCAGGAGGGCATGACTGTGTCGGAGTACTCAGCAAGGATTACAGACATTTAGTGCTACTCCCTGGATATGGTTTAGGAACCGTTCTTTAGGGCTCAGACCTTCGAGCAGGGCCTACGCAGGGACTTCCAGCCAGGAGTGGTTTCTTTGTGTCTGCCCACCTATGCTGGAGTGTTGGAGTGAGCCTTGTTGATGGAGATCTTTCTAGCCAAGAAGATCCAGCCTATTAGCGCTGGTCACATGAGAGATGATACTTTTTCAGTCGGATCGACATTTGGTAGCCGATAGCAGACTCAGGGGCCCGGACATGGGCGACATTTCAGAAGGCGACCCTATGATGGAGGATTTGTGGCTCACGGCTCACTGGGAACACAAGACAGTTTTAGTTAGCTGCAAGAGAGGAGGTGTTATTCTTGTGACAGTCGGGGACATGTTGTTAGAGATTTTCCAACTCGACGTGCTTCCGAGAGGGAGTCGGTCGAATGACCGCCTTGGCAGAGGCAGCATCTCGACCACGGAGGTCCGCAGGACGGTGGATGTGGAGATGGAGCTAGTTCAGCAGCCGAAGGTGGTAGGCGGTATCAGTTGCCACCACCCCCACCCCCAGGTGGTCCACGCCATGATCAGGGAGCTGGTGGCCGAGGGTATGGACTGTTTCATGCCCTGTAGGCTGTTGACCCAGAGGCTCCGCAGATGGATAGAGGTACGCCTTGTGTCCTTTCTACTTTCTGTAGTAGTTTGATATACACTATTCAGTTGTACCCTTCCTTTCTGTTGCTTTCTCAAGTTTTGTCTATGGAATTGATAAGAGCCTGTGTGGGTGTTGTTTGGCGTGCTTCAATTATGTGAGGAAGAGGGATCCTTCCCCCACCAAGTCGCGTTTTTGTGACCGATTAAAACCATGCGGGTGAGTCAGTTCCGCCCAAAGATGATAGTGTTGAGGTGTGGTGGATGAGTCCCTCTGACATATGTGTTCGGGCATGGGTGTTTTTTGACGTACTCACTGGGGTGTGATACCCAGTTGAGAGTCCAGTCACATTCCTTGTAAATATAGCTTTTTGAGGATGAAAAGTTCTAAGGGGGGGGGGGGGGGATGTAGCAACCTGTGTTTTGGCCTTGTCAGAATTTGAAATATTTCTATGAATAAAATCCAGAGCTAGGAGTGAATACGACCTGAGATTCCGAGGCCCGATATGCTCGGAATTAGTTTTATAAAAATATTTAGTATTTTTATACTATTCACTTGGATTAGGTGTGTTATCTTAAAATAGTATCTCAGAAAAAGAATATGAGGGCACGGATGCATCCGGAACGTGCCTTTTACCCTAGGTGGGGTGTAAACTTTGCGGGTGTGGGCCTGCGGTGGAAAGGGCCACCAGGGGAGTTTTCGTAAATAAGTGGAAACCTTAATGTACGATCGTCAGCTCGAATAAATTCTGAACTAAGTCTCGGATCGATAATTTGAGTCTGCCATTAAGTTCAAAAGGGTGCCTTTACCCTAGTGGTGACCTTAATTTTGTATGCGTCAGGCATCGGGTTGAGCAGAGATGAGCGCGGGAGTTAAAGGTGGATTTTGTTTTTGTTAAAAAAAATAATATAACCTCATCTCTCCCCCCTTGTACGCACAGCAGGAGGCCACCGCCTCCTCTCCTCTCCTCCTCCTTCGACAAAAAGCCGCAGAGGTCCCACTGTAAACCATTTTCGATGCAAATCGTCTGCAGATCGAGCTTCAGGGTGTCATCGGTGTCGTTCTGCACCTAAAGCTTCGGTGTTTCGCCCACAATGTCGGCGGATTTAGTTTTAAAATCCTGGACCCCGTTTATGTGTTGTTTTTCTTCAAATCGTCATAAATGTTTTATAGTTTGGGTCTCGAGGTTTTTGAAACATGTTTCAGATCTGATTTTGGTGCACTGGGGTGCTCCCAGTGGATCCCAGAAGTTTTCCAGCGAAAAACCTAGATTTCGGCGGCGACCATGGCGGAATCTGGCAAAACACGCAGCGGCGCAGTGGTTTCTAGCTCCGGCGCGGTGGAGTCCGGCACTGGCACGACAGTTTCCAGCAGTGGTGTTGTGGTTTCCGGCGAGGCAGGAGGTGGTCCATCCAGGTTATTACGGGGGTTATTTAAACCCTCGTAACTCGCAAACCGCCACTCTGATTTGCATGCTATTTTTGGAGACATGTTCCTTGCATTGAGACAGATATTTTGATCTCATTTTGAGAATTCTTTGTTTTGGGATCATGGATCGGGAGCTCGAAAGGTCGAATAAAATAATGATGTTTTATTATTATTCAACATTGAGCCACCGTATCTTCTACCTGGAGCATCCGATTGATGATACTTCAGTGGCGTTGAGACCCTGATGGTAGGACGGACTTTTCGTGATGGTTTCTGGGTGTTGGGATCGAGTTTGCGGTGTAGGCCCCATGAGTGTCTGTTTGGGCATTTACTAAGAAATGAAAATTTCTCACCAGGAGTCCGATATTGGTAGATGAATTGTCGTTCCTGTGTGTTTTTTCGAAAGGATCGCAATAGTGCGATCCGTTCAATGTGTTTCAGGATAGAGGTGTGGGCCCCACCTGAGATGTCTTCAGTGAATAGTACATTTTTTCACCGGGTGACCGTTTGGGATGGGCGAGTAGTGCATCCCATGGGTTTTTCCGAGGGGATCACCATGGTATGATCCGCTTGATGAATTTCGGGATCATTGTGTGGGCCCCACACGGGCTAGCTACAGTTAATAGTGCCCTTTTCACCAGTTGTTCATTTTGGGCGAGTAAACAGCCTATCATGCATGTTTTCTTGAATGGATCATGTTGGTGGCCTTGATATCGGCCTTGGAGGTGGGTGGGGTTGCGTTGAGGTGGGGTCGCTTGGGTTAGTGATGTTTGGACCAACATTGGTTGAGGGAACTCCCTTGGTTTGTTCTTATGAGGGTTCACATGGTATCACTACCTTAGTATAGGTTTGTGATCCTCTCGATGGGATTTTTTATCTGCTAGAGTTGTGGAATCTCTCCGATGGGCCTGGAGGGGGATCCTCTAGCATCGTTTCCCTAGATCGGGTTCTTGGTATCGCTGTGACCTCTTATCCACATTCGGCTATCCCCTATCAAGCGGGTTAAGCCCTTAGTGTTGTGGCATCATCGGGAGTATGATCCCCTACATGGTGGGCAGTACTTAGTAGGGTTGTGGCATTGTTAGGTATACGATCCCCTACTCAACATGAGGTGTATATTAGGGTTGCAAAATCATCAGTTATACGATCCCCTACTTAGCACGTGGTTTCGGTAGGGTTGCTTCATCGTCAGTTTGATCCCCTACAACATGATATGTATGAGATAAGGTTCTAGTATCATCGTTCCCATATTTACGCGGGTGACGATCCTCTATCTGAGTGATGTGTTTCTTTCGAGCGCCAGATTGGGTTGTGGTATCCCCCAACGGATCCTTGGAGTGATCCCCTATCTGTGAGATCTACGAGTGCCAGATCGGGTTGTGGTATCCCCCAGCAGATCCTGAGAGTGATCCCCTATCTGTGAGATCTTCTTATACCGGTGTGGGTTCTGGTATCCCGTAGCGGACCTTAGTAGTGATTCCCTATCTCAGGAGTTTGGTGTTTATGTTGCTTCAGCGAGGTTTCATGGGTGACGCTACCCAAAGAGTGTGATCTGTCGGGTGAGCGTTTGAGATGTTTGTGTGGGACCCGATGGAGTGTATTTTTCAGAGGATTGTCATCTGGGATGACAGTGATCATGGAGTGTGTTCTCCTGGTTGTGAAAAATTGATGGTGATGAGGTACGCACCACATGTGGCTTGGTGTGAGAGCTGAGTATATCTTGTTTTTTCAATGTGTATGTACTTGAATACACCTGAGTTGAGCTGACTAGCTGTGTTTAGCTGAGGATGGTCACGAGATTTAGTTTCTCTCTCTTCTGGGTTCCCTCTGGCTAGGATGAGTGGAATGTTTCCTTCCAAGTTCTCTCTTTTGATTTGGGTTTTTGGGGTGCCTACTGAGTATTGTTATACTCACCCCTGCACGAGATTTCCCCGCACATGTTTGTGTCTTGGGCAGACCATAGGCCTTTCGACGGAGTCCCAGGAGGACCCAGAGCAGGCCGAGCTTAGTGAGCAGGTTTGACTAGGGTGTTTACCAGAGCTGTGCTGAGGAGCTTACTGGTGGGTGTTTTAGTAGTGTTTTCCCTCATTCTGAGTCGGTTAGACACTTCACAGTTTTCTTTTGGTGCGCCTCGTTGTTCCCTTTTGTACTTCAGCTACACTCTGTTTTCGGATAGATGTATGTATACAATTTATTAACAGTTTTTATATATATCTATACATTGTTTCATGGAGGTGTATGTAGGTGTGTGTGTGTACATGTACCTTAGGCTAATTCCTCTCATGTGTGTGATAGCCTACATGACGTTGGACACCATCCCCTGTCCTATTAGAGGCGGGATTGGGGAGTCACAGCTCGAGCCCCATTTGGTCGGGTCATGACAAGGTTGTTATACTTAATGTCCAAATTATGGTTAAATATGTCCCTGTAGGCTATGTGGCCTTGAATTCAGGAACAACCTTAGAGGTTTCTTAGGGGAGGGATTTGAAAAATTTCCTTGATCATTTATTTCATGATTTCAATAATTATTTTTATAAAAAATCGAATAAATATAATAGAGGTAATCCAAAATCATAAATTCAAGGACATCATCATCATATCCATGGAGTGGTGGAATTTGAACCATTTATTAATGCCTTTGAGATAGTCATGGATCTGGTGAGACTTGAACACAAAGTCACCCACAAAGAATTATACCAATGTAATAGGATTTTCCTAATGATGTTCTGAATGGTACACTAATAAGTGGCTCTAATAGTTTTCATGCTGAAGTGAGACACATAATACTATAATGTTTCCTATGGCACCCTCAAGGTGGTGGAATCTTTATCCTTAGGGGGTGTCATGACCCGTCCTCGAGGCCTGTGCCGTGACTACCCCTAGCCCGCCTTCCATAGGCCCAGGGCTGGCGACTAGCACCAAAGGAGTAAATATGATAAAAGGGAAGGCATTGCATTTATAAGTAAAAAAACACAAAAAAGTACACATGATGAAGTAAACACTAAGTAAACTGAGTACAAAAGTAAGTGCAGGAAAGTAAATGGGCCAGAATACAAACCCAACTGAAAGTACAATACAACAGTAAACAAAGAACAACTGCATTAAAGTAAATCTGCAACCATCGAGTTGTGCTCCGGCTTTCCCACCTGAAGGGTGGGTACAGATGGTTTCCTCACCTCCTTGGTTCTGGCTGTCCTCTTTGTGTACATCCGGCCTGATAATCCACCTCCGGATACAGTCCCTCTCTTCAAGCCTCAACCATGATCAGCGTTGTTCGTCGTCTGCAACCAACACCACGTAGTGTGGGCATAGCCCGTGCAGGGGTGAGTATATAATACTCAGCAGGGACCCTAATATCCCCAAAGGTCTCCCAGAATCCACAAAGGATATCCAAAAATGAATGATACAAACACGAAGTATCAACCAACACTACTTAGGTATATTCCCATACCTATACCTAAGTCATCAATTCCAGTTTGACTCCAACTCACGAGCCCAAGTAAAACCCAGTCCACACAGGAAAGTACAACCCAATACAGACATGAAACCACAACCCAATCCACATAGGAAAGCAAGTCAATAATATAGATTATATTGATTCATATTCAAGACTCAACTCACACAGGTATACTACTCATGAAGAAGGGTGGAGATGATAGTTTTCTCCTCTGAATAATCTCCCTTGCCGAACCCACGTAGGATCCAAGTACAGAAGTCATCGCTGCCGAACCCATGTAGGATCCAAGTACGGTAACCATCACTGCCAATCCCACGTAGGATCCATGTACATTCGTCATCGCTTCTAAACCCACAGAGGATCCATGTATAGTCTTCCTCGCTGCCGAACCCACGTAGGATCCAAGTACAGTCATCTGTGGCTCTTCTTCGCTCGGCCGGCCGAAGGACCGACTAGTTCTTCCACCGAAACGTCCCGTGTAGCGGGCCATGTTTTTTTCCGCACAACTAGCGCAAAGGCACTAGATCCTTTTGCCTCATTCCCGGCACGATGCGACAGTGTTGTGCTTCCACCACCATCAATTATCAATTCTAAAATAATTAATGTGAACAAAGGAGGGTTGTCGTTCCATGTTCGTTCGGCCCACACCCTCCACGTAAAATGATAGCAATCAACCAAGGTAAACAAGATTCTCAATGAAAAACTAAATAAAAATTTTAATCCATTATAATTTAACATAACCCCTACCTCTATAAACGATGTTATTTTCTGGCATCGCGGAAGGTGTCGTCACAGGGTGAGGTTTTGAAGATGGCGTTGGCATGCATCTATGGAGGGAACGACATATCACACTAGGTGTGGATAGAAGAAGGAAGGGTGCACCATCTCTCTTTTTGGTGATGATGTTCTTTGTCGATGAGGTGAAGTTCTCCGTGGGAGGATGTTGTTCTTCACGGAAGGATGAAGTTCTTCAAATAAAGCTAGAGTTCTCCCAAATCTCTTCACACAACTATTTTAACACCAACTACAACATGGCTTCCTCTTACTTTATTTTTATTTTTCCAAGCATTCAAAATTACAAAATTCAAACACTTAATTCAATTAATTTATTATGTGTGTGTTGTCACAAATTAAAGTTGGAGGGTGGGGAGAAGAGGTGTTACCCAATTAAATACATGGGGTTTGCCAACATTAAACATAAAGAGTTTAATGGGGGGGGGGTTTAAGGGGTTTAGGGTAGATCAAGGGTTTAGGTCACGTGTGGGCCCCACCCCAAAAAATATTTTCCCATTGGAGGTTATGTGGGTGTGGGCCCCACCTTCAACTTCTTTTGGGAGAAATTAACCACCAACCATAAAAATAAAATTGTGCCACCAATTTTATTTTTTAAACTATTTCCCCCAAAAAATAATTACAAACCTGCTTAAAATGCAACTACGATAAAGGCCCCCTTATGAAATTACCGGCACTATGAACACATTGGTGACCTCAGATTTCAATTGCAAGCACTGGTTCATAAGATAGAAAAACCCACTCGTTTGTTCACTGAATGTACCTGAGTTAAACTTCATAAATTGATTCCGAGCACATCGGGCCTCGGAATCAGGTGCCGTCAGAAACTACGTACTCCTAAAATCCCAAAGAATTTAGGAAATAAATTTCCTTGAAATTTACGGGTCATTAAATTACTCCCACCTCAAGTATTTACGTCCCCGTAAAGCTACATCATAAACTAGGAAAACAAATGAGGGTACTAGGCACACATATGAGCCTCCCGCTCCCATGTGCTCTCATAGAGGTTCCCGTTCATCCAAAGAATTCTCACAAGAGTAATCGACCATCCATGTAGGACACCTCCTATCAATCCTCGATCTCCAATGGGACCTCCGAAAAAGTCGCCCCATCATCGATGTCTAGCTCCCCGTGGTCTATGATATGCGTCTGGTAGTGCACATATCTGCTCAGCTGAGATATGTAGAAGACATTGTGAACTCGGTGCAACTGAGGTGGAAGGGATAGGCGATAAACCACCTCGACTACCCTTCTATGAACCTGGAATGGTCTCATGAAGCGCGAAGATAACTTGTCGCCCTGGCCAAATCTCTGTAATCCACGTTGAGGTGAGGCCCATAAGAAAATGTGGTCACCATCCTCAAACTCTAGTGGTCTGCGTCTCCTATCAGCATAGGACTTCTGTCGGCTCTGTGTAGTACTCATCATCTCCTGGATGACCTGGAACTTCTCTTTAATTTCCTGAACCATCTCTGGTCCTACGAGTGCTGACTCCCTATGGTTAGTTGAGCACAGAGTTGATCTACATGGTCGTTCGTACAATGCCTCGTATGGTGCCATCCTGATGGTGGAGTGGTAGCTATTTTTTTATGAAAACTCCACCAAGGGTATGTGATCCTCCCAACTATGACCAATGTCAAGAACACATGCACGGATCATGTCCTCGAGTGTTTGAATGGTCCTCTCCATCTAGCCATCCATCTGAGGGTGAAAGGCAATGCTCAGGCGAAGCTGCATCTCAAAAGCCTCCCACAACCCCTTCCAAAGCCAAGAAGTAAAGTCAGCATCATGATCAGAGATGATAGATGATGTCATACCATGATGCCGTACGATCTCCTCAACTTAGAGGCATCCCAAGATCTCCACTGAGCCCTGCTCTCTGATAGGTAGGAAGTGGGCCGACTTGTTGAGTAGGTTGACAATCACCCAGATGGAGTCGTATCCTCTCGATGTACGTGGAAGTCCCATCACTAAATACATAGATATCTCATCCCACATCCACTCCGGGACCTCTAGGTGTTGTACCAAACGTAACGGTACCTGGTGCTCTGCCTTCACCTGCAGGCAGGTGAGGCATCGAGAAACGAATTCTGCCACCACCTATTTCATACCCAGCCACTAGTGCTGTCTTCTAAGATCCTGGTACATCTTCTCCACTTCTGGATGTACCGCCAAAGAGGATGTGTGTATCTCCCTCAGTACAACCTCCCATAATGCAGCCGGTACCATGATACGACTCCTGAAAATGATGAAGTTCTCTCCTCTTACAAAAAATCTATTAGGTGCATGTACTGTGGATATCTGTGCACGTCGCGTCTCACAGTCAACATCCCCACACAGTTCCTCTCTGATCTGCTGAAGTAGTTAAGGGGTGAATGTAAGTGACTGTAGAAAGGCTTCTCCATCTCTATCCACGAAATATATCTGCAACGCGGCTAGCTGCTCTTTCGCCTCTCTAAGTAGCTAAATGCTCGATCTCCTGCTGAGAGCATCAGCTACTACATTCCCCTCCCCAGAAGTATAGACAATATCAAAGTCATAGTCCTAGAGAAACTCGATCCATCACCGCTGTCTCAGGTTCTAGTCTTCTGCGGGAAGATATACATGAGAATCTGGTGGTCTGAGTAGACTATAAAGCACTCACCCATCAGATAGTGCCACCTCATCTTCTAGGCGAAGACCACTGCTACTAACTCCAGGTCATGGGTAGCGTAGTTCTACTCGTGCTGCCTCAAATGTCGTGAACCATAAGCGATCTCTACCTACTCCTACATTAGGACACACCTAATTCCAGTCCTTGATGAATCGTAGTAAACTACGTACCCTACGCCCTCCTCCAGTAGCCTCAAGATGGGTGCACTGGTTAATCTCTGTCTTAGCTCCTGGAAGCTCTAAAAACATCTATCTGACCACACGAATGGTTTTCCCTTCTTCGTTAATGATGAAAGTGGTGCAGAAACTCTGGAGAAGTTTGGCAGAAATCTCTGATAGTACCCATCCAAACCTTGGAAACTCCGCACCTCAATCACACTCTTAGGTGGCTCCCAAGCAAGAACTGCCACGATTTTCACAGGATCCACTGCAACTCCTTCCTCAAAGATAATGTGACCCAAGAAGTGGACCTCTCGAATCCAGAACTGACACTTCAAGAGCCTACCAAAACGCTGGTGCTCTCGGAGTGTGTCTAGTACAACCCACAAGTGGTAGGCGTGATCCTACTCAGAAGTCGAGTAAATCAGTATCTCTTCGATGAAGACTATGAAAAATCGATCGAGGTAAGGCTGGAAGATCCTATTCATGAGACTCATGAAAACTGTTGGAGTGTTGGTTACGCCGAAAGGCATAACCAAGAACTCATAGTGCCCATACCAACAACTGAAGGCCCTATTCTGCACATCCTCATCTCGAACTCTGAGATGATGATAGCCTGACCTAAGGTCTATCTTCAAGAACCATCATGCTCCCTTGAGCTGATCAAAGAGGTCTTAAATCCTCAGGAGTGGATACTTGTTCTTTAGGGTCACCTGATTCAGGCAACGGTAGTCGACAAATAGTCATAAGCTCCCATCCTCTTTCTTGGAAAATAAAATCACTGAAGCCCAGGGTGAAACACTGGGTCGTATGAATCCCTTGCCCTGCAAGTCCTCAATCTGTACCTATTGCTCACAAAGCACAAAGGGTGTTATCCGATATGCTGTAGTAGATATCGGGGTTGTCCTAGAGTACATGTCAATATAGAAGTCTACCTTTCTATGAGGAGGTAGTCCTGAAACATTGTCAGGGAAAACGTCTGCATACTGATCCACCACAACAGGAAAATTTTGACTCCACACATCAACCACTCCAAGGATGAGACTAGACAACTGATGTGTGATTAGATGCCCTCTCATCTGCATAAGTCCATCCTTCCCTACAAAGGCTCCCTTCTCACTGGTGAATGTGAACCTTCTCCCA
Organism: Viscum album; assembly: GCA_963277665.1. NCBI lineage: Eukaryota > Viridiplantae > Streptophyta > Magnoliopsida > Santalales > Viscaceae > Viscum > Viscum album. The sequence continues at coordinate 1,410,337,249 of OY728119.1, read as the reverse complement.
TCTGTGTGGAGACATCGCACTTTGTGCCTAATATAGTCAATCTGGGCATGAACTATATATAACCAGTCCATACCCAATATGATGTTGTAAGGCCTCGAAACCTCTATAAGAAGATCCCAGCTGAAGCTCTCATCTTCTAGAGCAACCTCACACTGCTGGAACTAGTGTGTAATCATCGAGTCTACTCCCATAAGCGTCTCTAGGTGTAAGGATCTAGCCAACAGCTCTGTCGGAATCTCTGAGCTCTGAACAAAGGCAGAAGAAATAGAAGAATGACTTGCTCTTGTGTCTATAAGAACTGCAGCAAGGGTGGAGTAGACATAGATAATACCTCGAATCATCTCAGGTGCACCGTGGTCGTAAGCCTCCACTCCCTGAAGCTAATCCTACCTCTATCCACCAGCTACCTGTGGTCGGGGTGGACCTCCTGGTGGTGGTGGTGGTAGAACCTCAAAGAATCTCCCACCACCCACTGCTCGGCCAGCTCCTCTGCCTCGTCCTCCTGCTCCCTGCGGACTGCCACAGTGGAACCTCTGCCTCTGCCTAGGTGGTCCCTCAACAGTATGCTTCTCATCTACATGGCGGGTCGGGCAGTCATGAGCCATGTGGCCCTACCCACCTCATGCATAGCACTGCCCACATCTCGTATAACTGGATCTACTGCATGTGCCCTGCACCTTCAAACCAGTATCCTAAGGTCGCCCACCTGATGGACTAGTCCACTTGGACCACTGCGACATCTGTCTACTGCCGGATGCAGAAGACTCTGCTATGTGTTGGCCTGCGGTAGGCCTCGCTGCAGGCGTAGGCTCAGTAAGGAATCTCTACACAATTGGGGCTCGCTCCAGTACTCCTGCCTACGTCGGTATGCTGAGGGAGATCATCGAAGCCCTGATCTCATGACACAGTCCCTGCTCGCAGATCCGAGCACGGGAGAATGGGTCTCGTACCATGTCTGTGGAGTAGCGAGAGAGGTCGGTAAATCTTGTGGAGTACTGGGCAACTGTCATGCTACCGTACCGCTGCTGTAGTAACTCTTGGATGCGCACCGCACGGAGAGTGGCTGGAACGAACTCCAAGTGGAAGAGGCTATTGAAGTCCATCTATAGTAGAGATGCCTCGTCGTGCACCTGGAGCATCAGGATCGACCATCTACCTAATGCCACATGCAGGAGACTCACAGAAAGGATCACCATAAGATCTGCTGGTGTCCCTACCAATCTGAAGACTCAAACAACAGTCTCCAGTGAATCCTCAGCTGCCTAAGGGCCCGTCTCTCCACAGAACCCGGGTGGCCTCTTTCGCTAAAACTCATGCAGCTCACTCAGGTGGTGTGCACTCTCAGCTGCTGGGGATGGTGGCATCGGTGGTTCGGAATGTAGTGGTACTACCGGTGCCTTCACATTAAAAGGGCCCTACACCGAGGCCTCGTCGCTCGGTGGGTTTCCATCTCGAACGTAACTGGGAACCCTAGCTGGCTGCCATCGTGGGGCCATCCTAAAAAAGAAACAAGTGTGCCACGGTTAATACAATATACCTAATGATCTGACACAAAGTAATCACAAAGAAAACTTTTGAAACACACATGCAATCAATGTTTTCGAGTACTGAGTCGGAAATCAGAAGTAAGGGTCCTGGCGTATGGATACGTCGGCCGCCGCACCAATACTGGACTCCCGAGACTGATAACCACAATCAATACACTTAACACTATTTATTCACAGAAAGAAATTATTAGAGTCCAATGTTATGCGGTAGAACCGACTCCTCTAATACCAATTTTTCACGACCCATCCTCGGGGCCCATGCCGTTTCTACCCCAAACCCGCCTTCCATAGGCCAGGGGTTGGCGACTAGAAAAAAAGGCGTAAATCCGAAAAAGGGAAGGCATTGCCTTTATAAGTAAACAAACACCACATAGTATGAAAGATGAAGTAAACACTAAGTAAACTAAGTACAAAAGTAAGTGATGGAATGTATATGGTCCAGAATACAAACCCAACTGAATGTACAGTACAACAGTAAAGAAAGAACAACTGTAGTAAAGTAAACCAGCAACCACCGAGTCGTCCTCTAGCTTTCCCACCTGAAGGGTGGGTACAGATGGTCTCCTCAGCTCCTCGGGTCCGGGCGTCCACTTCGTGTACGTCCTGCTTGATAGTCCACCTCCAAATACCATCTTGCTCATCAAGCCTCAACCACGATCAACATTTTCCATCATCTACAATCAACACCACGTCGTGTGGGCATATCCTGTGAAGGGGTGAATATATAATACTTAGTAGGGACCCCGAGAACCCCGAAGGTCTCCCAGAACCTATAAAGGATAACCCCAAAGGAAAGATACACACAAAAAGTACCAACCAAATCTACTTAGGTATATTCCCATACATATACCTTAGTCATCAATTCCAGTTTGGCTCCAACTCACCAGCCCAAGTACATCCCAGTCCACACAGGAAAGCACAACCCAATCCACACAAGAAAGTACAACCCAATCCACATAGGAAAGAAAGTCAATAATATCGATGATATTGATTGAATTTAAAGAATCATATCATGCAGGTATTCTACTCACGAAAATGGGTGTAGATGATAGATTTAACCTCTGAATCATCTCCCCTGCCGAACCCACGCAGGATCCAAGTATAGAAGTCGTCGCTGCCGATCCCACGTAGGATCAAAGTACAGTAACCATCACTGCCGAACCCACGTAGGATCCAAGTACTGTCATCATCACTGTCGATCCCATGGAATAACCAAGTACAGTTTTCCTCACTACCGAACCCACGTAGGATCCAAGTATAGTCGTCATTGTCGTCGCAGTCGTACCCAGTTCTAGGGTTCCCGCACACAGCCTGCTCGATTCCGAGAGGGTCCGCTCCACGAGCCAAGATGGTCAATACATCAACTGTCACAATTTCTAGAGTTGAGGCATCACGATGTTTAGTCTCGTACAAAGGAACATAATTCAACAGACAATGCGTTAATTGGATGTCCGGTCTGAGAGATATATGCTTTTCTATCCCGAGGGCTCGGTTAGAAATTTTCTCATTTCTACCCCAGCCGAGATCCAAAATCATCCTAAACTCACTTAGAGTATCGAACAATGTATTTTCTCCTCGATAGAGTCCTAGGGCCGTAGACGGAACGTCGATCGAACACAAGGTCTTTAAGTTAACCCCATTTAAGTGATTAATGGGCCCGACCCGTTTTAGCCCAGTGGGTCAATGGGTCAGGTTGGCCCAGTTTGATGGGTCTGGCCCAGAAGGGGTGTCAGACTGGTTCGAAGGGAAAACTCATGTCGGCCCGAAGCGGCGTGGCCCGACCAGAAGGGGCGCGGTCCGGCACGGCGGGGCGCGGCCCAGTGCGGCCTGGCCTGGAGCGTGGCCTGGCGGCCTCGGCCGGCCGGGCGGCTCGGCCGAAGCGGAGCGAGCTCCTCAGGGGGGGGGGGGTCTTTGGCACCGTCAGTTCCAGGTGGTGCCGACCTTCCCCAAACCGGCTGGCTTGGCCGGTCGGCCCTCTGGCACACGCGGCCCGCTGGTCATCTAGCGTGGCGCCCTCCTGGCACCGCGACTCTTCTTCGCCTGGCCGGCCAACGGGTCGGCTGGTTCTTCCGCCGAAGCGGCCTGTGTAGCGGGCCACAGTTCTTTTCGCACAATTAGCGCGATGGCGCTGGTTTCCTTTTCCTCGTTCCCGGCACGGAGCTATGGCATTGTGCTTCCACCGCCGTCAATTATCAATTCTAAAATAATTAACAAGAACAACGGAGGGTTTTCAGGCCATGTTCATTCAGCCCGCACCCTACCCATAAAACAATATCAATCCACCAAGGTAAACGAGATACTCAACGACAAACCAAATCACAATTTTAATCCATTAAAATTGAACTTAACCCCTGCCTCATTAAACGATGTCATTTGCTGGCATCGCGGAAGATGGCGTCACGAGGTGAGGTTTTAAAGATGGCATTGGCGTGCATCCAAGGAGGGAACGACGTCTCACTCTAGCTACGGAGAGAAGAAGTAAGGGCATGTCATCTCTCTTTGTGGTGATGGCGTTCTTAATCGAAGAGGTGACGTTCTTCACGGGAGGATGAAGTTCTTCACGGAAGGATGAAGTTCTTCAAATAAAGATAGAGTTCTCCTAAATCTCCTCACACAACAATTCTAACCCAAAATAAAATAAGGCTTCCTCTTACATTATTTTGTTTTTCCAAGCATTCAAAATTACAAAATTAAAGCACATAATTCAATTAATTGATTATGTGTGTGTTGGCATGAATTAAAGTGGGAGAGTGGGGAGAGGAGGAGTTACCCAATTAAATACATGGGGTTTTCCAACATTAAGCACAAAGAGTTTAATGGGGGGGTTTAAGGGGTTTAGGGAAGATCAAGGGTTTAGGTCATGTGTAGGCCCCACCCCACAAAATATCCTCCCATGTGAGGTTATGTGTGTGTGGGCCCCACCTTCAACTCGCTTTGGGAGAAATTATCCACCATCTATAAAAATAAAAATGTGCCACCAATTTTATTTATTTTAAACTATTTCCCCCAAAAATTAATTCCAAACCCGCTTAAAACGCAACTGCAATAAAGGTCCCCTTAAGAAATTACTAGCACTGTGAACACAACGGTGCCGTCAGATTTCAATTTCGAGCACCGGTTCAAAATATAGAAAAACCCTCTTGTTCGTTCGCTGAACATACACGAGCTAAAATTTGGAAATTGATTCAGGGCACACCGGGCCTCAGAATCTGGGGCCGTCAGAAACTGTGTACTAGTAAAATCCTAAATAATTTAAGAAAAAAATTTCCTTTAAATTTACAGTTTTTTACAGGGGGAATCCATATTTGATTATCCATGAAATATCCAAACATGAAATAGTTGGATTGGAAACCTTCTTTACTATCGATCAAAAACTCTATCACTAGAATGAGAAAATAATACATCATTAATTTTTTTTTGATCTCTTAATAGTCAATAGAGGCTCTGATCTACCAATTTTTCATCCTGGCCAGGACAATGTTGGCCAGAAATTTAAAATATTGGACTACCATGATTATGATGGATTTGATAATCCTAAAAAACATTGACCTCAACCATGGCACCATGAGAGGGGTGAATCATTCTAGAAGTATGTTTCATACTATGAGGAATTACTAGTAATCTAAGGTATTTAACAATAAAATCAAGGTCATTACTTTTTATCTCATCATTTCTCAAGATGAAAATTTCATGATGCAACATTAGAGTGGAAACATACTACTATTGTTCCTCTATAGACTTGGATGCATTTATTTACATATACATCATATCTGTAAGTCTTGGTGTCCTAGAAAAATCAGGATGCACTTTGATTACATATATATTTAATGTATTTAAATATTAAACATCTTATTACATATTTTTCATTGTTCTGCATGACTATGATTAAATAATGTCCTAGAGTATTTATTGCATTGATATGGTCATGGAATCTCCCCACTATGATGAGAACATTGAAATGCTATAAAACTATTCTTAAATATAGTTCTGCGATTGGATAACATACTATGAAGGGACACATATAATAAGACCTTGATGTGTGAGTACTTGTAAGTAGATGAGACTTCCTATCAGGAAGTTCTCACTTGGTAATCTCTATGACAGGAGATTCTGAGGACAAGCCCCCAAGTAGAGTTTCCCCATGTTTGGTGTCATCCCATATTTCCATCTGTGAGTGTGTGTAATGATATTTAGACATTAATATTATCATTAATATGTGTCACGCCTTATGCACTTTGATTTACTAATGAAAACAGTCACACAGACAGTTGGCGGAAGTTGGGTATGTTAGGTGCATCCTGAGTGATATGATGTCAACGGATATGTCAAGGTAGGATTTGTCCCTTCAATTTATATAAGTTGATATATTATCCCATTGATTGAAATAGAACCGTCATGCGAAATTCAATTCCATTGTGTAACAACGAGATTGTTTCAGGTAGTCAAGGAATGACATATCAAGAATGATGGTTTATGACACTATCCTGAAACCTGCTTGATGAGATATTGAGACAATGGAATTATATTACATAGCGATCATTCATATGTGGATGTTGTTGTTGCAAATTTATTTTCATTCTCTTGTGTTCCTTGACCCATTTCTAGATATTACTCTAGGAATTTAGGCAAGATCACCTAATGCCAACGAGAAATAATCCCAGAGGGTCACAAACTAAGAGTTTTTGGTGGCCATGGTTATATTTTTATTTAATTCAATTCATGAAATAAATATTATTATCAAGACCATTGAATAATTATTTTCATGTTATATTGATCCCATAAATTAAATTAAATATATATATTTATTTAATTGATCATTTAATAAATATTTATTTACATGTTTCTAAATAAAATATTTTTTTGAGAATATTTATTTATATATTTATTTGGGTGATGAAAAAATTGAAGTGGAGTTCGAGTGGATATAGGCTGGTACGGTAGTAAAATAATTATTTTAAAAATGATAAATAATTATTTGTTGGCATGAGTTAAAATAATAATGTCACTGCTATTATTTTGTGATGTGTAATTTTATTCATAATTCTTTTTTTGCAGGTAGTTTCACCATAAATAATGATGCGATATTATTATTAAGAGCATAGTTTTTTCCTATGTTCATGAATGTGTTTAATTTCTGTTATGAAATTAAATATTGTAACCGATCTTTCATGCATATAAATAGACAAGTACATCAATTTTTATATAGTGAACACACCACACACTTGGTGAATTGAGAATTATTGAGCTAAATATTTTCCTCCCAAATACTCTTCCTGCCCCTCTCTTGAATGATATACATTCATCAAGGACGAAGAACAAGCTATCAAGAACGACTGAAACAAGACACTCGCTTCACTGTGCTAGCTCCTGGAGAATGAGTGGTGTTGATCAAAGGACATCAGAGCACATGTGGATCACTGTTAGAATGATTCTAGTTTGGATCCTTGCAAGTGGAATGAGATGATACAAAAGTATCATTCTGAATGATCAACATCATCAAAAAATAAAATTCTATTGATCCAGGTATTATTTTCATTATCAAATTAATTAAATTAATTATAAAAATGGCATGCAGGATCTTCTCTAAAGGATTTAGGAATCTACCTTCATTATATAAATGTTTGATTCTATTCCATGGAGACTGGAATTCATCGTCGAATTGATGCTAGAACAATCATTGATCATGGTAAAAATTAATGCTGGGTTCCATCCCAAAGACGCTTCCACAACCCTTAAGAACTTCAAGTGGTATCAGAGGGGTTATATCATAGTTTATAATTATTTAAATATTTCTTTGATGATCTAAAAATTTAATAATTTAGTTTTTTCAATTCAAATCAATTGTTCAACAAATCTGAATCTCGAGATATGTTCCTCCTCTTTAGTTTCTCATTCACCTTATAGAAATGATATATTATTTTAATTTTGATTAAAATAAAACAGAGGATCACATACAGATGTGCCAAAAGTTCCAGGATGTAAACACTAGAACACACGATGTGTATTTGGTATTAGACACAATGTATCAATGGTTCAGTGCAATAGTTCTGGTCTTCAAAACCAAGTCATGTCATTGGAGTATTTCTATGTCTTAATGACTTTGTGTGTTGACCAAGTACATGTGGCTTGTGATTTTTGGATTACACTTCATGTGGCCCACTAGATATGACGTGTAGTCCCTTTGTGTTAAGTTTGGACCATGTACCTCATACACAGCTTGCCCTGCTAGAGATTGTGTAATGAGGAACTACTCAGTGTGTTGCCTAATAGACACACCATGTACACTGAAGATTTCGGAAGTACACTCACATGTCATTTCCCCGGGTGTGTACTTCATTTGGATAGTGAAAAATAATTTATGCTGTGTAGTTGAAACTAAACACTGTGTACTCATCCAAATTATGAAATTTTATTATAATTTATTGTTATATTATACAAACCCTTGATATGTGTACCATCGTACATGCGTAAAGCTGAGGCACAACACGTGATATGTGTTCTATATATGTTTGTTTAATTTTACATATGATTAATGTTAATTTCTCCTTATTAGGTAGTTATGAACATGAATTCATTGGGTTTCTTGCAAGGTACAAGTTACGTAAAAATATAATTTTTATTGAATTTATTTGTTAATAATTATGATGGATGAGAATCTCAAGGAAATTCTGAAAAAGGATTTAGATAAAAGGATTGGTTAATTAAATATGATATTTAATTGATTTGAGTGTGATTTATCATAAAAAATAATGATTAAAAAATTGAATTCTAGTTTTATTTATGCAGAAATATCAATGCATGTATAGATGATCATGATCTAGGCAAAGGCCTTTGTATGTGGATGGTTTCTTTTAATTAAATTATTTAAATTAAAATTGTTTTCCTTCAATCATTCTCCTCAATAATATATAGGTCCTACATTCCCAATGTCTCTTTTATGTAAAACTCCTTTTTTACCGTCACCTACATGTGAGTTTAGAAAAAAGGCATATGTAATGGATGAAACTACCATGCTAGAGGAGGCAGTTCAAGCTTATGCCGAGATGAAACCAATCCCAGGAGATACAAAGGTGGATAGGTGGAAATCTATAAACCTGAATCCAAAATGTTCAAGATGTTTCTCCCCTAGGTCAGGGTTAGTTTATCAACCGCTAGATAAACTAATCATTACAAATTCTCATGGTCATGCCCTTTATTTTATTTCTTTCCATTTCATAGTTTATCATTATGGATGTGTTGTCAAAGTCACCTATTTAATGAACTAAACAAGCATGCATGATGTAACTAAAATAAACTATACTTAGGTGTAAATATTATCAATACATGATTAATCACTTAAGTAAGATCCACTTATTATTAACAAGCATGTGATAATGATAATAAGCAATTCACGCATACGAGATAAAAATCCCTCTAATAAAATATTATGTCAGATGAAACCTTCTGTTACTTGATTATGGGAAAAAATCACTAAAACAATGTGTCTAACCAACACTTGTTGGGACATTTACTTTTATACACGAACCTTTATGAAAGGATTCTGGTTACTTAACCATATTACATCAAGAGGAGTAGCCCTTACTAGACATGGTCTAATATTGGAGGCAAGAGTTGAGGAAATCCAAAAGTCGTGATTTCATGATTGGGGAGTCCACTTATCAGATCAATGAGCTGAAATCCCATTGTTGGAAATGACCTTCATACCAAAATACATTCTAATATCTTTATCAACCATTGTTGGGGTTATTTGAAGGGGGATATGGATACATTCCACTAGAATTCTATGGAAACTGGACATTCTGTGTTCAATAGTCAGGTCCATTAGGACATGATAAAATAGTGGGAGACTTAATAAAAATTTATTATTTCTTATAATATGTAATTAATAAAGGTATAATGATCCACTCTTTTTAATTATAGAATAAAAATGAAAATCTTGTCAACCACACTATCCCTACGATCAATTCTGGATAAAGTCAACATCCTCACTAGAGGTAACTTTTAGTAATGGATTTGAAGCCTTCAGGTTATCCTACTCAATGGAAGGATGCCTTATGTGGTAGAGTCAGCATTACCTGGTCCTCCTGCCAAAGATGTGAGTGATGAATATTTTATGGTCTATAAGAAACATAAGAATGACATGGTTGAAGTTCAGTGTTTGATGTTATCATAAATTTATTGTGATATCATGACATCTCATGAAAAAAAAGAGGTATATTGAATGCTCCAACAGCTCTGTGGTCTATATAAGAAGAGAGAAAGAAAGGAATGGTTTGAGATCTCTAGGGCACTATTTTAGAGTAAGCTTGGAGAAGGTTCCCTAGCTTGTCCTCATGTAGTCAATCTCATTGGCTACATTGATCTCATGGAGGTTCTAGTGTTTAAACTCCCAGAAGAACTGGGCACCAATCTCTTTATTGCATCACTCCCTCAGAGCATCTCTTACATTGTTGTCAATTTCAATATGAACTATATTGAGAAGTATTTATCTAATCTTCTTATCCTCATTCGCCAAGTTAAATAAGATATGAAGCGTGAAAATCCTTTTGTCATTATGTTGAATAAGATGAAAGGGAAGGTGATGATACTTAGGCCCAAATCTTATTCATATCCTTCCAAGAAGAGGAAGATCAAAGGGGAGGTAAAGGAATAGAAGGATATTTGTTTCGCATGTGGCATGAAGGGACACTGAAAGAAGAACTGTACCAACCCTATGAAGCAAGGGGAATCTTCATATATTTTTGTTATCAATTGCTATATATCAGTCTCTAAAAATTGGGTATTAGATACAGATTGTGGTTCTTACATATGTATCCAAATATAGGAACCAAGTAGATTTAAGATGATTGACAGAGGGGAGGTATATCAATGATTAGACAACAGAGCTAGATTTGTTGCTATTGCTATTAGGGACTAAAACCACATGTTTCCAACTGGGATGATCATGGTGTTAAAGGGTTGTTATTATATGTCATCTGTTACCAAAAAAATTATTTCTTTATCCATATTAGATACATATGGTTTTGTTTTCATGTTTGGAAATGAACGTTTCTTCTATTATAAAGATAGCTTTTGTTTTGGTAGGGCACATTTTTACAATGGTCTTTACATGTTGGATTCCACAAACCATGTAATGGAAATCAATAACAATGATACATCACCTGAATAATTCCACACCGAACTTTGGCATCCCCGACAAGGTTATCTAATCATGAAATTCTTGAAAATTTTACATCAAGACGGATATTTAGATTTTTTCAAACTAAAACAACTTGGAATATGTGCTGCATATTTACATGAAAAAATGACCAAATCCCTATTTAGTGGGAACGGTGAAAGGGTTAAAGAACATCTTAATTGGTTCATACTGATATGTGTGGACCATTTCAAGTTGAAGAATGTGGGGGTACTAAAACATCATAAATATTACAGATGATTTTAGTAGATATTGAAATATCTAATTATTGAATTATAAGTCAGATTCCTTTGATAAGTTCCAGGAATACAAGATTGAAGTTGAGAACTAGAATGGTGAGAAGATTAAGAAACTCCTCTTAGACCGAGTTAGAGAATATCGTAATCAGTACATCATTGATTACTTATCACAGTTTGGGATCATATATAGACACACAACTCTTTAAACGCCCCCATGGAATGGTGGGAGATAAAGGAGAAACCAAAACCTATTGGAAATGGTGAGACCAACAAGGAGTCATGTGAGCCTTCCATTATCCTTTTGGGGATATTCATTACAAATATCATCAAACATACTAAACTAAGTACTAACTAAATCAATAAATTGTATTCCATACATGATCTAGAGTGGAATGAAATACATGTTTTTGAATTTAAATGTGTGGTGAAGCAATTCCTTTGTTGAGGATTCTTCAGGTAACAAACATGCCTCCCAAGGCACAAAGTTTACCTTTATAGGACACCCAAAGGAATCCAGAGGATATTACCTATATAACCCCTAATACAAGATGATTATAGTAGAAAGACATGCCATATTCTTTGAGAGGGATCACATGTCTAAAAGAAATATTGGGGGTGAGTTAGACTTAGATGATGTTGAGGCTCATTGTATAAAAGAGTTGGTACAGGAACAGTTTCCAAAATGCCCCGTAAAAGAAGGAACTGTTCCATAGGTAAAAGAACAAAAAAGGATTATAAGAGAGGATAAAGAACAAGAACAGTATGGTTTTCTAGTTACTAAAGATGGTGACTCATTATTAGTTTATAATAATGATCCTCTAACCTACAAGGAAGCAGTATGTGGCACAGATGATTCCATGTGGCAAGAATCCATGAATTAAAAAATTTATTCCATGTACTAAAACCAAGTCTGAATTTAGGTATATCCTCCAGTAGATGTAAAGCTCATTGGTCTCAAGTGGGTATTATAGAAGAAAATGGACATGGAAGGACACGTCAGTAACTACAAGGAATGACTGGTTGCAAAAGGGTTCAAATAGCATTAAGGCATTGACTATGAAGAAACCATTTCATCAATTTCAATGTTGAAATCCATCAGAATTCAATTTTCCATTCCTTTTTACCATGACTATCAGATTTGGAAAATGGATATCAAAACAACCTTCTATAATGGTAACCTTCAATAAAATTTCTACATGATACAAGCTAAATTACTTATGAATCAAAAGGATTCCAATATGGTATTAAAGATTCATATATGCATTTATAGATTAAAATAAGCATTCAGGTCATGGAACATTCGTTTTGATGATGCCATAACAAAATTTGGTTTTATAAAGAATGAATGTGAGCCTTGTTCCCACAAATGGTTTGGTGTGAGTGCAATAGTTTTCCAAATATTATATGGTGATGCAATATTACTTATTCGAAACGATATACCAGTCTTACAGTCTGTTAAGGTATGGTTGAATCAATTCTTATACATGACGGACATGGGTGAGGAATCATATATTCTTGGAATCATGATTTATCATGATAGATCCAATAGAATGATGGGACTAATTCTAAGTAAATACATTGATATGATATTGAAGTGAATCAGTATGAAAAAATTCAATAAGGAATTGTTTCCAGCATCACATGGAATTTATATTTCCAAGAAAATGTGTCCTCTAACCCCAGAGGAAAGAATGATAATGGAAATGGCTCCATATGCATCAGTGATTGGGTCAGTCATGTATGTAATGCTATGTACTAGGATGGATGTCGCCTATTCATTATGTTCAGTAGGAAGATATCATGATGACCAAGGTGATCACCATTGGATGGTAGTCAAGACTATCTGAGAGTATATGACGTGTATTAAGGATATGTTCCTAGTATATATAGTAGATGAGTAACTACTTATCATAGGATATGTAGATTCTTGTCTCTAGACTAAAAAATATGACATGATGTCGTAAACATGATACATATTCACTTTGAATGGAGGGGCAGTGAGCTAGAAGATCTCAATGTAGAGTATGGTCACAGATTCTATAGTAGAGTCTGAGTATATCGTAGCTTCTGAGGCAACTAAAGAAGCAGTTTGGATGCAAATATTCTTCCAGTAGTTGGATGTGATTCCCAGTAGTAAAGATCACATCACATTGTACTATGATAATACTACAATGGTGGTCTCGTAAAAGAACTAAGGTCACATCAGTAGAAAAATCACATACAAAGGATGTATCATCTCTCAAGATATTTTTCTTTGAGATGTGTACTTGCAGTGAGCAGTTTTTTAACAGAATACAATGTGTCATACCCCTTGACTAAATCCCTGACTCCGCAAAAGCATGATCAGCATCTGAGGTCTAGTGGGCTAAAAGTTATAGGCATTTGGCTCTAGTCCAAGTGGGAACATGTAAGAGTTGGTGTCCTAGAACCAACAAGTTGTAACATAATTACATGTAGAATTAATGTATTTAAATATTAAACAACTTATTAAATATTTTTCATTGTTTTTTAGGACTATTATATAATAATGTCTTAGAGTATTTGTTTTCTTGATAAGGTCATTCCAGTTCCCCTATATGATGAGAACTTTGATATTATATAAAAAATATTCATAAATGTAGTTATATGGTTGGATGACATACAATGAAGACACACCAAGATTTCAGACTGTTAGGTGCAAGTACTCGCAAAGATATGTGACTTCCTCTCATGAAGTTCTCACTTCGTAATCACCAAGAAAGAATATTATGAGAACAGACCCACCTGTAATAATTCCGCATATTTTGGTTTCATCAGATATTTATATCTACAAGTTTGTATAATGATCCTTAGACTATAAGATTATCATTAATATGTGTCACGACTCGCACACTATGATTTGCTGATGAAAACTGTCACACCGACAGTTGGCAGGAAGTAGGGTACGTTGGGTGCATCACGAGTAACATGATATTAATGGATAATTTAGGGAAGGATTTGTCCCTTCCATTTATGGAACTTGATATCTTGGACCATTGATTAAAATAGAAATATTTCACGAATTTCCATGGCCATGGTGCAACGACGAGTTTATTTCATGTAGTCAAAAAATGACATATCAACCAGAAAGATTGATGTCACTTTCATGAAACATGCCTGGTGATATATTGAGACAAATAGATTATTTTACATAGTGAGTGTTCATATGTGAATGTCATTTTAGTGAATTTATGTTAATTTTCTTGGTTTCCGTGACCCATTGCTAGATAGTAATCTTGGACATTAGGAAATCCCACTGAAATCCAATGAGAAAGAATCTTAGAGGTTCACACACAATGTTTTTTGGTGGTCACGGTTAAATTCTATTTGAATTTAATTAAATAATTAAATATTATTCCCAAGACCAAAGAATAATTATATTCAAGTTAAGATGAATGCATAAATTAAATTATTTATAATTATTTATTTCATTATACATTTAATAAATATTTATTTACTAGGTTGTAAAAAATATATTCATTTATGTGAGTAAATTATTTATTTATTTATTTTGGTTTTCAATAAATAGCTGTGGGGTTCGGAAGAACCAATGGCGGTCTGGTAGTAAAATAATTATTTTCAAGATGGTAAATATTTTTTAGTTAGAAAACGATAAAATAATAATGTCACTTCTATTATTTTGTGACACTGAATTTTATTCATAATTCCATTTTTCTAAAGTTAGATCACCATAAATAATGACATGGTATTATTATTATGAGTATGAGTTTTATCTATGACCATGAATTTATTTAATTTTAGTTATGCAATTGAATATTGTAATTGAAGTTCCTTGCATATAAATAGACAAGTATGTCTATTGTGCCCTAGTGAACACGACACACACTTTGTGAATTTAGAATTTTTGAGCTAGAAAATTTTTCTCTCAAATCCTCTGACCACCCCTCTCAAGAACAAGAGACATTTTTCATGGATAAAGAATAATATATCAATAATGAACAACACATGACATTCGATTCGACGCACTAGCACACAGAGAACCAGTGGTGTCGATCGGAGGTCATTTGAGAATTGTTGATCACCACTAGAGGGATTCTAGTATGGATTCTCACAATCAAAATAAGATAACCTAGAAGGGTCATTCTGAATGATCAACATCATCAACGAAGAAAATACTAAAGATCCAAGTATTCTTTTCTTTAATAATTAATGAAATTAATTATAAACATGATGAGAAAGATACACTATAAAGGTTTATATCCTCTTCATTATTTATCTAAATCATTGATTCTATTCCATGGATATTGGCGCTCATCTTCAAATTGATATCGGAATAATCATTGATCATGGTAACAATTAATGTTGGTTTATATCCCAACTATGCTTCCGCTAAGGCCGAAACCTTCAATATCTTCCTCGTATCCAAGATTCACCAGAGTTAGCTCATTAATGGTGATTGATACACCCTATTTGAATATAGTATGGTAATCTTTTAAATACTCTTCATTACCTAAGACAATAAAATCATAGGGATGTGTTGTCCCTTCTTTGCAAGCCGAATCAGGGGAATCAATGGTGCCTGGTTTAGAGGATAGAGAATACTTACTAATCCATTCCGAATCCACTAAAACATTATGCATAATATTTATCCACATTATACTATCTAGTATCTCACCAAGAAGTATATTCAGGATTTCAAAATAATGTTGGTGGGTTTGATTCAATCAATCCATTCCTTCTCTATGTAATATGTGGGCATACCATGATATGGTTGTCATAGGGTGAGTCTCTAGATACTTCACATGAGTTTTGGCCTCTCGTATCACACAAGAATTTATAGTGAAATTTTATGATGTCATTTTAGGGAACTAATTATTCTTATAAAGAATAAAAACATTTTTATTTGGACAAAAATGAAAAATCCAAGGTCAAACATTGTATCCTCTAACCAATGAAGTTGATGAACATATGGGGTACTTCAGGTCTAATAATGGTTTGATTTTTTTGGTTGTTCAATCATTGGGATCATTAATATGCTCAACCTCATCAGTCTAAACCAAATTCCCATATTTGTTGTAATAAAGAATCAAAGTGGGACACATCACCCTACAGTACCCCTACTCGATCATTGTGGGAGTATTTGAGGAACTGGTGACATGAGGAGGAGAGTGCTATATGAAATTGAATTTTGGTCCTACCCAACATCATGTTGACGGTGATATCCTTTGATAATGCGATGAATTGGGTACATGATATCATTCAACCAAAATATGTCTTATGATCAAAAATTCCACACAATTACTGCCAGCTCTTTTCATAACCCAAAATCATTAGGTTGAAGGGAATTGAATCTTATTATATCGGTCCTAACATGTGGAGCATCTAGGTTGGGATGAGGATTATCCTAGAAAAAATATGAAAAAAAATCAGTGGATGACATCCATTGAAAAAAATTAACTTATGATGTATAAGGGGAATATATTCCATCACATTATCATGCCTTCATTTTTGTCAAAGAATGTTATGTGCACATTTGATTCATATTTCATAAATTATTCTACATAGTTGGCTACAACAACAACTACTTCAGCTTCCAAATGGAGATAGATTCTAAAAGATTCAATAATGTCCTCATGAATTTAATTAAGTAATAAGTAGGTATATAGTATTTAAATTAACTCATATTTAATATCTATGTTCTATAACACATTGTACAATTTAAAAAAAGGCATAATTTTCCAATGGTCGGTCACTCCTTAGAAGATAGAACTACAAATGGTATTGGATGAAACACAAGGGTATGGCTAGTGTGGGTAGTATTATACTATTTATTATCATACCTTATCTCATACACTTATTGATTAGTATCTTTCTTTTATCCATTTTCATGGATCGTACATGACTGATCAAGTAGTTGTCTTAGTAGAGTTTCACTGTCAAATAATATGATCGACTACATGACTGATTGTAGTTGCATACTAGGGGGTGGGAGGGAATGGCCTACCATGATCTATTGATAAAAAAATCCATTCATAGTGGTATGAGATGAATAATTTGGTGTACTACCCTCAGAATACTATTATTTCAGGTTCTCTCTATCTCTTCTTAGATGGTATCAACCAGAACCACCATAGAGGGTTTCATATAATTCCTCAATATCAGATGTTGTGAATCGGAACACCAGTTAAATGTCATTAATAGATGAAAATTCATATTTCTCATCTATTATGTAGTCGTGAATGAGAGTGACTCTAGGTGTATCTTCTGTCCCATGTGGCATGAATTCACTATTGGTATATGAGGGATTTGACAATTGTGGGTGACTATATATTCACTTGAAACATAATCATATATTCATTAAGGACATGGAAGTCTATGATGAAAATAGTTCCTACTATAGGATCCATGGAAGATATAGAATGTTCTGGATTTCTCAAATGGGAATAAATGACACAATGAGTACGATAAACAACCTTGATAGAAAACATTTCATCAAATTTCTATCTCTTATTTTAAGAATAACACAAACCTCCACTAAATCCTTATATATCACTATTTTGGTTAGTGGATATATGGGTGACCAGGGTTGGAATTTCAATAGACATGTCAAAAAAATAATCATCATGCTCTTGGTGAAAATATCTGAACACATATAATTCCTTGATTGTAATTCCAAGGATTCTAGAGTATGGTAAATGGTCATGAAAGCCAATGAATATGACATATTGGAAAAATTATCATTAATAAATTATAGAATTACATTATCCATAGTGAAAATGATGTATCATGGGACCTATGAATACTAGATGAAATAGTTATAATTTATTCTTCCTAATAAAGGAACTTTGTGAGTCTGACCATGATGGGGGATAGAGAAAAATTTTCTCATTAAGGTAGAGGCGCATGATGAGGTTGTTCTTGAGAATTCAGTACTGGATGAGGCGAAACATGGTGGGGATGATTCACATGTATAGTCTCTTTAGACATTGAAGTAAAAAAATCTACCCACTCAGGGGACTCTATTTTCATCACCTCGGTAGAATATTCATTCTCATTCATTCTTAAATATGCTTGAAAAGGGAAACACAAGATAATACTGTTTGCCCTATTTTAAAGATTCATCTGTGTGATGCACCATTTAATGGAACTATTGGAATCCACTTTAGAAATTATAGGCGTCAAGGTTAGGTGACGAGACACTCTTTATGTACCCCACACACATATTTATAAGATGTACTGGGGACAAAACATGTTGATTGAATTTAAAAGGTACTGATATTGGGTGAAAAAATCTATGGATCACTCATCAAGGAAATATATTTATAGTAATTGTTATGAAATACATGAATTTTTTGTTTTAGAGCTGAACTACTAGAGGAAATTCTGATAAAATATCCTCCCAATCCGCAATGTAAATTATTGCCAGTTGGTTGTTCCAAAAAAACTACTAGTCCTTCTAGAATCTGAAAATATCAATGGAGCGTGGATTCGTCTTACTATTCTTGGGATCCCTACAAATGTCTGCAGCATGAGTTAATGTGGTACAAGTTATGTAGTTGGACACCCATCTCATTGAACAAGGTTATTTTGTGATTTACAATTTTCTAATCTGCTCAAAAATAGTAAACTAAAGATGGGTACATCTTTTCATCAAGTGGGATCACCACCTATAATGATTCCAAGACATTTATGAGAGTGCTGAGAGTAGCCACTATGTAATAGTTGTGGGGATTTTTTTCCAATAAAGTAGTGATATGACATTATATTTATGCATATATCTCATCAAATCGGAGAGTAGCATAGCGTGGTTCCCACGAAGGATAATCACAATTCTCATGAAGATTCAGCAACACTTACCTTGTTCTTCATCTATATACCAATGATTCTTCTCTCACTATGCGTGTGGCCTGACAAATCATGGTCTGGGGAATCTCGATAAATAGGGAATTTTCCTCCTTTGGACAAGTTATAGATTCTCTTAAAAAATTTGTACACTGATAAAAAATGTGATTAGTAACAAGCCATTAATGTTCTTCAAGATTCTAGAGAAAGAAATATACCATGTTATATGTCTCTATCTTATTCCCAACATCCTATAGATCAAAGGGCTCGATATTTCAATTCAACAGAATTATTTTATAATTTATAGGATATAATGATTCATTAAAGGGTACTCCAAGCCCACATGTCTACCTATTATTTCAAGTAAGGATACCAATTAGAGGTACACCCTTTTACTGCTCCTCCCCATTAAATATACCTTCCATTTCATATCACATGTTGGATGCACCATCCCTCTAGTCAACTAAAATATTAGGGACAAACATATATACCATAAATTTGGTCAAAGGTTAATTTTCATCGTCGATTGATTAGTCACACTTCTACTATGTATGGATTAAATTGACTGTGTCAGACTCTCAATAGTATTTTATGTATACTCATGGAGTTGACTCTTCGATAACTCTATAGAGAAATGTGAGGCTCTTGACACATTAATGTCGGAGGGTCATATATTATAGAGAAAAATTTGTTTGATGGTCCACTGGGAGATCTATGATCTTGTTGATTGGGAACTACTACCCGATGTCATCAAGGTTCTGATGACCCATTGGGTAAGAAAATAGATGATTACGCAGGAGGTGAGATGTCACCTAGGTAGTGTTTTCAAAACACACTACCTGGTCATCAATGAGATACTTTTGTAAGAAAAAGATCAATGTTTTAGGTGACTATAAAACTAATAATATCTGGTTGATGGAGGATTCCTCCAAAATTCTATATTATATTGAGGAAGGGTCCTTCTCTTGGTAAGTGAAATCTCAAATCAATTCAGGCCATGATATGGGTGAAGATACGAAGGTTTATCGATTCTTTAGCTGGTTCACCAAGAGACGTTTCAATGAATATTTCAAACATATTCTAGATGTAGGGGAATATCTCAGTTGTAGTTCCAACATCATCATCGCATCCCTATAGGATATGGTAGTAACCACTGTATCATGTACGAGGGTGGAGACATCCATTTGTATCTCGACAGAGTGAACACCATATGAGGGAACCATGCCAGACTCTGAGAACCCTTAAAATTATATTGTAGAGTTTGAGAAGATGGAAATATGTTTTAATAAAGATGACTACAATGTATTTCACAAGAAGGGATCAATAATATCATGTAGTTACATATAAATTTAGTGGGATTTGGTGATCATTGTGATCTTAGATTTTGGGGACGAAAATCTTAAATGTTGGGATCTTTCTTCAAAACTCAACATATGGGGTGATGGATCCATCATTGAGTATTCTATTAACCAATTTTCGGAGTGTACAATGTGTTTTATGATGAATTATTCATTCCTAGGGTCCTATATCTGTCAATGGGTATTCTTCCTACTATCCCAGGACCATTCATCAGGGTAGGGTATATCTTCACCATGTGGGGGACCTCTATGCCAATTGATGTCGGAGTAAGGAGGAAATTTTGTTTGATCAGTAATTGAATGGGGTAGGCCACCAAATTAGTTTGTTATAGAGTATGGAGGACCTCCTATTAGGTCTGTTATAGTGTTAAAAGGGCCTTGGAAATGATGGGTAGCGACATGTGGAGAACCCCCATGATGGCTAGTTGTGTTTTGGAGAGGATCTCTACACGGATTCTACTCACATTGGAATAGATCATAACAATTTTTGGGGGTTCATAAAATTAAGATAATCAACATGGTCTAAAAATGATTTTTCCATGGTCTCAATCCCAACAATGAATCAACAAAAACCTATCTATTTTTTTGTATGGAATTAATGGTAGATGCTAACTGTGGAAGAGGTCATTAGACTTGAAGAAGATTCCACTTTTCAGGAACAATCATCCATATTCCCTTGACCCTATCATTATGTGAGATAGACTAGGGATTATAGAGTAAGTGTAAGTCCTACTGATCTTCATCTTTTGGGACTGGTTGTTCCTTGCACTAATGAGTCTTAGTGGTAGCCCTCCTAGAAGGCTGCCTATATTTTTTAACTGCAGCTGGACTTAATCATCACCTACCACCTCAGTATTGTGGACAAAATCGAAATAAAACTCAAAATAGAGACTCTTTATCTAGTTCATCATTGTAACATGGATTCATTCTCCCTATGCGGCCCTCTTAGTTGGTAGTTTCAGCGAGTCGTGGATGACTCCATGTCCTAGAGGGCCACATCCATGGATGGAATGACACATTCTAAATCATACTGAATCATTAGGACATTGATAATCTTCATATGGATGATCTCATGGGGTGAGATGGGGGTGTGGGTGTCTTTGAAAAAAAGTAATGGAGGATGTCTTGATAGTGGTGTTATCATAATGTATTTCCCTATCAATGTTCATCCAACCCTAGCGCCAGTAAGATCTAGGTTTTTAATTTCTAACAGGTTGATTGTAGTAAGGAATATTGATTCATCTATAAATATAGGTATATCAAAATCAATTCCAAATTCCCCATCATCATTAAATCCTATAAATTAGAGATGGATACATGATTTTGATATTGTAGACCAAGGATTCCAAATGTCATCTTCCAAATTCATAGGTGTGTTTCATGATGAATACACCATTTTCATTGTGTGACTAGGTGTTGGATGATTTAATTAGAGGAATATAAAATTCATTGATTCACTAAATGTTCCTAGCCCCCATGGTTGAGGAGATTAGTTTCTTGTTGTGTTCCCCATTTCTATTTCTTATGATTTTTATAGAACCTTCCTATGCGTCCTTGAACATTTAAACTCATGCCCAACATTCCCACATATAAATTGAGGTCATATTTGATCACATTCATCATAAATTTCTACTAATTGATCGAAATGGGATAGTTGGATGTTGGTTCCCCCATTCATGGATTCCTCCTTATAGATCATGTCCTATTTGGGGTCTCTACCATAGATTATGTTATGATCATGGAAATCATTACCATTTCCATCTCTATAGGGATATTTATTAATTGTGGTACTTTTGTATCAATATGGAATCAAACATTAGTTATAAGATTAATCAGTTTTGTTATATCTGTGCATGTATGGATGTTGTGTATATTAGGAAACGAAAAATGTTTTCCCTTGAAGGGCATCTCATATGAGTCATCTAAGGAACAAAACCCAAGGAATCCCACATTGATTAGAAGGTAATAAATCCATGAGTATATGCATTTCAATGATTTTTACTTTAGGATTCGGTTATTTATCATGGGGTATAGTTTATAGGTCATGGAATGAGTTTAACTTCTTTTGGATATAGAAATAGTGTTAAAATATTTTGAGGATGGGTTAAGAACATGTTTAATTTTTTTAAAGGATGATTTTTTTGTTCATAACAACACCTTGAGGAACATCAATGGAGGTGTGTCGCATGAAGGTATGATATCACCTGTGGTTTGATGGATCAGAACACCACATGAGGTGGATATGAAAGGTGATTCACTTGGAGAGAATATGTTACAGCTTGTTTTATGTATTATAATGACCCATGAGTTTTATCTAGTAGATATGTACCTAATAAGGATGATGTCACACATGGTTTTTTGGATTTGAAAGCCCCATGCGATAGATCAATGATGGATGGACTAGAATGCCAATTGAGGTAGATCCTGGAGTTAATTCTCTTGGGGGAAAGATTTGACACCAAGTTTGTGGATCTGAATTCCCCTTCCGGCATCTATATGATGGATAGATTAGAATTCCACATGAGAAATATCTGTGATGGATAAACTAGAACTCCCCTTGGAGAAGATACCAGAGGATCATTCATAAGAGGTAAGATGTCTCAACTAGGTGGATGAATGAGAATGCCCCTTGGAGTGGATCTAGGATGGATGGATTCAGAAGCCCCTTAACACAAAAACAGAATAAATCGATCTGAAATCCCCTTGGAGAGGATTCATCAGGTTTGTATCTATGTGTAATGATATTTCACATGGGGTTACTAATGTTAGTATTAAACCTCAATGAGGCTCCCTACATACCTTATGTGTGGGTCAGGGGTCAAAACGCACACAGTTCAATACCATCATTTATGTTCACGCTACAAGATATATCCATTTAGTTTTAAATTTTTCTATAAGGAAACTCATGTAATGGAAGGATCACATTGAGGGATGTATTATAGTAATAAAAGATATGTCCCCTTGGCAATCTTAATATGTATTTCTCCAATATATGGAATGTATTAAACTAATACAAGATGCGTGGGGAAAATGGTGTACCTAAACATGTAACAATCTAATTTATTTCAATGATTCCAATTATTTCATATACCCTTTCATTCCAGGTACCCCACTTGGGGTTAATGAAATTATACTATTATATTTTCTGATACTAAAATGGGATGTATAGTTATTCTCATGGACATAAATTCAGTTTTCTAGAGATGGACCTTTTCAATGATTATATATGTACAATACAACATGTAATTATTTTATTCCACATTTATTGAATTGATGAACATCATGGTGTGTTTCCTTATACTATACTCTCTTTTATTAGGTTTTCTAAATGAAAATCCCACGTATTAATAACCAATTACCCCCATTTCAACCCAAATGACTCCCCCATTGTCCATTTTCCTTAACAATAGTCAAAATATCATATTAAAAATTAAAAAATATGAACAAAATGGGGAAATAGTAAAAATTTAAAAATATAAATCCAGCTCAAAGTGAAATTTAAAAGATATAATCATGGATCAATGCTCTATATCTGCTACATCCTAATCCAGTTATGATGAATTCCATATAAAAATTCCTATGTGGTTCCCTATCCCTCTTTCTACATCCATCTCAATGTCATGTAGGGGGAACATCCTAAAATTTTCATTTGAGTGCAGGAGATTATAGGTTGTGGGGAGAGATAAAAAGTTAAAGAAGAAATTAAAATAAACTTCCTTTTAGTGGCCCGACTATGGAATAAAAATCATAATAATGGTTTCACCATTTATGGGTAATATAAATGATTCTATATTTAATTTTGAATTTAGAATTTACACCCTAATATCTATTTGTAAGATATCGATGTTAATTCATGTGAAAATATTCTATATTTATTTATCAAATACTAAAATATTCTCACAGTTTCATCTATCTTTTACTCCAAAAAATTATATCCCAAGAGGAAACAGAAGACATTGTGAATATCCAAATCATAAAAAAATATTCCAGGGTCATTTAATATGGGATATTACAATTTTACCCTGTATAAGAACATTATACTCCAATATCTATCACAAACCAGAAAAAGTATACTAGACTCTAACCATTCCAAATACATAGGAAAGATATGTTCTAAACCTCAAAATATCAATCCAAATCATTAATGTCATTGAATCCCCTTATATAGGTGTAAAAATTCAAAATTCATGTAAATTTCACAATATATATTGAAAAGGGTCCTTACACTCTGAGCGTGGATAGAGGGGAACATGAATGTGAATATAAATTATGAGATCATGAGAGCATGGACATATAATGTTATTAATTATGGATGTTTCTAGTGAATGAATGAAATAGATGGTATTGTAATCCCAATGGGGGCATCATGAATGTTATACCATGTGGTAATATTTGATATACAAGAGTGCTTGAATAATAGATATTTTTAGATATTGGAATGTGTATTAGTCAACTTTTAATTGTCTCTATCATAGTTTTACATAATGTTTTTTATTATATGTTATTTTATTTTGATTAATTCTATATATTCCATATGTTTTTTATTTTATACATGAATAGTTAAACATGCATACACAAATTAAAATTAAGGGTGCATATAGGGGCATGTTGCGATATTTTACCAATTGGTTGACAAAAATATCATTTATTTACTGTAGTCCACATACATTTAAAATTATTTTCTTACAATTATATATTTTTATTAAAGGTCCCATGATATGGAATTTTATGTAATTTGATATTCTATATTAATATGGGATAATAATCTTTATGGTGATACTATGAATTTTTATGTTCTCATAAGGGAGCTATCCTATTTATTTTATTTCACATATGTTTCTTATGAGGTAACCCACCATGTTTATTCTAACTATATGAGCATGAAATATAGTCGTTATTATATATTTAGGATAAAAAATGGATATATTTAATTCATTTCTATAATATGTAGTGTTTTATTTGAAAAAATTTATTTTTACATATGTGTAATGTGACTAGTATACGATCTAGTAATCAATTGATGTTGAATAAATAATATGAATTATTTTATTTTATTAATTGTATATGTTAAGGATTTTTGATAAATCAGTTCATTAGTTTTAATTTTTATCCTTTTGAGCTATTTTTCAACCTATAGTTATTGAGTAGTAATCTTGAGGAATTGTAGATACTTTAATACATATATATGATTCTATATAGAAAATGAGATTTCAAATATAAATTCAGAGTAGTTTTGGATTTTCTAGGATTTTGTATAAAGGTGGAGTTAAGTAAAATTCTATAATTAAGAAGTAACATATAAATATTACTAGGAAATATAGTTCTAGTAGAAAATCATGTTACCAGAGAAGTATAATAAAATGAAGATATTATGATTATAGAGGAAAACCCACCTCTACCTAACCTTTCACACCATATAGAATGCTAAAAGGCCAAAAGAACAATCCTGATCACCATTTTCTAGAAATAAGAACCATCAAATAATAAATAACACATTTGGAAATGTATTATCCTAGGTATAGCGGTATGAAACATCCATAAAATTTTTTGGACATCGAAACATAATTAGATTAAAATAAAAATAAACATAAAACTAGAGTTATATTGTAATGAATAAAAATAAATACAATGGACATCATGACATCATACCTAACAAGTCAAAAAAGATACATTAAAATTGTATATTAAGTTAAAAGAACAAAATACTATCACATTAATCAACCATAATACAAATAAATATATCCCAATGATATAAAAAATCATAATTTCATTTAAATATAGTGTTATGTTCAATGACTAAAAAAAATATTGATAAAAATCAAACAATTACACATGTCTGAAATAATGAATATTGTCTACATCCCTAACATAAAGAGGGAGTAACCCAGGAGGAAGATAATCCCTCCAAATAATATCATGAGCAACACCCATATTAGCAATCCCATCTGTGATCCTATTTTCTTCATGACACGTATGAGTGACGATGAAGTTCATATCTTAAAGAGTGTTCAGGCAGTTTATCCAGCACGCAGTGAGCATCCAATCCAAATGAATGGTACCATTCCAGATGGCCTGGACAATCACAGTGGAGTCACTTTAGATCCAGATATTGTTCTAGTTCTGTAGAATGATGAATGGGATAGCATGGATAACGTTTAACATCTCGGCTTACAAAGAGGGAGGAAAACCACAAGATCCATAGAAACATCTGAGTGTCTAGTCAAGGTTATTTCTAAAGAAGGATGCACAACCTGATGGGCCATGGTTTCCTTTAGAGGCACCATCAACATTGATTTTACTCCATCATGGGAGAGGGGAAGCCAAAAAACATCAAAAGTAGATCTAGGGTGAGGGTAATTCCCATCAATCCCAATACTCTGAAGAATCCCAAAGTCACGAACCAAGTAGTCGCAAAGATCATTTTGAATCCAATTTGCCTCCCAAATCATGATGATAATTCTAATTTTACATACATTACCCTTGAATGATTTGTTACTAAATGTAAGATCTTTTCTACTATACCAGATCACATGAAGATGCTCTGCTATATCTGCGACAAAAAGATTATTGATCTATTGGGAGTCAGGATGGTCCATACACCGTTGTAGTTGCGAGGTAATAGAACTAAAAAATGTCAATCTGCACTAAAAAATGTCAAAAATAAAATTCTAAGGAGCTGTTTCCGTATCAAAAGAAAGAAATAGGTGATTAATATCATCTCGATTTTGGATACACATATGACATTTAGAATAGAGATTAACCCCGAAATCTTGCAAGCAGGTATCCATGGGGATTATACCATGGGCGATATGCCAAAATAGATTGAATCTTGAGGGTTTTAACCATGCTTTATTAAATTTTTTTAACCAGGATAATTTTTTGTCCTCATTTTTGAACAAGTTATTGTCGTAATTTTTAGAGTCAAAGACCCTTTGTGGGCAGTTTCCCAAATAAGAAAGTCATTCATATTAGTGAAGGGATAGCTGCCAACAATGTGTTTAATATCCTCAGGTAATCATAGGTTTTGTAAATGTATGACGTTATTAATGGCGTCATTTGAGTGGATAGGAGACTTGTTATTGGGAATTAAAGAGGTCAGGGGAGCGCCAGTACCATTATCCATCCAAAACATTAAATTAGAATCTTTTCTAACCACCCATATGGAATATGTCATAATAGAAGTTAAGGTGTTTTTAATGGCGGTCCAAATAGAGGTCGTGAAAAAGTGAGAGTGTTTATTTCTATGTTTGTTAAGGAAATAGGCCCTAATAAATCCGTAGAAGGAGATTTCTTATGAATGAGGTTCCACATGAGCTTTTCTTGAAGAGATTAATTAAAATTAGAATAGTTTTTAATACCAATACCACCTTTATCAATCAGTTTGTTGCAGGTTTCCTAGGGTACAGTGACCAGTGTTTTCTCTAGAGTACTCTCAGTCCAAGAAATGTTCTTAATAGAAAAATTAATTCCCTTTATGGAACTCTTTGTCCATTTCTAAATCATCCTAGAGTAAACCAATTTGGAGACAATAGTAGAATTAACAAGTCAAATTCTCCCAGTCATCGAGAGGTTCTTACCCTTCTAAGAAGAAAGGTGTCGACGCGTTAGATCCATGATAGGGGAGAAGTAAGCTACTTTGGGTCTACCCCAAAAGATGGGAACACCAATATAAGTGAAGGGTAATAATCCCTCCTTAACACCTACGGTATTGGTGTTGTGGTGTTTTCTATAGGAGGGAATTTCTTTACCAATGAAAATGAATGATTTTTTCTAGTTGATGTGTTGACCAGAAACTTCTTGGTAGTAAAGAAGGATGGATTTAAGAAGATTAACATTTCATTTGTCCCCCTGAATGAAAATAATGATTTCATCTACATAAATAAAGTACAAGGGGGCATTCAAGTTTCTAGAGACAGAAATAGGTTTGTTGTTACCTTTTTCTATTGATTGCGTAAGTAGTGTACTAAAATAGTCTTTAGAAATGGAGAAAAGAATAGCCGAGAGATGGTCACCATGTCTAAATCCCTCAGATCAATTAAAAACCCTTTAGGGGAGCCATTAATGAGGATATAAATGTGGGAAAAATTTAAAAAGGTTTTGATTTTGTTAATAAATTTATCATTGAACTAAATTTCATAAGGGCTTTATATATGAAATTATAATCGATGGTATCAATAGACTTTGCAATGTAAAGTTTAATGGAAACATTCCCTCTTAATTTTTTTTGTTTAATAGATTTGTTGATTTAGAGGAAAGATAGATACAGTCTTGAATAGATCTTTCTTTAATAAGGAAAAATTGATTTCAGGAGACAATTCAATTTCTAATTGCAACATTTCTACTGCCAATTAATTTTGGGATAATCTTGAAGATAGATTTTTTAGAGCAATTTTCCCGAAGAGGTGTAATTCATCCGCATTCTAATTTTTAGGGATAAGGAATAAGAATTGATATTTTAAACTGTGAGGAAGAATGCCTCTTGAAAACAAAGTCTTCACCATGCGACAAACATCATCTTGAATTATATCCTAGTGTTTTTGATAGAACCCATTATTAAAACCATCCGGCCTAGGAGCACCATCCGAGTTTAGGCTCAAGACCGTGTCATTAATTTCTTGTTCAAAAGGAATATTATTGAGAAAATAGTTCTCTTCATTAGTAACCAGCATGGGAATGAAATCAGGCATAAGATCTTTATCAATCACAGTTCCTTTGAAATGATTGTGAGAGTAATCTATCAAATGATTGGAAATTATTTCCTCCATGTTAAGAATCTGACCCCCTCTCTAAGATAGGCAAGAGGCCTATCGGCTTTTATAACTCTATAGATGACATTGTAAAATTTAGTATTCCTATCCCCATCATTCAGCCATTTGGATTTAAATATTTTCTTTTTGAGGTTGTCCTTAAAGTTGAGTATAGTGATAAGTTTAGAGGAAATGTTGCTTTCATGTTGGGAGTCCTGAGCACAATTTGAGAATATGCTGTCATTCTGAATTTGAGTAAGTTCATTTTCCAGAAGGGTGATATTATTGTCTATTTAATTTTCTTCAAAATTGCACCTGTTTTTTATGAGTTGATTATGTATTTTTAATTTCACTGAGCATGAAAACACATCATTATGACTATGTATATTAGCACATGTCTTTTTGACGATATTCATACTGTCTGGGTCAGAGGACCCTGTAGTGTTATATCTAAAGGGGGTCCTAGGTTTTTTAGTGTTTTGGGAAAAGCTAACTAATATGGGATAGTGATCCGAAGCAATCTTCATAAGTGTGATACTAGAAATGTTTTACCATTTATACAAGACATGGTCATTAGTGAATGCCCTGTCAAGTTTACTACCCAACATCCTATTTTTTTTTCTATACCAGGTGAATTTAGCACCCATTAGATTAATCTCTGTAAGGTTATTAAGTTCAATGCACGTTTTAAATTCCTTAGTGGATATAGAGTCATGAAAAGGGCCTATTTTCTCACTGGGAGATAAAATTGCATTATATTCGCCAACTATAAACCATGTATTATGGATAGTGTTACTAAGTGGGGTGATCTTGTTCCAAAGAGAAATCCTATCTTGATATCCATTGCAAGCATAAACAAAGGTAGTGTGGATATTATCATGTTAAAAAAATATAATCACTGGTTATATCTTGATTCAATCAATTAAAAACACTAAAATTCTTCAATGAATAGTGATCAAATAACTATAAAGATTCAGTAGATATACCATTACTGCAAGCCCATAAGAAAGAGTAACCATAGGGGGACGAATGTTTGAATCTAGAGACATATTTGAATTTTCATTTACCTATGTCCTAGAAAATGGTGATTATATAAACATGAAGGAATATGTTGGTTGTGAGGAACAATTCCTTGTAGGGTTATACCTTCTATCAATTAAGGATTTTAAGTATTTAGAAAAAATAAATATTGTTTTAAAAATTAAATTTACAAAACCATTTTTCTAGGAATGTTTTTATTTTAAATCAATAATTTAAAAGCCCTTTTGGGTTTCTTAAAAAAACATCATTCAAAAACATAATAATCTTGGGTAAATAAAATATGTAAAAGTGAATCAACATGAACATGATGCCCCTTCCAAAACAAGGCATAATAATGGTATAATTAGAGACATTATCATATATCAAAATAAATGGAAATGTGTGTAACACAATATATAACACTAAAACAAGGTACTATTTAAATTTATGAAATTATTTATATAAAGTGGGAATTTGTAATGTACAATATAAAATATAAATATAGGGGACTACGATGAGTTTGTATAGTCACAATATTATAGCCGGATATATAATATATGATGTTGCATTGCTCTTTGTATATTCTCCCAACGAACAACCAAATATTTATCCTAGTCTCTTGGTAAAAAAGATGAAACTATATTGCTCTTCCTTTTCAAAGTCTCTCTTGGCCCATTGGAAAATATAACTTTTCACCCAATGTATCTTATGTTTATTTAAATTATAAATAATCAAACAACTCATTTTCCATACATAAATTTCATTTCAAAATTATATCAAATAAATAACATCACCATATTAGTAAAATCCTTCACAAAATGAAAACAAAATATAAAACCTATTTTTAAATCCATTTAAAACCTTAAAACCTCCTGGAGACGTTTTATAAAACACATAAAGTTCACTCATGTTAAAACCTTTTGGGGAACACACAATAAAAAATAAAATTTTAAAATAAAATAATGAAATTAAAAATCATAGGTTAATTATCATCCATAAATCAGTTCAATTGAAGTTTAATAAACAAATACCAGTGGAATTAATTAATAAAAATGCTTCTGACTGTAAACCATTAAATAGAAAAGAAACCTCAATAATAGTTAAAACATCACAACCATTGATTAAAACCACCCGATTTAAAGAAATTAAAACCCCACACACTTAAACCACCAGAAAAATCCATAACTCCCATTAAACACCCTAGAGACATCCAAAACACCATCTTGAGTTTCTACAATTATTAGAAATGGAGGAAAAAGAAATGATGAGGATGAAATATGATAAAATAATAATTATTTTGGATTAAATTAATAAAAAATACCCATTAATGAAGAAAAATTCAACAAAAAATGTTAGGGAATGTGCTCCCAATATTGCTGAAGAATCTAAAAATGAATGGGAGGATAAATGTGGAAGAAAGTAATAAAAACCATAAGGAAAAATGATAAATATAATAAATTTTATATATATGTGGACCTATCACATGGTTTAGATTAATGATTAAGAAAAAATGATGTAACAACTCATGATTCAGTTCCTCCCAAAGTCCAATCTTCACAATATATATTGAACCATTCATAGTTTGTTAAACTATGCTAATGATAAATGTCCCAACACCTCACATTTATAATTTTGGACAAATAATCCTCAATCTATACATTTGTGTTAGTATTATATAAATTAAAATATTTCCTACTCACAAATACCCTGGGTAACTAATAATAATGTAATGGAATATAAAAATTTAAAACAAAAGTACTAGTGATCCGATGGTTGTCACAAACCACCAACACATGGTAGTATCATCCAATAAAAATTTCTCAGCAACTATCAGAAGATACTATGTGATTCCACTAACCATTCATTAAATTTTAGGGATCACATGTCTCATAGATATCAATGGAACATTAAATTAGAATATACATGAATGGGACTGATTTAGCATGGAGAATCTTGTTCTAATAATCCATGATACAAATATTATGCTCAATAATAGTGTAAAAAAATCTACCACTAAATATTCATACATTAAATCATGATATTGCTATGAATAATATATTTTCAACTCAGAGAAATGAAAGATTTCATGATTCACATATAATCATATTGGGAAACTCCAACCAGAAGTTCTCATTCCAATAATGATCCACAACTCAAAATAGATAGACATAACATGTTTACCACATCCCATACATTCCCATGCAATGTTTTCCAAGTTGAATAGATACCTGAAGAAACAATTTCTACAAAAAATATAAAGTATACTATTTGGTGACATCAATAAACACAAGATTTTTGGTTAATATGAGACATTTATAGCCTCTTCTAAAATAATCATAACCACAAATTCAAATTCTACAAAATGATAATTCTTAAAAAGAAATTCTCACTATCCTTATCCCAACACAACTTTGACTAACATAGTATCTTGTATTGTTCCATAGATGGGGCCATACTAATCAAGGACTACAAACTATTTTCATTGTAAAAACATTCCAATGATAGTTTAATGTCTCAAAACCCCAAAGTCATGTTCACACTCTCGGATCATATCCTCGAGGGTCTAGATGGTCCTCTTATACTAGCCATCCATCTGTGGGTGATACACGGTGCTTAACCTCCACATAGTTCTAAAATATATTTAAGATGTCGAAAATAAATATGTTAAAGGGGAATCCCATTCAAAATCTCTCTACGAGGGCACTCCATAATGACTACTAACCTCTCTTAAATATTATTCCACAATATCATTGACCTTAATCTACTATTTGATAGTATGGAAATGTGTTGATTTCATCAAATTGTTGACAACCTCCCACATAACATATTTTCCAATCAAATTAGATATTACTCCAATCATGAAATATATATTATCTCATACCACTTAAAAATGGGAATATAATAAATATGATATAATAAATCTAGAGTCTCATCCTTATATTTTATTCCCTTGAAGTTCACACATAAGGAAATAAAACCACTAATGTATCACCTCACCATTGGCCACTAATAAATACTCATTAGTGTATTTTACATCATGGTAAAATTGGGGTGAATGAACCAACTAGAATGATGTGCCCATGTATCAGAAACCGCATAAATACCAAATGAACCTCCATCCACTTCATAATGATAATAGAACCTCTATGATATTAAGACCAGTAACCTGAAGTCCCCCCCTAATTATATTCAACACTACCAATCTACTGTCACTGAGGGTAGGATAACTACACATTCATAAACCAATAAATAATAGAGGGTGTGACCTATACGCTAGTAAGAAACACCTACACAAAATCAACCTGAACCTATGTACTCATATTAGTGAACAATATCTTAATATTCCACTCAACTACTTATTCTTGAATGGAATGGGTTAGAAAAACTCTTCTCAAGGTGTCGACATCAACATTACCCTTCTAATTTGTATTAGAAATTTTGAAATAAAATTTCTAAGGAAAATCTACCCAGTTTCTCTAGAAAAGGTATACGTCATTATGGGTAAAAATATACTCTGAAAACCTATGATTGAAATATACTATAAAAAGCTACCTAAATAAGTAATGATTCTGTATCTTTAATTCATGCCTCACAATTGTCAGATCTAGGTCATGGGTGGGATAATTGTAATCATTTGAGCATTGATTCTGTAATCCATAAGCCACTATATATCTATACACATACTCAACCCAAACTAGAGGAATCTCAATACACTGCATAAGATATCCTATGATTGGGAACAATCAAAACTGGCATGGATATCAAATGGGTATGTAAAAATTCAATAGAAAAATGAATCATGTCACTCCACTCAATCATCACCCCTTTACTAGTCAATAACATTAATATATTTTGGAGAAATCATTACTGTTGTTTTTTTAATACCAACAGTATTCCAAAAGTCTCATGATCATGAACACATTCTTTAGAATCTTCTGATACATGAAATCTAAAAAAACATGGGATATAGCAACATTAATCTTTAAAAAAACACATGAACTCAAAATATCACATCTCAAATAAAAAAATGCATTTATATAACATGGAATATAGAATATTATCCATCTATATTCCCAAAACATCCTCTATATGGTTAGTGTGATCTTCCACTATATTGGAATACACCAAGATGTTATCAACAAACATAAATATAAAGAAATAAAAAATATTATGGAAGATCTAGTTCATTAATTCTATAATATCCACTA
Source organism: Viscum album (assembly GCA_963277665.1). Lineage (NCBI taxonomy): Eukaryota > Viridiplantae > Streptophyta > Magnoliopsida > Santalales > Viscaceae > Viscum > Viscum album. The sequence goes on along the minus strand of OY728119.1, from coordinate 1,410,303,113 downwards.
GATCATTAGTAAGTACTAATGACATTAAGAAATTATAAATAATACCACATCGGAGTCTAAAGCCCACATTTAGAATTTCCTCCTCCAAAACACTCACCTAATGCTACCTTGATCTTATGTTGATCATTGAACAATAATGATCTCCTTTGAGTTGATCAAAAGAATCATCTATTATGATAAATAGTTATTTATTATTTATGGTATCTGGATTTAGCATATTGTAATATTTTAAAATAAATATTCTTTCATCTTCCATTTTGGAAAATCGATATAGCAGTAACCAAAGATAAGATATCAAATGAATTAATATATTTATATTAGTTTCCATTATGTGATATTTCATATCAGTCATCTATTCTAGATACATTTTATGTGATATCAAGAAAATGGGGCCTCTCTCATGGAGTTTAAGGGCAGTGAAATTGATCTCTCTCTCAGGTAAGGACATAGAATAAACCTTGAAAAACATCGGGATACTGATTTTTTTACCATTGAATACCCATAATATTAACCATTATTTGATGGATCATAAAAATACCTAGAAAAATATTTATAAGTCAAACCTTGTCCAATATAATTGGTCCTTCCATCCCCAATCATGGATCACTATAATCAGCAAAAATGTGTGTGTTCCCATTATGAGATAGAAATTAGACTAGGTGGTGGTAATAATTGATCAATTATTTAAAGATATCCACTAATCCATGTTGTATATAAGGTTAATGAATTCTAGTCCCAACAATGATATAATCCCAAATGACTTAAAAATTAGTGATAAAAATGAATCACATTGATAATTTAAAACCATGCTCATTATTTCATCCTAGTTTGGTAAGAAAATATATCACAAAAAAATAATCTCTACTCTCTTACCTAGTAAATCAATAAACAATAACGAGATAAACAAATGGGAGTATATTGTATTATTTAAAACAGACTCCATAGAAGAATCAATGAACATTGTACCTGTAATAGTGGCCAACCTATTATAATTTCTTTTTGGTACGACATATGTTCCATGAAGGCATCAACATTTATGAACTTCCTGAGCATTCCACACCTGGTGAGAATCCCAATTTCACTAGGGTAAGAACCTCTAACCTTATAAGAATTAAATATTTCTGGATAACATTCAAGATATGTAGAACCAATGACACAACTATATAGATTAATTTTAGAAGTGATGAAGATGAAATGAATACACACACTACTTGGATTTCCTCAGTATGCCTAGAAAACTATGCCTCATAAGGGAAACAAACAATATTGATAAAATAACACCATATAATTCCTCAAAAGAAATGAAGTATTATATAGATGATGAATTCTGGGTATTCGTTCCACTACCCTAATGGGCTTCATCCCATTTCATCTTCTGACTAGATGAAAATCTCTAGATTCCACCCATAAGAGGAAAAGCACTTTGAAAAAACATCATTTCTTTTTGCACCACTTAAATAGTATAATATTAAACCACCCTTATATATGATTGTCAAAATATTAGAATAATCATGGCGATGTTCCCAAACATCAACCCAATATCAAAATGTAATCCTTATGATAATCAGCGCAATGAGTTTGTGAGAGAGATAAACCATCTCTGTAAACTGAGAAATATACTAAATTATCAAATATTTCCCTTAATACAACGTGAAAAGATTAGAAGAAATCATTTCTCTCAATGTATATGGGTATAAAATCCAATGAAAAAAATTTATAAATGTTGTCTACCCGAGATCCTCAAGCTAAATTTCATGGACTATGGATTCCCATAATTTCTTACCCATTACTTCATGTATATAGTTTTATTAATAAAAACATTAATACCTCAAGGTTTTTTAATAAATACATTATTTCTCTGCATTATTGTAATTAGTACACAAGATCCTGCTCTCCCTTGTCACAATGGGAGACTAGTGGATTTTTCATAGAAAACTTCTGATCATGTAATACCTTCATTTTTCTGATCTATAATTCTCAAATGCACTAAGCACTATATCATATGGAACAATGAATTCTATAATAGTTGATTAATGAGAGGACATTTATTCGGAGAATTCTTTGATACACCATCTCTAATCCTAGTTGATTCTCTTCTAAGAGGAATTGTATATATACCAATATAAAAACTCAATAAAAATCTATTTCTTTTAATAAAAATTTAATTATAACTAAAGAAAATAATATAATAGGTCCCTATAAGAAATTATCATAAATAAAACTTTTAATATATATGTGGTTAGAATTGAAAAAAAAATATAATGTGCATGGTTTAGCCACATTTCTTGGAAAACTATGGTCTAACTGTGTAGGTGGAACTATACATTAAATTAAAAGGAAACTAGTTTTACTGAGGGATACTTATAATAGTTCCCTAAATCTCACGCCGCTTTTTGGATACCATTTCTCACCCCCCCCCAAATAACTAATGATACGGTCACAATACTCATTATAAATATGAAATAAATATTAAAATATCAATAAAAACCCTCAAATGTGAAAAGAAACCGAAACAAAATTGCAGATTTACTGTAAAAACAAGATGTTTTCTTGAAAAAGTATACTCTAGGCACATCTATGTTGCTCCCACTTGGGAATAAATTGCAATAAATATATTATACCACAAATTACTAAAATAAAAAGGACTTTGATGCCATTATTAATGATCTAGACTAGGATAACATGTATCATCAACCATGATAGCAAGCCACAATTTCCTAAGGGAATTCCCTATCACCATGGGCTTGTGAGAAACACTAGGGTATAGTAAATAACAACTTGGGAATGGTTTCACCATTGGTAAATAGGCATGACACATCCTATATATTTGATGGGAACAATAACAGAATCATTTTCAACTAAAAATAAACCTTGAACCTGAGTAACACATATGTGACTAAAAATTTATACCATAAAAAACATCATAACATTATACCTTACATGTTATAAAAGATACATATTAATGGCATCTCAATTTAAATGATAAAGAAACAATACATGGATCAATAATCATATAACCAATATAAAAATAAAATTTATACAAAAACTAATATTGGGTACTCAGGATCTTACCAAGTGAGACTGTATATCCTCCTCAAATTCCCTTGGATAGTGATAAACAAGAAGATCCACTAAAATATATAGTGTATTTTCCATTACCTATGTCTTACAAAACGAAATATACATAACCTCGAAGCTAAATATAGGGTCCGAGGAATAATTCCTCATATTTTAACACTATTAGTCTATTTAAAAATTTTAAACCATGAAAATAGATTAATCTATTTTTCAAAACAAATTTTCCAAAACAATTTCATTTTAAAAACATGTTACAATAAATCACCCTTTAAATTTACAATTGTGTTTTCTTCAAAAAAAAATATCTAGAGAAATATTATAAATGCGGTGTATATGATGAAATATAATCTATTTGTCATCAACAAGCTTCAAAATCCAAAATAATCCATAAAAACGTAAAAGAATACAAATAATCATCTATCCAAATAAATGGAAATTGGCATAACACATGATAAGAAAATTAAACATGGAGGTAACAAAATTCATAGAATAATATTAATAAAAATAAAATATGTAATGTGCTTTATAATATCATAACATTAGGGTCATATTTTATATTTTCTAAAAATATGTGCTATTTGGGTAAAGAATATAACATGTTTCGAAGATGTCATTATTTACCTAGGACCAAATCGAAATCTATATACCAGTTTCTTAGTTAATATTGTGGTAGATTTATATGTATTCAAGCCCAAATACCATATCACTTCATTAGACAACATTACCAAACATCCTTGAAATCAAATGTGGTACTCAAGACATTATATCTCAATAAAAAATGTTCAAAATAATAAATCAATTTCATAAGATAATTTCACAACCAAAATTTTCATATTGATAAAACACTCAACACAAGGTAAAAAAATTTCTAGAATCTCTTTATAAATTGATTCAAAACCACGAAGAACATATTTATCTATTATATAAAACACATTGAGTGAACTCAAACAATCAATCTTTTGAAAAAACACATTAAACATTAATTTTACAATGGAGAACCATGAAACATAACAAAAATGGTCTAATATTCAACTATAAATCCCATCAAGGGAAATTTAATGAAAAAAACCAATGGATTTAATTAATTCAATGGTTTTCCATGAAAAACACATAAATTGAGACACTTACCTCCAAAATGATTCCAAACTCACTGCCTTTGATTATAATATACTGATTTATAAATGAGAAGTTCTCACAAACATAAACTATTATAAATTAAATCAAATCCCTATTAAATATCCTTGGTTCATCCAAGTCTAGATCTAGTGTTTCCAAATTCTATAGAAATGGATAAAAAGTCATATGAAGGGGGGGCATAAAGATATCTAGAAAAGTTTGTCTTTTATCAAATAAAATAACATGTAATCAATATGAATACACCAAGGATAAAATATGTAGACATCACAATCCTGGGTAAGAAGATGGACATGTGAGGGAGGATAAATAGGGGATAAATGCATAAAATTCCAAAAGGTGAATATAACATATACCTAAAAATTTAAATTATCCATGAAACAATAAAAGTTAGGCTTCACTGTTAGGAAAACATTATGCCCAATATGTGGGAGATATAATATCCACATGAATAGGACCTATGGTTTCTAATGAGCCTCCCATTATTTGAAAAACTAGTCTCAAACCATAAAATATCACAATATCCAAAGAATGTCACCCTTAAATGATTAGCCACACATTTAATAAAACCATGAACCAATAATATATCATGGATTATTTTCTCAAAAAAAACATCCATCTTAAAAAATCATTAATATTAATTATGTAAAAAAAATATAAATAAAAAATAAAAATATATATACCAATAATAAACAGATGTATAATTGAAATTCTCAATTATTATATGATTTGGATATTATGTGATTGATACCTCAACTCATTGCGGATGAGAGTTTAGATTTTAATTTTTTAATAATGGATAGTATGTATAGAGAATAATAAATATATGATATTTCATGACTGATTAATTGATGCTTATGAGAACACATAATTTGAAACTGTTCTATGAAAAACACTAGTGTATTTTAAATTCATTAATTAAATAATTATTATTTATCATGATAAATTAATTAGAGAAATAAAAATATATATAATAATTGGATTTTGACTAATAAATCATTAAAATAAATTGATATAATTTTTTTTGTGTAAATTAAATGTGACAAAATTGTATATATGTTTCATTAAAAAATTTGATTTCATGTATCGAATATATAAAATTCTTATTCATTTAATAAATTATTTTTACTTTTACTTATTTAGAGTTTTTTAAAATTTTCAATAATTTATCAATTAAAATAACATGGTTATTGTTTACTATTATTGATGAAATTATTTTACTTATGTTCTAAATTTATGTAAAAGCAAAAAATATTATTTTTCATATGTTGAAAAAATGGTTAAAATATAAATATTTTAATTTATTTTTATTTTTTTATATGGAAGGAGGTTTCATAATATCCTAACACATTTTTTTAGTTTTATGATGTTTTTATGAGCTATATACATAATTTGAAAGAATATATTAGTGACATAAAAATTTATATTTATATATGAGTTACTAGAAAAAAGCATTAGTTATTTTTTATTTAGTTATTTTTAGTGATGACTTGATAAGAAATTTATTTTCCATTTTTTCTTTTAATAATATAATTATTTACTTATATTGGTGAACAGTATTCTTATGTAAAATTGGGTTAATTTTTATAATAACTACAAAATATTTTCCTAATGAAGTTAAAATTCACCTCAAAAAATGAATGGATGAATTGACTATTTGTTATATAATTAGTTAATTTGATAAAATTTATGGATTCATTATTATTAATAGTTATATATTTAAATAAATAGACGTTTTATATGTTATGGATGGAAATTGATACATATTATATTAAATTTATTTGATATTTTTTGATTTAATACGGTGGAATGAAATGAGATTTTTTTTTCTACTGAAGTATATTATTGAAAAAATTAGATATATATTGATTTTTAAATTCTTGTATAAATGATTGGGGATACGCATTTAACAATATGTATAATAAATGATGTAAATTTATTAAATTATAAATTATATTTCTAGGATAATACAAATATTTGGAATTTATTGGGAAAATTTTATGATTTAAATCATGTATATTGTATATAGGGTTTAGTTGAGTGATACTTTAATTGAAATGATTTATAAAGTGAAACTTTTACTAGATAAACATTTGAAATAATATATGAGTGAAAACATGAAAGTAAAATAAATTAATTATTAAATTAAATTAATATTTAGTGTTGAAGGTCCAATAAATGATAAGTTTCTAATTGTGAATATTTTTAACTGATGTGGTGGTTCATGAATATTTTGTACTTTAGTTTACAGATGGTGAAAAATTTTTTGGTCATAAAATTAATCATTATGATATTATAATAATTCCACTCTAATGAGGATAAAGTGAAATTTTAAATTAGATGGTGTATTTTTCAAATTCAATGGGGGATTCTATTGATCTACAACTCACTAATATTTCCATGATAGATTTCATGGATATAAAAAGATGATTTAAGAAATAAGAGGTTTTAAAAAAATGATTTCTAGAGAAATTGATCCATGGATGTGAAAAGCACTCAAATCATAAATATTATTGTTATTTATTTATAAAAATTACAACATACCTAAATATAAAATAAATATATTTTTTAATTATCATTGGATCTATGGAATTTGAAACAAAATTCTTTTAAAATTTCATAGAAGGGTATCCTTGTGTAAGAGAAAATGAAAAAATAGGAGATATTAATAAACGAAACATGTATCTATGTTTTAGTATTATAAGATAACCATACTCTAAAAATATGAGAGTTCTATAGTGTGTTAACAATATTTGAAGATAGTTTATATTATTAATTATATTCCATTGAAAAAATTAACTCTAGTGATATTTCTATTATACATACATATATCTAATATTTTTCATATCCACCAACATGTGGTGGTTTAAGAGGACTTTATTTTCAAAATATTTTATATATTTGGTCTTATGAGATTCATCTATATGGTTTTATAACTCTGATGTGACATGATTAAATTGGAATTTATAGTGTATCTAACTTTTAGTTGTGAAAAATAAATGAACAATGATAGGATTTTATTGTTCTTAGTGATCATGGAGATGTTTAGGGTTATATTTTTTTTACAAAAATTATTTAATTATATAACACAAGAGATAAATTGTTTTTTGAGGAAAATATTGAATTTTTCTTCATTAATTACAAAAAAATATACTATCATGACCCCATCTATCCTCCCCAATGTGTACCCCTTCAGGGATGAAAATGAGAGACGAGGGATTTTGACTATCTCAGTCCCGTATCCAATAGGCCCTAGGTTATAGACTAACATTGAGGATATAATAAACATAAATATAGGATGAATTACCCTATAATATGAAATTATAAGAAGAGAGATAATATTTATACCCCAATCAAAACCTGATCATATATATAAAATTAGAGACAAATTGTAATCATCCAATTCCATATTGTACCAAGATAACTGAAAAAGAAAATTCAAATACTAAAATGTAAACATATTAGTGACCATATATCTTGAACAACCCCTAAAACCCTGAGAATGTAATATCCATCCAGATATCATCCATTTTCTTGATGTTCTAATAATATATTATATGTATTTTGGGTGAGAATAATATTATACTCAGTTGGATCCTCACCAGAGCCTCTCATGAAATATATAATGAATGTATGAAAAAAATGAACCAAAGTGAAACTAACTCATTACCTTACCATTTATACTATGTTCCCAGACTCACCAAAGGTTTCTCTCATGATGTATTTCATACATGGTATCATATTATATAATAATGGAACAACATGGTACCCCAATGCCACTTTCCCATCATTTTGCTGCTCTACTGAAAAATTACACGTCATGAGCCATCTCTCTCCTAAATAATACACCCCAGACAAACTAGTTAATATAATTAAAACTTGGACCTCATGCATCACATCAAAAAATCAACCAATATCACATATTTATATCGAAGCCATGTTGTTTCTAAGAGGCATAACAACACGTATGATGTGTATCATACATTAAGTATTTTACCTCAAGGCATTACATCCAATACACCATATAATGTATATCAACAATCATAGCCTATATATTTCATGCATATATCCATCCTTTTGAAACAATATCCATAGATTCATGTTTCAAATTACCACAATCCATCACAACCCTCTACACAGATATATGAAAAAACTAACCACCATTCATAAACATAGATGAAATTACAAAGAGATGAGAGTAGGAATAGATGGGAAAATAATACATCCATCATGCCACCTAGATGTTGGAAAAAATACCCTTTTAGAATCCACAAGGTGTCAGTTACCATAACCAACATGTGAGGGGTATCATATGATATAATAAAATATAGATGACAAAACATACCTCTCAAACACACTATGTGAATATCTTAGTCATAATACCAACAACATCTATCGTCATTTGGTCTCTTGGCTACCAAAACTTGGGACTAAATATCGTATAAGCATATAAATAACTAATATTATTTAATAATATTAATTAGTTAGCATTTACATTAATTATTTAATTCATTTTCTATGAAACTATCTATTAAAATTGTTACAAATTAAATCTACTAACCATCTCCATGATGTCTATTTCCTTTAGGGATATTCCAAATTGTGTCTATGGTCTCTCATGATTAAGTACTTTTCATCATTTCAAATAAATTATCAACATCCTCATGGGTTTGGAATTATTTATTCATCATTATCATATTTATATAAACTAGGTAGTCTAAACAACCATCCTATGCTACCACCATGAGGAAATATTTGACAAAACTCATTAGGATTCCTTAGTAAGTGTGGAATGAAATATAGATAAAATAGGAAACCAAACCATCAACCATTATACAAATTAATTTAAATATAAAATCAATCCTTATCAAATTAGTGGGTAATGTATACTTCAACCCACTCCATAATTATCAATTTAATCTCAGAGATCCACCTAAATATATCTATAAATCTCTCTATTAAATGAATCATCTATTGATATGTCATGTGGGCCTTCCCACCTACATCACATTATCGATAGATTGATGATATGACATCACCATGTCATTTACACATCCAAATCACAACACACAAGAAAAATGAAACATACAAGAATATCCAAAAGGCTGGTCATTGAAATAAAACACGGTATCCAGCCTTCACATATAAGAGATATCTCATAGATCCAAACTCTTGTCACTCAAAATTATTTAGAATATTGGAAACTAAGGCCCTATCAATTTTATTTATCAAAATAAAAGTTTTTATTCCACCTTGAATAAACTGAATCATTAATCATATCTTCAAACTATGAGAATCCTAAGGAATACTTCAATGTAAATATTAATAAATAATTATTATATTAGAATTAAATCTGCATTAAAAAAATATAGAGAAGTTCCAATCTCATTACGATTCCATATTATTTAAAAATTATCAAGAAAAATTATTATTCATCATATTAATTATTAATTACATTATCATTGATGAACACATTCAATTAATCATTCACATTGAATCAAATAGAAATACAATAAATTGGAAAGAAACACTATAATCATTTATCATGCCTCTTATTTATGTATTTCTCCCACTAATTAAGAAGTAAAAACATTATATCCATTATAATTATCCATCCTGAAAAAATTCTAATTCATAGCATCATAATACAAGATAAAAGAAAAATATATATAAAAAACTTTACCAAATAGAGTGGAAAAATATTATCACAGTTGAAATCAACAACATCTGATAACTAAATCAAATATGTTTTAAAATGGTTTAGTAAATATTAGGTTAATTCCATTTAAATAAAAATTTATAATCAAAGATAACATTAATAATGCATGTAAATAAATAAGATAATAAATTATTCCCATATATCAAATTCATTAACATTCTCTAAATGAGAATAAACGAATGTTTCAAATCCCGATCACCCCTCCCATAATAAAATACATCCCTACAAGGATTCTGTAATAAAAAATCACCAGAAACCAAATAATAAATTTCATTTAATATAATTTAGGTAATAAACCCTCACAAGGAAATATGATTCATAAGGATACTGATCAAATAACCTCATTAACAAAGGAGAAGAATATATATCATGTCACCTTGGACCAAACATAGGATGCAAAGAATAGATCCATGTAGATGGGATCCAAAAAAGCATGAAGAGAGCACCAGATATCTCCACGAAATTGAGAGAAAAACTCTAGGGATGGAGGAATATCTAGTGATGCCTCATATAATGGCTCATGTCAAAATGAATTTTCATGTTGTAAACCCTTTCACAAAATTTATGCAATTGGATTTTTTCTCTCTAAAAAATGTTTTGAGTAAAAACATTCATCCCTAATTTATTTCAAATCTTGAGGCACTATGATAACTAGAAATACAATATAAGTAAGACCAAATTTCATGATGTAAATGGAATAAAAATCATGAATTTTCCTCACAAAATATCCAAACAGATTTCGAGTCAAGAGCCTACCTCTCAACGAATCTTTAGACCGTGCATTCAAAATTTGAAAACCTTACACACCATCTATTCTTCCATATTCTATATTTTATAAAACAAACACTCACATTCGAAATCTTGGCCTACTCTAAGTTCCACATTATTTAGAAAAATGAAATGGGTTGGACGAGTTGGATATGTGCCATTACATTTGATACCTTTGGAATAATTATTTTCCTCGAGAATATAAAACAAACCAGGCGAGAAAATGAACTGGGGTCATCCAAACAACCACCCTAAAAAGATACCCATCAAGAATATCACAATCATAGGAACACAACCGCCTCTTCAAAGGAATAATGGGGAACCACACAACAACAAAAACATTATCTTACACACTCTCCTTGTGGAGATACCACTAAAACCAGATAATGGTTTCCAATAAAAATAAGATGTACCATTCTCATAAACCAAAAATATAAACATCCATAATCATGAAAAAACATAAAAGATAATAGAAAAAGATGAAACAGTGTGGTATAATGATTGTGAATATGTCACTTGCCTTCCTAGGTACTCTTCTCTGTGCTATAGTGCCACAAAAAAACATGAATGATGATAATAAAATAAGATTATAACACCTCCTCTTCATGGTATTGGATCTCCACACGCCCCTACTCAATGGTCATATCATTTTATAATTTTATCTCAAACCAATCACTTACAAGATAGTTGTTAGGAAGGTTACAGAAGTTGCGACCCATGAAAAATATCATGTATTTCTCTCATTTTATGGGGGATGTGAAATTTGATATGCCACAACAAAAATATGATCTTACACTTCAAAAGTTCCGAAACATTGTGGAGAAATAATTCTATAATGACCAAAAAATTTACTACCATGATGTGGAATAAACCATTGGAATATGTGATCTCTGAAATTGAACTACAAAAGACACCTCTTATGTTTAGAATACTATAAAAAATTATCCCACGATACATTCATTTTATAAACAATTAACTAAACCATCGGTATCTTATTAATCACTACTTTTATCCCAATAGTTGATGCATCTCCAAAAATAGTATAGAACATCGAAGAACATAATGGATGGTCTAACATTTATGTAATGTGATCCATAATAGTAGAGTGTATGAAACTATTATTGTAAGATAACTGACCATGGGAAAGTGCTTAATCCACAAGCCTCCAAAGTCTATAGTAGTAGAGTGAAAAATGTTATATAGTGTCTCGTTGGGCTGATCATTCTAACCAATTTACATGTTTGAATAGTAGTTCTAAGGGATAAATGAGCTTCGGAAGCATGTTGGAGACTTATCTACATTATGGAGGTAAAATGATGATCCCAATTAGAGATGATCACCCTGGGTAATTCATGGAGTCATAAAACCTCCTCCAAATATGACCTTGAAAATAACTCCATTGATCTAAACTCCTTGGTAACTATAATGTTGGTTGGTTTCATCAAATGGTCCAAATTCACCGATTTTATCATAGTATCCCTTATTTTGAGGGAAATTTGTAAGGAAGTCCATCGAGATATCCCCCAATATCCACTAGGGAATATTTAATGGGGGGACATGAACCACTAGGATCACGGTGCTCAGATTTCACCATCGAGAAGACCAAACATCATGAAACATATAATAAAACGTCACAATTCATCCAAAAACACTATAACTAACCTCTAATAGTTTATTACAGCTTATCCATTCTCAAATATACCACTAATTGTGAGATATTGAAGTCACAGAGAACCATATGACACATCAACAATGGGATGAAGATATTTTTCATAAACCCCAACAGATATTATCTATCATCATACCAACCATCATAGGAATCAATAAAAACAATTAAGTCCCTACATATATGATCCTCAAGATCCCCTGATTGGGACTCTTGCACCTACGTCATCCAAGATGACTATACCATATTCAGGAAAAGATACATTAGAACTCTAAACTATCCCATATATTAATTCACGACTAATAGTTATTCCATCCATTGCTTGGAATCCCTATCCTCACACGTAGAATCATTATAATACTATATTCAAAGCACATCATCCACAAAATTTCCCATCCAAGGCATATATGAATTCCAAAAGACATAATCCTGAAATAATTCTATCCACTATCACTGAATAAAGTTCAAGTCATATTTGGAGAAGACATACCATAGTGAATTATGATCATTAAAAACAATAAAAAAGATCATTGATGTGGTAATGTCTCTATAACATCATAGAACATACAACCACTTCAAAATCGAGATCATGAGTGGAATAGTCAGGATCAAAGGGATATAACTAATGATTCCGATAAAAAATAACTGATATATTTTGTATCATAACACCTCTCATAATAAGAAGAAAAGAATCATATAAAACAATTAACTAAAAAACTTATACAAGAAAAAAATATAGGAGCACATTCCAGATTATATTTATGTACTGAAAAAATCATGACACTATTTAGTAGGAAAGAATGACCGATAATTTCTAGAAAATTTTATAAGGACCAGGCATGAAACATTATATAATCATGAGTTGTAATAAAGAATTTAAATTATATCAAATTGAGGATATTTTCAGTTTTATAGTTTTAGAGATATAGGCCATAACATACTTACATTTTTTCTTACACAACTATAGAGGGAGTTACTTTGACGGGTAGGTTTGGAATACCCATCACAATATATTCCCAAAATCTCTTTGGATAACTCTTAATTTTCACCCCCGTCACATTACCCAATGCATCGCAGAGCTATCATGGGGGCCACCCACCCCTAGTTTATAATGGAACCCCTTATATACACAATCAATGGACTTGAACTATAAAATTTTAATAACACATGAAAAAACATAAAGAAGGAATACCATTTACCCATTGCAATCATAAGAAATAATTTCATGATATTTAAATTATCAATCCATTCTCAAGATCATTTTCAATTCCAAAATTCCTAAATAGGTATATGGTATTTAATTTTCTTTTTAAAAACATTATTACATGTAGAGAATGTGAAATATCAAATAATTCCTACAGTGGTGGAAAGGTCATTTTCACTGCATACATTATAGAGAAACATTCATTTTTTCATTTAGTAAAACACTTAATAAGAAAAGATTCATTTTCAAATTATTTGAATGAAATTAAAATTCAAAGGGGTTTATTATACCCCATATAATAGAAGGTCGTATATAAATAAAAATATGCCTCAATGAAATGAGATTAAGATGATGTCCCTTATAAAGATCATATAATTAGACAAAGGATAAGTCATTGACATACTTATGTGTGAAAATTATAAACACAAAAAATATTTATGGATATTTATTGTAAAAAATATAAGGTAATTTAGACATATTCTAAGAAAAACAAAACCCATTACATGGATATTTAACTCAATGAATAGAGATTGAGTTAAGATTTCTCCTTACTTTGTTCTTATAAATGATATAAAAATATATTAATGCAGTGATTATGTTTATAAATAGTATATACACTCAATTAAAAGTGTAAATAAATCATTAATAAATAAAAAACTACTACACACATAATCCTGGAATAAAATATTCCACAATGAATGTGTAAAACCCAATGATTGGAAATTGAGTTTAGAAATTCAATTTTAAAGATCATGTGGTAAATAAAATAGATCAATTATATGTATTCCTTAAAAATACACCAAAATCAGGTATATATTTATGATTGGATATCAAGAGTTACATATCACATTATAATTGCATGACATAATCAATAAGTTTACGATTATCCCAAAGAATGGAAATTGGGTAAAAAAGTTTCCTTACATTGATTCGGACATGTCCCGTTCATTCCATAATTTCCTAAATAATAAAAATTGTTTAATATCTAATTTATTCATAATTTTCTTAATTTTTATTATTCATTTAATATCAAATATTACAATTTTATAATAAGTATTTTTTTAATTGAGTTCATATCGGACGTTTTGTTGATATTCTATACTTGAGTCGAAAATGAAATTGTTTTGATTAAACTTTTCCATGTGGTCATAGGTCCATCATCTCCAAAATTATAATCATGAATTATATATACTATATATATAGTATATTTGTTTTTTATATTTTTTCATAACACTTATAGATATTAAATGAAGTGCACCGTTCATGGAGACATTGTCCGTATGTACACATTAGCACAACATTCATTTATTTTTTATATTAAAATAATGAAAATTAGATGATACATAGGTATATTATTGTTAACCTATATTATATATGTTATATATGTCATATAAGTTCATTAAATCCATCTTTTATACATTTCATGTATTGCATGAATGATTCATATCACTTAGAGGCAGCGGTAGTCCACATTTTCTTAAATGAAGTTATCATATTTACACATTATGGAAAGCATAAAATTATGTTGTAAATAAACAATAAAGGAGAATATATATAATATAAATAAAAAAATATCATATATAAATATAGTTCCATCATAATGGCCACCATGAGATGTTGTAGGAAAAAATTGAATAAACAGTGTTTTGTGAGGTAGTAGTTTTCCCTACATAGAAACAATATGTTCATATCCCGTAGATTGTGGTGTGTGTGAGAGTAGTTCAAATCTTTCCCATAAAAACTGAATATAATGTTTAAGAATCATTTTTTTATATAATGTTATAATAAGCAGATCATAGGGTCTCTAGAAGGAAAATAATGTAAAGGAACTTGAGAGAAGACATTACCTCTAAATCGGGTAACTTCATTAGAATTGAGCCAAAAGATTTCATGAATTGCCTTATTTGAAAGGTAAGAATTATAGGAGAAAATGAGGGATTCTGGGAGATTGTTATTTCAATTTTTGGATGATCCATGGGAATTTTTAGGTGTGAGTAAATGGGTTTAGGTGATACCCTTTTATAAGAGGGATAAGGGCACATTGGGAAAGGCTTGAAATATTATTTTTTACAAGCCGATTTTAGAATTATAATAGTTAAGATTTTATACATTTAGAGGTAAATATAATTTTTTTAAAGTTTCTCAACCAGAAGGTTTAATAATTTTTTAGGTCACAATGTTAACCTTATCTTTTAGATCTAACCCTTTGTAAGAAACATTTACTCTTCCCATATCTTCTTGTATATTTCAAATTATATGATTAATATAGTTACTATAAAATGTCAATAGAACATCAAGTTGATCATTAATTAAATTTTTAGTAATATATATGTTAGTTTCAAGAATATTTTTTTTGACCAGTATATTATTTAATAAATTAGATTTTTCTTAAATAATTAATTTATGTCTATTTTGACACTATTTAATAATTTATTTTCTTTAATGCCATAAAACATTATATCATAGAAAAAAATAATTAACTCATCACTAATATTTCAATGTCATCCAAAAAATCAAGGATGTCATCAAAAAGATCATATTATATTTATTTTATTATTTATAATATCATGTATTTGAATCAGTCATTAATAAGGTAATCAGAACATCCTCATTGTGTTGTAAATAAATTTATATATTTAATGTTCAAAATTATAAATTAAATGCCACGATACAAGAAATATTTTTATATTTGTTATGAGTATTTATAACCATATATATCATCTATAGAACCCCAATTTAATTTTTTTATTACAATGATACATTTTTATGTTATATTTCCCTTTCCATTAAATTAAATTATATAAAATGTTATTTTCACACCCAAGTGGCACCCAAATGCCAAATGCTTGGAATAAGGATGCTCATGGTCAGAAATATATCATTAAATAGGATTAGGACACGTTTTAGAGAAGTTTTATTTTATTATAATATAATTATTTATCCTTTTTTAACTGATATACACTTTAACACTGTTAAATAAAAAAAAAATAACCAAAATTATTATTCATAATGTCCAAAAATAAAAGGTATCTATTTAAAAAAATTAAAACTTCTATTTAAAAATAAGAAATAAATTTCTCCAAAATCAAAACACCAATATTTTAGTAATTATTTTAAAAACTAGTTCCCATTTCAAAACCTAGAAAGCATTTTTTTAGAGTTAAAAAATTGAAACAGATTAAAAAAATTTTATATCTAAAATCAATATATAATTAGTTCCAATGTTATAAATTCAAATATCTGACAAACATATATTAAATTTATATAATAAAACAATTAAATAATATGATTTATCCAGAAAATTATCTCAATTGAAAACGTTGTTTTTAATTAAAATTTAGCATTTTTAACTATTCCTCAAAACATTATATTTATAGAACAATAAAAATATAATTAACCTGAAGTAAATTGTTAGGTCCCTCTTATAATGAAGATGTTTATTTTTTTAAATAGAAAATATAATAGTGATAAAAACTAGAATTAAAATGTGTTCTCTATAAAAATGTAGTAAAATTAGCATTTAAAAATATTAGAGTAATTTATGATTAAAATTGGATTTATTCTCATTTCAATCCTCAAACGATAGTTGGATAGATGTAAACACATTTAGAAACTTGATTAATCATATTTTAGTCAGTTATATTCATTCCCAACAATATAATGGATAATCATTAACTAATATTTAAAATAATAATAATAATAATGTATTATTTTTTAGTATAACTCTACATTGTGTGAAATGTATGATTTTAGAGAAACCAATATTTTTGTGTCGAGTAAGATTTCTTAAATAATGTCCCCTATAACGTGGAATTAATATTAAATTCTAAAATTTAAATATATTCGAAAATTTAAAATTCAATAATTACAAGGGATGTTACAACATTCAACAATTTTGGAAATTGTGTCCTCACAATTTTGAAATTGAGATCATAAAATTCTTGGAAAACCCCACATTAGAAAAAGAGTCAATAATAATGTCATCATAAAAGAAAAAAAAATAAGAACCATGGTCACACGAGATAACGCATACTAGAATTTCCTGAAGGAAAACATGGATCTGGAAGAAAAAATATCCTTCTTGTTCTAATAGAGAGTCATAGAAAACATGATCAGAATAAAGTTAACAACCAATAAACAATAAACATTTGATGGGGTAAACGAACATTGATTTCCCAATATTAAAAGTACATGGAAAACTTTATTTTAAAATAATTTTCATAATCTTTTGAAATTTATTTTTTAGCATTACTATGAACACAAGAAGAAAAACTTACTTGTCAAGTAGAGTTTCGTCCTTTAATAAATATCGTTAACAAAATATTTTTTCTCCAAATGGTAAGTATTCAATATGAATTGGGAACACTAGAAGAACTAGAATAATGTTATAGACAATTAAATAATCCAAAAAATATGAACCATATACTTCCCCTATATTTTAACATTAACCAAAAACAAAATGGTTAGTACAAGATTAGATAACCCCCCCCAAAAGAAAAATCATTCATAAAAAAAATAAAAAACCTAATATCCAAAAAAATCAACAAAAAATACCAAAGGTTCAAAAAATACCATTAAATAAAAAAATTCCATTACATTCCTAAAAATAATCAAACTAAAATTGAACCAAAAAACATATAAGGATTTCACCACATAATTTTCTGAGATATATTTTAACATTTATCTCCAAATAACATCAACCACTCTTAATGTCTCATACCAATAAGTAATTCTCCTAATCACATTTTCCCCATTATAGGTTAATCATCTACTAAAATAATATAACTACCCATAAGTACACAATTAAAATGATATATTATTTCTAAAATATAAAATTAACCCTAACTTCTCAATTAAATGCCATAGTATGTTATTTATCTTAATTATATAATGTTCCCAAAATACATAACGTCTTCCAAAATAACATTTATCATTTAATTCACAATTCATTTTTTTCCAATATATAGTATATACATTTGATAAAACATAATTTTGAAAAATTAACATATTATAATTCCACAAACATGTTAAATAAAAAACTAAATGTCATACTATCTAGGGAAATCATGTAGGATAGTGGTAGGTGATAAATCCTTATTGCACTTCTGTTGTGGGTTTGATTCCCAAGACCTTGTCCGACATGATGGGATGCCATCATTTCTATTGGTTTTCCATTATCTAAAATAACATAACTCAAAAAAATATTCCAAAAATGATCTAAAATCATCACAAAGAAAATTTAACATCAAATTCTTCTGATGCCTTTCATTTTTTATCTCAAAATATAATGAACCACAATTACATGAAAATTAAATATCATATAAACCCTAAATATTCCTTATAATTATGACCACAAAAGAAAAGAAAATTATTTTCCAAATATAATTTTCATATAACAAACAACATGTTTACACATACTAGAAAAAATTCATCCAATGTAATCCCCTAAACAAAATAGAATTAACACATTTAAACATTTCATCACCCCTAAATCTAACATAACTCTCGAATTTCTAAAATGTGGACATATTAATCATCCAACATTTTTAATAGTGTATTAACTAATAATTTCCACATTATTTCTTAATACATCATTCCTACAGATCAAATGTCCTAATAATTTTAAAATATTAATTCAGTGAAGCTTTGTTATTTGTTGATATGAAAATAAATCATAACATGAATTCAGATATAAGGATATTCATGATATTCCATTTATCATTCGTTATGTTGTCCAACATTTATAAAGTAAATGTTCACTCCAATTCTATAATTTCACTTTTTAATAGAGTTGGGAATTTCAAGATATTGAAATAATATGAAAAAGAAAACCTGACGTATAAAATTATTTTTGAAATGATTTGGGTGTGAATAAATAAAAAAAATGTTTGGAGGTGATTTGGTTACTCAAGAAGATATAAAAATCATTTGAAAAATGATATATCCATAATAGTGACGATCAAATCATTAGGAAAGGATAATAAGGTTGTGAATGATACCTTTCCATCTACATTGAAAACTGATCTTCAATATGCTGAAAATAATTGTAACATAAAAATGAAACAAATTATTAAAAAAGTATCCTCTATAGGGTAATGATAACATAACAATATTTTATATTACATAGATCTATAAACCTACATATATCATTATTGTTCAAGTTTTTATCCTATCAACCTAATTTACCATAACCCTCAAAATGTTTCCATATCATAAAAACCCTCTTGCTTATATGGGATCCTTAACATACACCCATATAATATCCAAACCACGAATGTTATCCAAATCGACCTCTGATTCCAACTATAAGGCCCCGAACTTAAACATTACATAATATTGGGCTGTAATAATGAATTTACATTCTTTCACATTGAAGATATTTTCATCAATTGGTTTTTAGATAATTAGGCCACAAATATTTAATAACATCTCAAATATTACAAATTAGAAACTTGTAATCACTATCCATTTTTTCGTATTCATAACATTTTAAGATAAAACATGAATTGTTTTTAAGGATAAAAATATTCATAACATTAATATTAATTTCTTATTTCCTTCCACAAATCTTCATACGAAATGTAAAACATTTCACGCACTAGGGAAGATCATTAAAAGGCTCATTAAGTGATATAAAATGACGAATTAAACCATTAGTCAATGAATATTTAAAACTCCTGAAAACATATTAACAAAATCATAGATTTATACATTAAAACATAAACTATGTAACAAACCTCAGGAAACCAAATTATTTATGAATAAATCATTGTAATCAAAAACCATAAGGGTAACTTGTGGCATCTGTAACATAATTAAATTGTTTCGTTCACAGCTACTTAGGGAGTAACCTTCATGGTTACGTTTGGAATACCTATGAAAACATATTCTCTAAATCTCTTAGCAGAAACATTAACATTTACCTTTTTCACATTACCCAATGCATCAAAGAGCTATCATAGTCTCACCTAACCTCAGTTTATCACAAAACCACCCATATACATAATAAATGTGCATGAACCATAACATAATCAAAACAAATGAACAAGCACAAAAGAAAAATATCATTTACACATTGCAATCAAAAGACATAATTTCATGAGAATTATATTATAAATCTATTATCAAAGCCATTTCCCATACCAAAATACTGAATAAAGGAATATGGTATTTTATTTTATTTTTAAAATCATTATGACTTTTAAAGGAATCCAAATATCAAATAATGCTCGCTGGCATGGAAATGTCGTTTTCACCGCGTACATTAAAAATAAACAATAAATTTATTATTTAGTAAAACTCTTTGTAAAAAATATTCGTTGTGGAAACTATTTAATAAAATTAAAATTCCAAGGGGTTGATAATACACTATAAAATATAAGGTTAAACATAAATCAAAATATCCCTTACCGAAAGAAGACTAAGACTAAGTCCCTTTCAAAGATTGTATCATTAGATTAGGGGTAAATCAATGACATAATTATGTATGAAAAATATAAAAACACCCAATATATGTGGAGTTTATATGTAAAACAATCACATCTAATTCAAACATATCATTGAAAAAATAAAAACAATGACATGGATATTTATGTCAATGAATAGAGATTGAGGTAAGATTTACACTTACAAATTTCATATAATTGATGTAAGAATTTATCAGTGGGGTGATTATGTGTAGAAATATTATATCCACACAATGGTAAGTAGAAATTAACACATAATTAAATTAATAGTTATTCCACACATAATCTTCTAATAATATAATCAATGAAGTATGCATAAAACCCAATGACTAAAAACTGATTTTAGAAATTCCCTTAAAAACATCATTTTGTTAATAATATAGATAGATTATTTTTGTTCCATATAAATACAGATAAATCAAGTAAAAATACATTATATTATATAGAAATATATTTCTCACTTAATCATGGTAGATATAATAAAGAATTATAATATTAAACCAATAAATAGAAATTGATTTAGAGGTTCCCTTACATTGAGTTCAACTGGTCTCGTTGGTTCTATAATTTCCAGAATAATAATCATAATTTCTACATGATTCAAAACCTTTTTAATTTTTATTGTTAATTTTATTTAACTTATTACCATGTTATAACAATTATTTAAATATTTCATTTCATGTCAGATGATTTTCACTATTTTGTACATGAGTCAATATTGAACTTGTTTTTATTAAAATTGTCCATGTGGTCACAATTCAATAATATCTTGAAAATTATTCATTATTTATATAAAATTCGTATACATTACATTTTTATTTATAAAATTACATAAAATTTAGAGATACGAAATGGTATGCATCGTACCTGGAGATGGTAGGACGTACCTGCGCATGAATGTTACATTCAATTCTTCATCATATTAATAGAATGAGAACTAAATGATATAATGGTATATTATAATTATAGTATAGTATCTTTTTTATATATGTTATATGTGCTCATTAATTCTTTCCTTTATAAATTTTGTATATGGCAGGAATGAGTCATATGAGAATAAGGGGTGGTGGTCCACACTTGTTCCAATGAATTTATTATATTTACCCATTATAGAACGAAAAAAGGTAGGTTGAAAATTGAAATTTAAATAATAATTTAGAAAATATAATTATAATATATATTATATAAATATATTGAACTCATGTGGCTACCATGAGATTTTGTAGGTGAAATTGAACAATCATCATTTCGTGAGGCTGTAGTTCACCGTACACATAAACAATATGTTTGTATCAATTAGATGGTGGTGTGTGGTAGTGTAGTTCAAATCATTATAAAAAAACCTAGTTTATTTATGATATTTTTTTTGTTTTTTAATAATATAATAAAATTAAATTAGTTAGTAGATAACAAAAATAAAGGAAAGGAACATGAGATAGGACATTACATCTATATTGTGTTACTTCTTTTTATTTGAGCCAAAAGGCTTTATTGAATTGAATTATACCAAAGATATGTATTCTAGTAAGAATGGATTAATTTTTGGAGATTATTTGATCATAATTTTGATGATCCAAGGGGATATAGATGTGTGAGTAAGTGGGTAGATATTATTCATATTTATAAGTGGGAGGAGGAGCACTTTCATAAAATCATAAAATATTTTTTACAAATCTAATTATGAATTCTAATAGTTGAAAAGTAATATATTTATAATATATGATGATAAAGGGAAAAAAACTGTCAAAAAATAGGTTTAAAACATGTTTATGTCAGAAAATTAACCTTATATTTTATCTTTAATCATTATTCAAAAACATTAACTCTTACAATGTATTATTGTATTTTTATACTATATGGTTAATATATTTATTATAAAATTCCATGAAAAAATAAAGTGGATAATTAATGATATTTTTAACAGTATCTAATTCATAATTCCAAATATCAACTTTTTATGATTATTATGTCTTTTAATAAAACAATGTTTGTTTTAAAAATTCATTTATGTAAATTTTGACACTATTTAGTAATTGAATTTTTTTAAAGTCATAACAACTTGATTACTTCTAGATAAAACATTAACTCATCCATAACATTTCCATTTTTTACAAAAAATTCCAGATGTTATAAAATATCTCAATTTAAATTTATTTTATAATTTATAATACCATTTATTTCAATCCTTCATTAATAATATAATCATAACATCATCATTATTTTATAAATAAATTTATTTATTTAAGGTATAAATAATATAAATAATATACCATGATGTATAAAATCATTTATCATAACAATGACTATTCAAAGTCATTGATATTAATTATATAATCCCACATTAAAATTATTTTAGTAAAAAATTCATGTTTATGTTATATTTCCATTTTCTTTTTATTAAATATTATAAAATTTCATTTTCACACCCTTGTGGTTCCCAAATGCCAAAAGTGCAGCATAAGGATGCTCATGGTCAAAAATATATCATCTAGTAGGATTATGACATATTTTAGAGTGGTTTTATATTATTATAATATTATTTTTACCCTTATTTAATTGATTCACCCTTTAAACATGGTAAATAAAAAAAGAATGATTGATGTCACTATTCAGAATGTCCAAAAAATAAAAGGTGTCTGTTAACACTATTTGTACCTTCTAAATAAAAATATTAAATCCATTTAACCAAATTAAAAAAACATAAATTTTGTTTATTATTTTAAAATAAATTCTTGCTTTCAAAACTTGAATGCGGATTTTTTAAGTTAAAACATTACAAAAGGATGAAATGTTTTTACGTCATAATTCAACAAATAATAATTACAAATGACATAAATTATAATAAATGATAAAAATATAATATGTTTATCATTTAATACCATTGAAAAATATCATTTAACCATATAAATTATTTCAATGGAAAAAGTTGTTTTCAAATAAAATTTAACATATTTTAACTATTTATAAAAACATGATAGTTATTAGGAAAATATTGAAAATTCAACGAAAGTAAATTTTGAGGTATCTATTATTAAGAAGAAGTTTATTTTTTTTCAAATAGAAAATATATATTTGACAAGAAACTATATTAAAAATGGGTTCACCATCAAAAGGAGGTAAAATTAACATCTAAAAATATTAGTGTATGTTATGATTGAATTTTGATTCATTCTCATTTTAAGGCTCTAATTTTTTTTGGATAAATGTCAAAATATTTTAAAAACATTTTTGATCATATTTTATTTTGTTCTATTCATTCCTTCCAAAAAAACAAATAGGTGTTAAATACCATTCAAAATAATATTATTATTACTGTATTATTTTTCTGTATAGACCAATGTGGTGTGCAACATATGATTTTAGAGAAACCCATTGTTTCATGTCAAACACGCTATTATTCATAATTTTCTCTTTTATCTAATATTAATATAAAAAATATTACATTAATAGATATGAAAATTTATTATTCTATAAAAACTTGGGATGTTAAAAAATATGTCTATGGATTCACAAATCAACACAAATTTGTTACAAACTTCCTATAATAGCCTAGAATGCTAACAAAAAACCACACATCTACTACTATCATAGGGGGTTTCCAAGGAATAATGATTATAATATTGATCTAATCATATATGTTCCCTATTATAATGACACATTCACCATAAAATGACCATTATGAGTCCAAAAATCACAACTAATAGACTTCCTAAAAAACCTATAACAATGAATAACACCATGAATGACATAAAATATCACTATATTATCTTCATTATACATGATGTGCTTAAGGATTTCATTTTTGAAAATAACGATGAAATCATACAAGAAATATCTAAACATTTTGTTTTTAAACTCATTGAACATGGATAGAGTATTTCTTACACTGAACGACAACCCCGCAACATCATAATTCTGATGAAGAATACATAAAGCAAAGGTAAGAATATCATCATCCCTTAACAACATTATATTATTTCCTAAATGTATATCCATATACATGAAGAAACAAGTTTCATTCAATTTTTCGGATAAATAATTAATCCATGGAATAGTATAGAGGTTCTCCAATGTCAACTGGTTGATGTGGTGATAATTAATGAAAATCTAATTACTTCCATAAGATTCATTCATGAATAAAACTCTGGCACCCCATAGTGAGACACATGACTAAACCAAGACCACACAGAAATAAATCATTGATCTTTACTCATAACTCTCATAAATTAAGAGGTTCTATCCCCTATGTGAAAATTGAGATATTATGTATTCCTTGTTGTAGTTTTATCCTAAAATAGATATCATGTTTAAGGAATAACACTACAACAACCTATATAAATACCTCATCATAATTTTTCAAAAACATGGGGAACCCTAGCTATTTAACCTCAAACTAATTAATCATAAAATCATCCAAAAATATGTAGAGGAACATTATTTTAACCCATATAAGGGACTCTCTCACCCAAAAAAATTTACCTTCCATATCTGCATCCAAGAACACAACATGAATCCTAAAGAAATTCACAGTATCCTTTACTAAATACAACCAATTAATGTTTTAGATGATATTATATGGCGATATATATAAACAATGTATGTCTCTGAAATAGTGAATTTTCCCTAACACTGTCTCATAGTCTCAAAAGAAACATACATGTCATCTTGGCCTCGAACTGACAGAGTCAATTCCATGGGAACTAGAAACCTCTCTAACTCTATTACAAAATAATAGATGATGGTTTGTGATAGGAAATAGTGAGTCACTCATGAATCAAAAAAAGAATACACACATGTTGAAAATAATAAATGGGTATCTTGAATGACATATAGATCCCATGAGATAAGTAACACTAAAGCTTCCTGATAACCAGGACTTAATGTATCATCTCTATAACCCTACAGATGACCAAAAACATGGACGTGCTCTTCTATATCAGGATAATGAGAGCCTTAGGTGTATAATACTGATTCCATATCACCTCATTAATGATCCCAAATTATAACACCCTACCACTTCTTCCTAGTTTAAAACTGACTCAATAGAAAAAAAATAGGTGGAACACCTTGCACACACTAATCGTTCATAATGTATTGGTACTCTCACCACTGATCACCTCATCCTAAATAAGTTAAACATGAATTTAATCTATTGTAAAAATTATTAGATCCTTATCGTCTAGATAAATGATATTTTGAGGGTTTGTACATACCCATGGATGAAAAAAAATATTATGTCAGGATTATTGGGAGCCCCAGGAAACAAATCCATTTTGTAAGAAATCATGATGACTCCCCTCTCATAATGTTCTAGTTCAATCCAACATCCAATCAGCATCCTGTAATCTCATCAGTACCCATATATATTTATTCATCATAAATAGGGTGACATGAAACTTTATTTCTATATGAAAATCCACGATGATATTCCATTCCCCAGCCTCCCAATTTAGAAACATGTTCAAAACATATAACAGAAGGGTCCTAAAATGGATACAAAAATATCATACGCTTGAACTCATTTGAAAAATTGTAAGGTTCTCCTAGACAATGGAACCCTTCATGGTTAATGTACATAATAATTTTTAGAATGTTTTCAAAACATCTTCAATGAGACTACTGACTCTTCATGATTCTTAATGAACTAAAACCTCTATTTCCTTTCATAGTCACATAATATCATCACATCCAACAACACCTTGTGCTTATTTTGTGCTTGAATCAAACTAAAAGTTATCTCAAACTTCTCCAATCAGTCTTATTTAACTAAATGTAATATTTATCCCTAATTATTCTATAGACTCTACCACTATAAATACATGATATTCTTATATGGGTTATCATCACTGACCCCCACTCTATGATGATCTTATAGAATATCTTGATAAACCTTTTTATTGAGAAACTAAAAAGGACATCAATCTGAAGAAATGAAGAAAAAAATAACAATCCATTAGAGCTTCTATAGAAGGAAAATGATATATTTAGTGGTAATTAATTAATTTTTATCTTTTTAATGCTTAAACATATATCAAGGTCCACCAATTTTTGAAAAAATAAAATAATAATGATGAATGACCCTTTCAAATATCTCTACCATTAAAATAGTATCACATTATTTATTTATATTAATAAAAATATGTTTCAATTAATAAAAATCATAAAGATTAATAATTACATCTTCCTCTATTGATATTTTTTGTTTAAATTGATTACTATTCTTTTCTAACACTATTTCCCTACCAACTCATGAAATCTAACTTATTCCCAACAAAAAACACTCTCTTATCCCTAAAAATTAGAATTTGAAACCACTATATCAAAAACCCTAATACCACCCACAATTGTATCCCACAAAAGACCACCATGAGACAAGGATGATTGTAACTACCTATCTTCCTCATTTATCAGGACCTAGGGTGGTGACTAGATCCAAGGGTAGAACCTCCATACATATGGAAGGAATTATCCTATAGGGGAACATTCATATGAGATAGTTAATAAATATATACCAATAAAAACATGATCGTATATATATATATATAATTTAAATGTGTAAATCTGAATTTTCATATAGTACCGAGAGTACTAAAAAAGAAACTATTAGTTTCAAAAGTTTAAGACAACAATGATAGTGAATTCCAAATATCCCATGAAAAAACCCATGATCTAGAAATATGAATCACAATCTATAAAACACAATTACATACATGAAAATGTTTTTTATATATGTAGGTCGACCAAAATAATATACCAAGTGGGATAATTCTTATAGCCTCTCATGAAAATGATAAATAATTCAAACTACATCACAGTGAACAACATTGAATCTAACTCATCACCTAAATAGGCATAAAATATTTTCAGCCTTACCAAGTCTAAGTCTCACCATGTTTCATATAAAATAAAGCATATAATATAATAATGAATGATCATGATACCCAAGTCTCGAATCTAAACTGGTTTACTGATCTACCCCAACAATGCACACATAGAGCCATCTCTTTAAAAAAAATAACCCACCCCATAGATACCTTTGAAAGACATCACAACATGCACCTTGTCATTCACATCTTCAAATAAACCCATATCACATCTATTTATAATAACGAATTAGTTATAAGGATCCACCATATTAGTATTATGTGTATCATATATCAAGTATTATACCTCATTTGATGAAAGAAAACTTACAGTTGGTCATAAAAGCACAACTAATAACCCAGGGTAGATGATGGGGCCAGAGTGGGTAGTCAACCATCCGTTCTCCCATTAGAATGTTTGGGAAGATTCCCACGTAGATTCCACTAAGTTTCAGACACCATAATTGGAATGGTTAGGGTAGAATATAAAATTATAGAATATAAAACATATAGCACACCTCAAAACCACACTATGTACATGACTTAGTCTTATGCTCAACTACATTAATCATCTATCGAACACCTGCCTACCACAACTAGGGTAATGATATCTTTTATTAATATAATAATATAATGATCTATATTAATAACATCTTGTATTGTTATCAATTTCATTCATTAATTAATTTATTATCCATTAAAATAATTATTAACATTATTTCATTTTAAAAGCACTAACCATCAGTGTAAATGCCATGCCCTCCCGGAATAATCCAAACTGAGTACAATGGTTTCTCAGGATTGTCGTATTTTCTGAATTTTAATTCCATCAACAGGAATCCTATAGTATTATCATTATTTATTAATTATTAATATCAATTCATAAACCTAGTAGTATAGGAGATCATACAAGGATTTCACTAACTAGGTTAAAGAAACCAAACATATCCATCTACCTCAGGTAATGGGGAAAGGAATAAAGATAAAACAAGTACCATGAAAAATATAAATTAAATAAATTAATTTCAATAAAGCATTAGTCAGTATCAAAATAATGTGTATATCTAGTTAATACACATTAGATTATCTATGGGGGAATCCTTGACTCCCACTGTTATATCCCAAAGAATCACACTGTCACAAGAGTCAATCGATTCCACACCATCCAGGCCTCCACACCCATATCCTATCATCTATACTTGACTAACCCATACTAGGATCATATCATACTATTATGTGAAGATCAAAAAATCATAAAGAGACATACATTAACTGCATACATGCTGATCTTGGCCCAAAAAAGGAACCCAACATTCACATATAGTGACCTATCACATATCCAAACTCAATAAATTCATTTATCTCAACCAGATTTAAAACATAGGCTGCGAAAATTATCATTAGAAAAACTGATTTTTTTCCATGAAAAATTTAATGATTCATTATTAAGAGGTACGAACAACGATAAACCAAAGGAATGATCCTATAAAATTATATCAAAATATAAACATGCTATTAACATTAAAACTTGTTTCTAGAAACATATAGATGTACCATTCTAATTATAATTACTCGTAATTGAAACATTATTTATAAGAATTATTATACTTTATATTTTTTTCGATTTAATTATCATTATGGAAATATTTACTTGTTCATGTGCATTTCAACACCATAAATTACAATTAAATTACAGGAAAACCTATATTTATTTGACATGAGTTTTATTAAATTCTTTTCTAACTAATGATCAATTGATAACATTACACGATTTATCATTTTCCATCATAATCAACAAAGAAATAATAGAATCACAATACATTATAACCAAAATTACATATATAGAAAAATATATAAAAAATAATTAATCGAATTGTTATCCTAGACAAAAGAAACATCATATGATTTTTACATCCATTTATTTATAAATTTAGTTCAGTAATTAAACAGTTGATTCCGTTTCAATCCAATGGGATAAACCATGCTATCATTATGATTTCAAATAAATAAATAATTTATTCAATTAATAACCTGAATGAAAGGTGGCAATGATCCTCACATGAGAATAGAACTACACTGCAGATCCTGAGTACCCCTCCATCATGAAGAATAATCACTCCTCGTATTCCATGGAACAACTTCACCAATAATGAAGACCATTTTTTCAAATGATGGATGCAAACCACTATCACATAGAAAATATTGTATTAGGATATAGATCACATAACTATGATAGAATGATGATTAAACATTCCTTATATCACCATGGACTGATCACCAGAATCTAATAATTGATCTCTATCAAATAGATCCTGAAACAACTAAACAGAGCCCCAAATATGACATGAATAATGACTTATAATCCTTAGGTTATGACGAAACTTGATGAACTAGAACATGTTAAGGTTGGATTAAAAATATTGTTATTATAGTGTAAAACCCTATTACATTGTGTAATTATCTTGTGTTTATGTCCCCTGAAAAATATGTTACCTTACACTATTCAAAACCAACATATTTCATATAGTGAGACACCACATGAATAATCTTTACATAATCCATTAAGAAAAAAATCATGATTCAATCCCTTAAATTTCATGAAAAATCAAATATATCAACCATAAAAAATTCATTAACTATTTCTAGTACAAGAATCGTGATCTCACCCAAGCCATTAATTGAAATTTTATGATGTGAATCCCTTACATTTGGGGAATTATCCATTCTTCTAAATTTTTTCATCCAAACACCTTCAAACCCACTCTTGGCCTCATCCTAATACCATGGGATTGGGAAACATGAAAAGGATCAGACAATACTTATCTGGACCCTCATGTATACCTTCTGATATTGACTATATGTTGTTATGATTGTGCCAAAGTAATCTTAAAAATAATATCACTACTTTAATACACTAGATAAATCCAAATATTCGAATAATTTAATCCCAAATATATATATCTGAAAAATACTACACACAATATAATGTAATTCCTATTAAAACCAAATGATCAATCCTACTGAAAAACTAGACTACACTACCACCATATAAAACCAAACATAACACATTTTAATTAACTTTTTAATCGAAATTAATCACTAAATAAAATTCTTACTATTATTACAAGATTAAATCCCTCCAATATAATCAATCAATCCAATATTCATCCATGAATATTGAAATTAACATATATTAAATAGAATAAAACACCCACATAATGTGATTCACACAATTAGAATACCATTATCAACATTATAAATTCCCAAACATAATTCATATATTCCACATCCATAAGTCAGAATTGTTAAAATTAAAAATCGTGAAAAGTCTTTAAATTGGAAATAATAATGGCTTATGCCTTCTGGTCTTTCAAGACTCGCCAATCTAATTATAGGACCAAAAAATTAAATGGTCAATAAATTATTATGTAGATAATCTTTAATAAATTTAGAGTTATATAACCCATCTTCATGAGGCCAGCAATCATGAAATACAAAAAATTTACATGATGTGAAATGTATAAATACCATGGTTAACTACCCAAATGTGAACCTAAATATGAAATTATACTGGAGGTAAATAAAAATTATCCATTCCATAATGTTGATATATAAATAATAATAATTTTTTTATATATCTGCGAATTTTTTTCTTTAAAATTTAATGAAATATATGCTCCTTCATAAATCGTTGTTTGAAAAAAACAGAATGAATAAATCAAGATGATGTTTTTTCATAGTATACCACTACAAGATTTGAAAATAATAATAATATTAATGTTATATATATACAAGAAGAATTAGTTTTTTAAAAACGTTTATATAAAAATAAATTATCATATTGTGTATAACATATAAGAATTATATTACCTAAAACATATTGGGGGAAGAAATTGATATCCTTTACTAGTGGTGAGGGAAATTTAAAACATTATAATAAAACTATAGATAAATTATATTAAAAATGGGGATTATTTATCCCGGATGATTCATAGTTTTATTTTCGGATGACCAAATATATTAGAATCCATATTCCTTTAAATTAAAACTATGTTCGATAGTGTACATGATAGGGAACACTGAGTTTAAGAAAGAAACAATTTTATTATTTAAATATGGCCTTTATGACATAGCCATTCGAATTGTGGGAATAAATTGGAGTAACTGAATTATGATATATATATATTACTTCCTAAAAAAATTATTTATTTTTTCATAGGAAATAATTATCATATTTTTTAATGATAATAATTAAATAATATTATGTTATAAACGATTAAGGATTAAATGGTCCATTTATTCTATAATTGAGGATTTTATTTTAAATTAAATGATAGATTTTAAAGGGAAATTTCTCTTATATTTAGTATTACATATTTATTAAAATTTACTTTTTATACATAAAAACTAATTAATAGTATTTAATAATTTAATTAAAAATTTCTTGGAAAAATCGTTAATGTAATTGGATAGTAAAAATTCATATTTTTTTAAATCTAATTTAATGTTGAAAATGTATTTTTAATATAAAACATTTAAATTATAGCTACTTATTAATTATCAAGGCCATTTTTAATTTTTAAATATATAATAAATTTTTTTAATTATAATAAAATGCTTATTACTAAGAAAATAATGAGAATAAATTTATTTTATTTTTTAAAAAACCAATTTTTTTTAAAAAAAATGGTTTCATGTGTTATGTGAAAGGCTATTTGAGTTATTTTATAATGAATTTAAAAAAATTAATTTGATAAAATTGGTTTTTTGGATTTAACATAGAGAACATGAATTTGTGGGGATTTTTGAGAATTATGTGGTTTGACTAATTTTGGGTGAATATTAAAATATACTAATTTTTATGAATGATATCATTTCGTTAAAACTAATTAAAATTATATATTTTATCTTGATTGGATTGAAGGTAAAATTTGTCACATTTGACTAAATACAATCTCAATAATTTAATAAAATTATTAAATTTACATTATTTTGTTATAATTTGATTTTTCTCTTAAATATAATTTCTCTAAACAAATACTCATAGTTGAATTTTATGATCTTTTACGACAATTAATTTTTGACACTTATACAGACCAAATAACAAAAAAGGTATTTTTTTATTTAGAACCAGTTGGTTAAAATTTAGTAACTAGGAAAAATTTATTCTTGATGAATTATATCAATGGTGATTGTATCGCCAAAAAAAATTGTTTAAATAAATATTATGCTTAATGGGTTTATTAAAATACCACACCATGCTTTATGAAAATTGTGACATACAATAAGGCTATTATTAGTTAAATGTTATGATTATATCATAGTATTTAAATTGGCTTTATGGATTAGAATAACGAAATTATATATAATATGTATATAGGATTTATATAATGTATATTTATTGATTAATAGATAAGTAATCAATTTTTGGTAAAAAAAAATTTCTTAGGAAATTGCTTCTTAAAATATGGGTTTTACTGATTTTAATGAGTGAATAAATCAATTAATATATGAAAAATTTAGTTATTTTACATTATTAAAAAATATTTAATTAAATTATCATGTAATTATTATGTTTGGGTTAATTTTTTATATCATTCTAGGAGGATTTATCTTTATGTAAATAGTGAAAAGTAATGATTTTTCAAATAATGAAATATTAATTAAATAAATGAGTAAATTAAAATATATGTATGGTTTTTAAAGGGAATTCAAATTACCAGAATCCAATTTTTTACATATTATCTACCAAAATATGAATGAAACACCAGTATACATGGTTTTGGTATAAATTCACATTTATGTATAAGAAGTTATTTTTTTCTTAAAATATTTTTTTAGCATTTTCTTACATATTTATATTAAAATATATTTTTGTCACCACTAAAAATATTATATTGAAAAATTAATTCTATATTTGGAATATTATGTTACAAATTTCATAAATATGTCACTTTTATTTCTAGTCATTATGTACAATAATTGTAGTCTGTTTCTTCATTATTGTATGGGTAAAATGGATATAACATGTTTAAAACTATTAGATAGGACCCAAAAATATCCATAAAACATGTATTAATTATATTTTACATTTTTCCTTAATGAATAACAATTTATGGTAAAAAATTACTTCCATTTCGTCCAATAGACAATTGTTAATGACTTTAATATGCGTATATGAAAAGAAAAAAACCATTCTCTGTGTTTTTATTACTATAATGGTCTTTCCTATGAATATAAAGAGGTTATGTTTGTATTTTATTGGTTTTTTTAAATCAGATAGACATTTTCATATAAAGGATATTTTTTTATTAGTTTTTAGTTGTCACAACCCCTCCCTCTAATGATTCCCCTCCTAGGCATGTGTTGACGCTCCTTTCGTCACAGAATCTAAAGATCGGAAAAGGGAATATCTGAGCTCAAAGTGATTCAACCTTTGAAGAAAACATTAAAAATCGACAAAGGCAAGAACAAAGGATCAACAGCAACTGCACTGCGCAAGTTATCTTACTGTCTCGCAAGTGCACTTGCGCGACGCTCTTGGTCGCGCAAGTGACTTGCGCGACCTAAGTGGTAACCGCCCGGTAACCGCCCAGGGTCTTCTCCTGCCTATAAATAGACCCTGTGGGCCCCCCATTCGGGAGGATCTTTTTCCAGAAACACGGATTGAAGCTCCCGACGCCCAAGTCTCTTCTCAATGCTTTCGGAACACTTCTAAAGGTAATTTCTTACCTAGAACGGAAGATTTAAAGAGAAGAAGGAAGGCGTAAGTGTTGAAACTCATCAACACTTGCGTGCCATATTATTCCTTCAATAGAACTTGCGCGTCCCTTTTCTGGAAGAACCTCAAGAGGATTCTAAAAGGACTTATAAAGAGTCGCTTAAATATTCTAATGATGTTTGAGAATCGCGCAAGTACCGTACATGTTGCGCAGGTATACCTGCGTGACCAATACTTGCGCGCCGCCGGAAGACTTGCGCGCCTTTCAAGACATGCGCTCCCCTACCTTTTTGGGTGCCCATCTTGCCCATTTTACCCCTATTAAGCCATTACACATTTCCTTTTCAAGATTCAGTCTTCAAGACACTCTTCAAAGCCATTTATGGCATGATTTCTTGATTTGACTTCCTTATCTAAAAGGAATTCTGTGGAATATCTCTCAAAACCTAGTGATTTAAATATCCTTATGTCACTAAATATAGAGAGTTCATTCATTCAACCTCATCTTTTAAGATGAAAGAATCCTTAACTTGGGCATCCTCCTCAGGAGTAAGCCCCAATTTCAAATCCGGGCATCCTTCTTAGGAGTAAGCCCCAACCTCAAATATGGGCATCCTCCTCAAGAGTAAGCCCCAATCCTTAATCCCTAACCTGGGTCTCCTTTTCTGGAATAAGACTCACTCATAATCTTGGGCTTCCTTTTCAGGAGTAAGCCCCAAGTCCCCTAACCTGGGCCTCCTTTTTTTAGGAGTAAGTCCCAGTCATAACCTTGGGTTTCCTTTTCAAGAGTAAACCCCAAGCCCCCTTAAATTTCTTTTAACCCGTCCTAATTTACCCTTGATTTGGGTTTCCTTTTCAGGAGTAAAAACCAATCATAAGTCCCCTCCTAACTTGGTCATCCTCCTTAGGAGTAAGCCCCAAGATTAGAGTATTCAAATCTCCATGAAGCACATATAACTTT
The DNA here is from genome assembly GCA_963277665.1 of Viscum album. Taxonomy (NCBI): domain Eukaryota; kingdom Viridiplantae; phylum Streptophyta; class Magnoliopsida; order Santalales; family Viscaceae; genus Viscum; species Viscum album. The sequence continues at coordinate 1,410,267,533 of OY728119.1, read as the reverse complement.
ATGGGCCCTATTCATGGATTTTCTCCCTAAAAGTGAATCCTAAACCTTTATTTATCTGGGCAGTCATACATACATAAGCCCCAAACAAATTCTTATGATTGCATCTTTCATGGCACAATTGCCTAAATTTTTACCAATACCTCTTGTTTCTCACACCGAGCATGACTCACGTGAGCTTAGAGTGTAAAAGTAATTATGACATTCTTCTTTGAGCCATCAATCATAAACATCATACTCCATCACTCGAACTACGTGGGTTCTGATTCCTTTTCCAAAACAAAGGATACATAGGTAGCCCATTTATGGGTTCGATCCCAACATTGAAATAATACATGTCCTTCTGAAAGATGATAAACTTCAAGTGCCCAACTGAGTGGCTTTAAAACCAGCCTGGTCATCATAATGACCAAGAGGCTTTTATATAAATGTTTTGAAGGATACCATTGACCAAGAATCTCTGAACAGATATAGATGATTCTCTATTGATGAAGAACCTCGAATACATATAAAAGATTCTCTAAATTTCTTGCATATTTAATCATTGATTGTTAAAACTAAAGGAAAACACATTTTATACTTGGTAATGTAATAAGGATTCACGAACATAACTTAAATCTATAAAGAGAGTCTCGGAGTAGACAATAATTCCCCTCAAAAAGGTGTGATGAGTCCGACCTCCCATCCTCTCGACCAATGAAAATTCTTAAGCCTCATCAGTCCACAAGCTAATGAGTGCCTGCCTTTGGAAAGTAGGTCCAAACGGATGTGGAATCATTGGATGTTTCCGGTTCTACGAACAAACCCGCTAGAAACCGATCGGAACGTTTGAATCTCTCGTCCAGGAGGTCATCCCCGAAATCCATGAGGAAACAAAAATGGTGAACTCGACGTGAATCCTTAACCAAGTTAAAGTGATGTTCTTCTGATTTGTTAGGCCCCTTGGGCCAACAAAGCAATCATTGACATGTGCTCATCCAAAAGATGCAGTGGCCGGATTCATCTTGATTATGTCTGTTATATGGAATAGGCACTCTTTTCTAAAGATCTTCTGCAAAATGGCTTTCCTTAAATTCACCCCTGTGAATACTGCTGCTGTGAACACCTCTACTGTGAGGTCTGATGCTGTGAAAACCAATGCTACTACTCCTGCTGGAATGTCGTCCGCTCTGAGGATGACATCACCAACTCAGCATCTTCAACGCTGGGTTTCTAATGCACTGGTTAAGGAGTACCGTCTCAATGGTACTATCCCAACTCTGGAGGCCGCTCGTCAAGCCCTCCAAGTTAACAACTCTACCTGGTCGTCCGGACAACGGCGGCCAGCGATCAAGAAGCAGGCGGTGCTGACTACCATCTCCAACCGTTTCGGGTCGTTATCCCCGGAACGCAATTTCCATTCACTCCCTTACTCTGAGGAAGTGAATGAGCAGGTCCCGCAGGACCTTAATTCAAAAAGATAGGAGTCCTTCTCAAGGGCTTCCATCAACAATCGCCGCCAGACTCGTGCGGTAGTGTGCCCTCAACATGATGAGGGTACCGACTCCAGGTATTCAGCTCAGGTTCCTCGAACCCGAGCAGGCATGATGAACTGCCAGAGACGGAATCCGGTGAACAATAGGCAGGTTTTCATCCCTACCATATCCGGAGAAGTCCACCAACCTAACTTGGTGGCAAACAACGAGCAGGCACACACACCTGCCGGTTTTAATTCCACTGTCCAGCAGACTCGTCTGGCAGCATCACGCCAATCCCGCCAGGCAATTCCGGCGGAGTACTATAGGAAGGAACATACACCTGCTTATACATCACCAGTTAGTCAGCAGGCTCGTCTGACTACATATGATGGATCTCGTCAACCGCGTTTGGCGAAGTGTAATCAGCAGGCACATACACCTGCTAATACTAATCAAGTCTACCAACAGTCTCGTTTGGTAGCGCACGGAAAAGTCAGTCGAAAAGACCCGACGACAAATAGGAGGTAGACTCAACTCTCTCCCTCCACACTTGAGTAGTTTCAGGATTCACTGACAGGAAAAGGAGGACAGAAGCAGGCATATACACCTACTCCAATCCCGGAATGGACGTATATCCCCGTTCCGGCGGCTGAAGTCACCAAACATATATTGTCAATGGTGAAAGAGCAGAAGCAAATTCCTGCTCATATTCTGGATGCTTTCCAGGATATCATAACAGCTTCAGCATCATCTCAGGGACAGACACATAAATCTATCCCTAACAGTGGAGTGACACATCAACGATTCACTCCGGAACAGACACACACATCTGTTCCAGTCCAAAAGGGTTGTGGGGCATACTCCCCCATATCATACGGACAACTAAGTCAGGCATATACACCTGATTTGAGTGGAGATCGTCAGCCTAACCTGACCATCTTTCCTGATCAGGCACATACACCTGCTCAGAGTAACCACTTTCGTCAACAAGTGGTTTCTAAAGTGAGTAAGAATGCATCTAAGAAAAAGATCTGCCCAGCACAGTCAGGAGATCAAAGGCCAATATGCAACAAGGCCTTGCTCGATGCTGGAGTTCTTGAAGCCCTCAAACATTTATCTGTCAGAATTCAAGATTCTACTCCCTCAGTTGTCAATAACGGGAACATTAATTTTGAAGGTCTTCAACAGACACTTCCTCATGAAGGCTTGCTTCATGAATGTTCGGTCAATCTTGAAGTTTCTTCTTCAGATGAGAGCCACAGGAACCCTCTGTGTGGTCAGAAGACCAAGGAGCAAGAGATTACATCTTTTGCTATAACCCATCATGACGGTCCTCCTCATGGTGATGAACTTCGCTGCGAAAGTCCTCTCCGCAGTAGTGATTCTCGTTGTCTCGAAATTTCTTCAGAAGGCAATGTAGTGACGAGAAAACCCTCCTATCTCGAGGCACTTGAAAATGTAAAACCAGTCATGTCTGATGCTTTACTATCGGCATGTGAAACTCTTTCTCCATCAGAAGATAGCCTGGGGTTCAGGTTATTCTCCGAACCATCCCTGGGTCATTCATCTTCCAGCATGAATAGTGATCTCTCTACCAATCTTGTTGAATCTGATGAAGCAACAAGGAAACACCAAATCTGGTCCAAACAGGTAGAAGAATCTTCATTTAATGATAAAGAGGAAATGCTGAACATGAGGAAAAAACTGGCAAAAGGTGAAGTACCAGTCATGTTTTGGCCTTTGGCTGACTCCCAGTACGACATTCCAAAGATGTTGACGGATGCTGGAATCCATGATATTCGTCTCAACATATTGAAGACTCTTTGTCAATTGAAGAAGAAAGTATTATCTTACGGTGATTATGAAAATCATATTAAGATAATAGAAGGGTTACAATGCCTGATTGATTTGGCATCTCTATCAGTCTCTCGGTATCCGAAGGCTGAAAAGCAACAAAGAACCCTTCAACGTTCATGCCTTGGAGCACTAAGAAAATTGCGTAAGTTAATTGCCAATGCTCCATCTGATGTTCATATCAGAGGATGGGGTGTTCACGGAGCACTACATTTCACAGTGCTTTCCAGTCATCAAAGCCCGCCAAAAATGGACTCATGCAATGTTATTGCCCATGGCCGGCCACAGTCAATGGGCTTTGTTCATAATCAAAAGCTTGCTCAAGAACAAGCTTCAACTAGTTCCTCTCAAAATCAAGTATATAGAGAACAAGTTTTTGAATTTCTCCTACATCAAGCAGGCGAGAATATTGCACAAGCCTCTCGTCTGGAGCAAACACGTCATCAAATGACAGAAGTTTCGGAAATCATCCAACGGTCTGTTGAACCAGGCGATAAAAGTGGATACAGGTTAATGCATCCAGCTAATTTCCGAACTATGATTCGCAAGATCAAGAGAGATTTTAAGAAGATCTCAGACATAGCATGTCAAAAGACACCCCATCTTGTCAGACTGGGGACTTCTCTAAACCAACCCTCAGAGTCAACAAATGGGATTCGAGGAGTTGAGCGGAAGCAGCAGGAACATCCCCAGTCCACCGGACTGGGGACTTTTTCAAATCCTCAATCCCTCCCTCATAGAAAATCAGTATTCTCTCTATTAGAGAATAAGCCTCAAGAGGAACGAAGAGCCAAGCTATCAGGAGATTCTCTCCAAGTGACGGTTCTCCAAGAAGTTCCTGAGGGATCAAGTCAATGGAATTCCATGTCTCATCATAGATATGGAAGAAGAAAATATCACAGAAATGCTGATAGAAGGATTCCATGCAATATGCATCCATTAATGTCATCAATGCCGTTGCTGCTGATTCACCAGATGAGGCTCAATCAGAGGGATCAGACGAAGAGGTTCCTGCTCAAGAAGTTGCGCACACAGACCTAAATGAAGAAGGTGTGCGCACACGTAATCAAAGGCTTACCCAAAATCTGAGTATTCTTTCAAGAAACCCACATCCCCCTCTCCGAAAAGGATCCAATAAGGGGAAAGGAAAGAATCAGGTTACTTCTCACCCTTTCTCTGAAGGAGGTCAATCGCTCTCATTGGAGCAAAGGTTTGCACAACAGGAGGAAGAAATGAAAGAATTAATAAGGTTGAATGCAGAACTACTTCAGAGTAGTCTTCTTCTTAAGAATGCTGAAGTCCGACAGCCGAAGGAATTTATTGTAACTACTGAGATGGATCAATAATATCTTCCTTTATCAGTACACCCTCAGAGGTCTAATACTACGGGTCAAAGGCAACAACAGTTGGTAGCACTACCATCAGTTGCAGCACCAACCACCACGTCTATCCAAGCTCCATTCATTTCACCTACCCAAAACCAAGTTCAACCTGATGTTTCTCAAAAGTTAATAACTACTATTGAGTCATTAACAGCTCGGTTAGAAACTATGGAAGGGAAACGAGCGCAAGTTCAACCTGAATAGAAAGTTTACCATGAATGGGTAGATTCAATTTCTCCTCCATCCAGTTTTGGAAACCCTGTTTTCCCTACTTTCAATAGATCAGGTGACCCTGAACAACATTTGATGCATTACATGTCTTGTTGTGATCCTATGATGGGAACTCCAGAGCAACAAGAAGCAGTGAAACTCAGATGCTTCGTGCGAACCTTGCAAGGACCAGCTTTTGTCTGGTATACAAGCTTGCAATCCCGGTCAGTCATCGGATGGGAGGATCTTCGTCAAAAATTCCTTCTTCAATTTAGCTCAACTTTGCCAAAAATGACAGTTTTCGATATTACAAACTGCAAGCAAAGGGAGAATGAAAGAGTCTCTGATTTCATTGCTCGTTGGAAGGGATTAACGTATTCCCTGAGTTTAGCACTCCCTCAGGAATAACTGTTTCCAATCTGTGTGGCAAATTTGCGTGATGAATTACGCATTCCATTGATCCCTAGGAAATACACAGGAGGGTTTCGAGACCTTACTTCAATCGCTCAACAGATTGAAGATTCCCTTATACAGGCTAAGGTTAAATCTCGTATAATTCCATCAGCTCCAGGAAGGAGAATGGGTAAAGCGGAAACTGCTACAGTTATGCTTAATCAAGCACCTGTACCTATTTCTACTTCAAAACCTTCATCTTCTCGAAGGGCTCCACCTCCTGAACGCCAACAACAAAGGCTGTTTCGTCCAAATGATCAAAAAGATCAACGACGAAAACAATTTGAGGATATGAAGAGTAAAACATACTCTTTCCGAAGTGAGCAAGTTCCAGGTTACTTCATTTTAGCTCTGGAAAATAATTTGGTTCAATTACCAGTGCCCAAAAGGCCAAACAAGGAAGGAGATGAAGACCGTCCCAATTATTGTCCCTTTCATCAAATGTTGGGGCATCCCATCCAGGACTGTTTTGTTTTTAAAGACCTCCTGCAAAAGATGGTCGACCTGGGACAAGTCAAATTGAAGGGTTCTTCAGCTCATGTAGCATGTATTACCACTACAGATCCAGAGGAAGGAGGCGAGTGGCAGGAAGTCAAAAGAAAAACTACGAAAAAATATGATGATTGGATGGTCAGAAAGACAATCAATCGGACCCATTGCATTTTGTGAACACAATTGAAGAAGCCAATTGTGTCTCCTACAAAAGATGAAGTAAATCCTCCATCAAAAGATAAATCCTCAAAAGGGCAGCGCAATTCAAAGAAGAAAGAGGAATCAGGAGAAGATGAGTATGTATCAAAGCCTAAATTGTCTTTGACTCTGGCAGATTTCATGCCATCTACTTCAAAGCCACGGGCACCGTCCCACCAAACGGCACAACCTAAACAGGCTAACCAGGCAGAGTCTTTATCAGACGAAGAGTTAATCTTTGGTTCTGTTAATATGATTCAATTAACAGATCAATATTCCAGTCTTGATGAGCCTGAATTCCCTGTATCAAATAAGGGAATATGAGGAAGTTCCAGAGGTCCAGGATACAAGGGAAGACGTGGATCTTTCCGAAGCCACTACTCTAATTTTACCCCTGCTAGCACTGTATATGCAGTGGAAACTCGTGGTAGAGCCCTTCAGCGAGCTCAAAAAGAACAAGCAAGTTCTTCTGCCAATGGCCAACTCAGTTTTGGCACAGTTATTTTGGAAGACCGATTAAAGGTTCCATCTTCTTTATATCAGCAAGTAAATGTATCTAATCAGTCTAATCTTCCAAAACCAAGGATGTTTCCAACTTCAATACAAGATGCATCAGCTTCCAAAGCATCTTCTTCCAAGGTACCTGCTAAACCGCATATTCCTATTGGGAAACGCAGACCTCTAGATCAAAAGTATGATATATTGAAACACTTGGCCCAAGTAACATCCAAGTTATCAATTTTGGATTCTTTGAATCTGACAAATGATCTTCGGGAAGCACTCATCGAAGCTTTGTCATGTCCTCAAGAGTTTGAAGCTGAAATTGCTACAGCTGAAATCTATCACATAGAGAATAATCCGGCAGAATGCCATGCAGTGATATCTTTTACTGATAAAGATGAAGATGATGTTGTGCATGGGCACATAAAACCTTTGTACTTATCTGGCAATGTCAATGGTGTAGATGTTCGAAGAGCTTTCATTGACAATGGTTCAGGAGTCAACCTCATGCCCATTCGTACACTTCGTCGATTGGGCCTCACGGAATCTGATTTATCTCCTTCTACCATGATGTTACAAGGATATGATAAAAATGAACAAGAACCAATGGGAGAAGTTACACTCAGAACTCAGTTTGGAGATCTTGTATCCAATTCGGATTTCATGATTGTTGGTCAAGACTCAGCTTTCAATATCTTGCTTGGAAGACCCTGGCTATATCAGCATGCAGCTATTCCTTCATCATACCATCAATGTCTCAAATACTGTTTTGATGGTCAAGTTGGAACATTGTATGGTGATAAGGCCCCATTCAAGACATGTGAATCTCAATACATTGAGGCGGAATTTTATCACATGAAAGGAAGAGAAAAATATACAATGAAGGAAATCACCAAAGTTAATGATCCATATGGTTTGGAGAAAATTCCAATAAATCCATTTACACATGTGAGTACAGATTATGTGTTACCTATCAGTCAAATTGACAAAATATGCCAAAATCAAAATAATCTTATAGAAAGATCCATAATGTCAATTACGGCGATCGAGCCAGACAACATGGGAGAAATTGGTAACCTACCAAGAAGTGATGAAAGCATAAGTGGTGATGAAGTCCAACAAGTCTATACTTCGCTAATCAGGCCAGAAGAAGTTATAGCAACACCAGAGGTGAATAATGATGTCGATTCTTGATCCATCATCTCCTCTTTGATTCCCAAAGAAGACCCTTTATCATCAATAGGGTCGGAAATGGAAGCTTCTTCTTCAAAATGTGAAAATTTTGACATCTCTTATGATCATGAGAATTTCGTTTTCTCATCTACTTTGCAAGTAGAAACGGAAGAAATAACACATGATGAAGAGGAAGAGGAAGATCTTAGAGATGCCCCTCTAGCATTTGAAGAGGGTATCTCTACCACTGTGGATGAACTCAGAGAAGCAAATATGGGTACAAAGAAAGATTCACACCCCACTTTAATTAGTGCGGCCATGACCCTTGAAGAACAAGAGATGTATATTTCTTTTCGAAAGCAAAATAAAGATATTTTTGCTTGGAATTATACAGAAATTCCTGGGCTTGATCCTGATGTTTCTACTCATCATTTGGGTTTACCAAAAGAACATCGAGGTTTTAAGCAAGCCGCGAGAAGAACACATCCAACCTATGCTTCCAAAATTGAAGCTGAAGTGGATAAGCTGATCAAAGAAAACTTTGTCAGAGAAGTTCAATATCCCAAGTGGTTGGCTAATATTGTCCCTATAAAGAAGAATAACGGACAAATTAGGGTTTTCATCGATTTCAGAGATCTTAATCGGTATTATCCTAAAGATGATTTCCCAGTTCCGATTACAGAACACTTAATTGATGCGATGGCTGGCTATGAAGTACTTTCATTCATGGATGGATATTCCGGATATAATCAGATCCGAATGGCCCCAGAAGATGAGGAATATACAGCCTTCAGAGCTCCTCAAGGTGTGTTTTATTACCGGGTGATGCCCTTTGGTTTAAAGAATGCAGGTGCAACATATCAACGCGCCATGCATCGTATCTTCAAACCTCTTTTAGGGAAGTTTGTTGAATGCTATGTAGATGATTTGGTGGTTAAATCCAAACAACGTTCTAATCACTTGGATTATTTCGAAGTCATATTCCACAAGCTTCGACATCATAATTTAAAGATGAACCCCTCAAAATTTTCTTTTGGGGTAACCTCAGGAAAATTCCTCGGCTTTGTTGTATGCCATCGTGGTATTGAAGTCAATCCTGAGAAGACCAAATCATTCCTTGGTATGTCACCTCCTCAGAATTTGAAAGAATTAAGAGGACGTCAAGGACACTTAGCCTATATTCGGCGTTTCATCGCCAATTTGGCAGGCAAAAGTTTATCCTTTACCAAATTATTGAAGAAAGGAGTCACTTACCAGTGGACTGAAGAATGTCAAGAAGCATTTGATGTTCTCAATAAATACCTCTTGAGTCCACCAGTACTCATGCCGACTGTTGAGGGTAGACCTCTTATCCTCTACGTGACAGCTTTAGAGCGATCATTGGGTGCCTTTCTCGCTCAAAAGAATGATATTGGGAATGAAAATAGTCTCTACTATCTCAGTAGAACTATGCTTGAAGCAGAAACCCGGTATTCAAGTATTGAAAAGTGCTGCCTAGAATTAATCTTTGCAGTTCAGAAACTGAGACACTACCTGCAACATCATGAGGTCCAATTGGTATCTCGTAATAATCCTCTCAAATTCATCCTTAGTCGTCCAATGCTTACAGGACGTCTGGAAAGGTGGGCAGTTATTCTACAGCAGTTCGACATTCAGTATGTGTCTCAAATGGCAATTAAGGGCCAAGCTCTGGCTTATTTCCTGGCTGAACATCCTTCAGTGGAAGACACGTATTTAGATATCGAACTCCCTGATTAGGAAGTTTTCCCTATTCAAGAGAGTCCTCAAACATGGGAAATGTATTTTGATGGTGCTTCTAGAAGTCCAACAGGGAAGAAAATGGAAAATCCTAAATTCAAGAAAGTTGGTTTAAAAATTGTGCTCATTTCTCCAGATAAGGCAGTGTTACCTTATTCCTTTTTGTTGTGGAAAGGTGGTACCAATAATGAAGCTGAATACCAAGCTCTCATTACAGGATTGGAATTAGCGCTTCAAGCAGAAGTGAATCACTTAATGGTGAAAGGTGATTCAGACCTGGTAATCAAACAAGTCAATGGGTATTATGCCATCAGAAAAGAAGAATTAATCCCTTTGTATGATTACGTCAAAGAGTTAATGTCGGAATTCCCTTCAGAACCGACATTTTCTTATGTCCCAAGATCACAAAATGCTCATGCTGATGCACTGGCTAATATAGCCACAGCTTTAGCAGATCCAAATCGGGACGAGACAACCATCTGTATTGCCCACCGTCGTGCAATTTCACCTTATGTTCAAGTCAGAACTGAGGAAATTAATGAAATTAATCCCATTCCTGAACCGTATGGTCATACTACAGGATGGATGTCACATATCAGGGAATACCTTCAAAATGGAACACTTCCACCTGATAGAGCCGAGAAAGAACAAATTCGGCGAGGTGTGGTCAATTTTACTCTTTATGATAGCCCAAACCACCTCGAGAAAATTCTCTACAAACGTGGTTTTGATGGAGTTCTCTTCAGATATATTGATGGTGAAGAGAAAATGGCTATCATAAAAGAAGTGCATGCAGGAGTCTGTGGTGCCCACCAGTCTGGACATAGACTGTCTGATCAAATTCGAAGGCTTGGATACTTTTGGCCTTCAATGATACAAGATTGTGTTAATTTTACAAAGAAGTGTCATTCATGACAAGTATATGCCAACTTCATTCATAATCCTCCAGAGTTTCTTCATACAACTAAATACTCATGGCCATTTTCCACATGGGGAATGGATGTGGTGGGACCTTACCCTTCAGCTACGGCCAAGCAGTTTAAGTACATTCTTACTGCTACTGATTTCTTTTCCAAATGGGCATAGGTAGTACCTCTCAAAGAAGTCAGTTCTAAATGCATTGTTAGCTTCATCAAGTCTAACATCATTACTAGATTTGGTGTCCCTCATACCATATTGACGGACAACGACACCAACTTCTGTTCTTCTGAGGTAAAGCAATTGTATCAAGAATACAACATTAAGTCCAACCATTCATCTCGATATCATGCAGCGGCTAATGGCCAGATAGAAGCCTTCAACAAGACTCTTTCAAATATACTGCAAAAGATGGTGGATAAAGATAAGAGGTCATGGCCTAATAAACTCTTTCATGCTTTATGGGCTTATCGGACTACCACTCGCAATGCAACACGGTCAACTCCATATTAATTGGTATATGGAACAGAAGTATTCTTGCCAATTGAGGTTCAATTTCCCTCACTCAGAATAGCCATTTGTGATCAGTTATCTACAGATGAGCAATCCCAAAAGCGGTTGAATGAATTGGAACAGTTAGATGAGAAAAGATTGTTCACTTTGCACCACTTGGAAATCTATCAGAATCGAATAGCACGAGCTTTTAACAAAAAAGTTCGTCTTCGTTCATTCATTCAGGGAGAATTGGTATTGGTTCTCAGAGCACCAATGATACCAGGAAAGAAGCCTCCCAAGCCTGAACCAAAATGGGAAGGACCTTATTCAATACATAAGGTCTACTCCAATGGAGCGTATTCTCTAATCTCAATGGATGGAGAACACATAACGACTCCAACTAATGCCAGATTTTTTAAGAAGTATTTTTTATAAACACAAAATATTGTTCCCAGATCCAAAACAGTCACATTGGTTCATGTTATTTTTCCGAGATGACATTAAACTATATTGTGTCCTATCTACATGACATTAAACTTTACAGAAGTTCCTTATATGTCTGAGATGAAATTAAACTATATTGTGTCCTATCTACATGACATTAAACTGTACAGAAGTTCCTTATTTGTCCGAGATGACATTAAACTATATTGTGTCCTAGCAACAAGACATTAAACTGTGTGGCACTTTCATCGTCCAGCATGACGTTAAACTGTAAAAAGTCCCCAGAACTGATATCCTCATATTGGTTCACATTAGTCCTAGCTACATGACTTTAAACTGTACAGCACCAGTTCGTCCTTGCTATATGACGTTAAAATATACAGCAATGGTCCAGTATGACTTTAAACTGCAACTTCGTCCCACACGACATTAAACTGTGAAAAAGTTCCCTAAACCGTCCAGCATGACCTTAAACTGCATCATCCCTGGTCCATGTATATGACCATAAACTATTTGCAAATCCCTTATGTCCAACAAGACGTTAAACTGTGACGTCCTAACTACATGACGCTAAACTGTATAAAAGTCCCTCACGTCCGGAAAGACGTTAGACTATATAATCTCAAAAGTCCAGTATGACATTAAACTGCACCATTCACGGTCTAGGCATATGACCTTAAACTATTCGCACTTTCGTCTGATATGACGTTAAAATGGTACACTCTTTTGTCCTTACTACATGACATTAAACAGCACAGTCCCCCTTTCATCCAATATGACGTTAAGCTATTTTATCCCCATCGTCCTAACTACATGACGCTAAACTGTACAGAAAATCCTTAATATGTCCTACATGACATTAAACTATTATTTTGTCCCTGCTATATGACACTAAACTGTGCAGCACCAATAGTCCTAACTGTAAGACTTTAAACTGCATAGTCCCTTTTTTATGTCTTACATGACATTAAACTGTGCATCGTTAAGGTTGTTATTACCTCTTTTTTCTCACACCGAGTATGACTCACGTGAGCTTAGAGCGAACATCAACCATAATACTCCCTCTGGGCCACTAACCATGTGTAAGTCCCAACAACATTTTTTATTATTAGATCGTTGTCCCCAAGAACAAATTGATCATTAATTCATTCTTTAATTGAACTACACGGACTTTGATCCTTGCCCTCCAGGCTGGGTATGTAGGCAGCCTCCCAAAGTTCAAGCCCAAAAACAATCTCTTCACATCAGTTCACCACCATCTCATATGATGTTGTTTCGTCAAACTGCCCCTAGAATCAATATCTTTACATTGATTCACTTTCGTCCTTGTTATATGACGTTAAACTATACAACACTTTTGTCTGGTACGAAAATAAACTACAATATTCTTTGATTTCCTCATTTGAGAAGGAACCATTATTGACATTGATTTTTTTTCAATCATGTTTCATTTTAAAAGACTACGTGCATATATGGTAATGCCTAAACTTTTTATCTCAGGTTAAACCATCATTGCACTAAAGTCCCCTTTCACCCTCCACATGTACGAAACGAATTTGTACAAAGGGTAGTTCTAGAACTACGTGGGCTTGATTCCCATCCTTATGGGATACGTAGGAACGTTCGAGTATCCCTCGAATCCAGCCCCAAGTCTTTTGGGCCTAACCCCAAATTTCACTTTCAGTCCCTTGGCTGAAAAGTCCTCATGAAAACACACATTGTGTAATCATTATTATGGTCCGAATTCTATGACCCTAAACTAAGATCACTCATACTTTCTTCCTGCACGACGTTAAACTGCATTTCAAGAACTACGTATGGCTTGATTCTCATTCTTATGAGATACGTAGTGAAGTCCAAAATTTCAATTCAGGACCCAGCCACAACATGATTATGGTTATCATTGACCTATGTATCTCTATATACATTGGACAATACCCATCTTTATGTGTTATAATCCCAACCTTAAATATTTTTAGATCTTCATAACCCTTTTCACGACTTCTAGTAACAAAAATGTCAAACTTCTGAGAATTCTTTTGCCTGACTATGTAGCACGTGCCCATAGGTGGCCTTGCATAAACAGTCCACAAAAAAGACTTGACAGCCGAAAGATACTATTTATTTGACCATGCAGCCAATGCCCATAGGTGGCCCTGCATATTTCAACCCCCTAACGGGTTTTGTTAAATAATGGTAACTTCATTCTTGGGAAGAATGCCTATGTTGTCCTCATTTGTATTAAACGACAGTATGTAGGGATCCGCAAAAAAATTGCAATCCTTAACATATTTGTCCCATATCCTTTTTCATGATCTGAAAGTATTCAAGTCTATGGTTTATTCTTCTTCCCTACGTTTGGGTCAGACCTTCGTAGGAGTGATATTCATCCAGTTCTTTGATATTCTTGTTCGGAAATATCTTCTCCATATTCAAGTACCTCTTTCCATACAACAAACTCTATACTTTAGAAAATTTGAATCTCCATAAACTTTCACTGGCTTTTAGCACTAGGAAAGTAAATTTCTGGGAGTTCTTTTGCCTGCCTATGCAGCACGTGCCCATAGGTGGCCTTGCATAAACAGTCCACATAACAGACTTGTCAGCCGAAAGATACTATTTATTTGACCATGCAGCCAATGCCCATAGGTGGCCCTACATATTTCAATCCCCTAACGGGGTTTGTTAAATAATAGTAACTTCATTCTTGGAAACTACTTCTTCTAATGCCTTTTAGCTCTTTTTCATATCATTCCTCAGATTCAAATATTCTTAAGCCATAGTTTACATATTTTCTCTCATAATTGAGTTTGGTAATTTGTTTTCAGATAAATTGTCAAGTAATTGAATCAATTTTAATCCATTTCGGTCAAAGCTATTTCGACCTTAAACATTATCCCCTTTATGTCCAGCATGCATGACTTTAAACTGCCCATAAAAGACAAAGGAACTCTGAATAAAAGTCAAGTTCCAGCTCACTAAATATACATTTTTTGTATTATTTAGGTAAGATTGAACAATTAAAAGGTTAAAAGTTTGTAGAATTATTTGTAATAATCCTAGTAGAAATAAAACTATGCTTACTAGGCCCATTGGCTTAAGTAAATTTGAAGCAGGTAGTGAAAAGAATGCAGGTACAAATGATTGAAGACAAAAGTGTTTTTCATTGATACACAAGAGTTAGAAGGACATCCACAGACTGGAGTCTCTTCTCTTTTTTCAAGAATTACAAGAGGCTTTCAACATAACACTTCCTTTTATTTACGGCATCCCGAGCTTCATTAGCAACCACCTGGAATTCATTCATTCAACTGGATACAATAAGAGATTCAGTGATACCAGCTCTTCATGGAACAATTGTAAAAGGATGTTCTTGAGTACGGTTTGAGAAAATTTTCTGCTGATCAAACAGTGACTCTGTTTCTGTCCAAGAGACTTGGAAGATGGATACATGGATTTTAGAATGGAGCATTCGAAGTAAAGAGCCATTTGGAGAGAGTACTCTTTTCAGATATTGCTCTAATACCATGTTTTTCTTCTCTCCACCAACTATTAGTGGAAAAAATTTCAGCCCATGGGTTTTCCATTTTCATATCTACAAGTAAATGACATGGAGGAAGAATTTGAAAGTTCACACCATTGTTATTACTCTTAATTCACAGCATAACCGAAATAGAGAAGTAGAAGTGCAGCTGCATCTCAGGTGTATAATTGTTTGCATTTGGAACATTGACTCCTTACAGATGACCATGACCACACAGAGACAGGTAGATGTTCTGTGGGAAATTAAGATGATATTTCTTCAAGTACTTATCCAAATCTGAGAAAGTGCTGTCGCAGATATCATAGTAATCATGGCCAATAATGTTCATCATGTCATCAATCCGCTTGCTAGCCAGTTCATCAGCCGTTCCAATTCCCTTAGGAGCCATTGAATCTGCACAAAAGTTGAACAAATTTAACTATTAAATGGGTTTATTTTTTATAAAATTTGTGAAAGAATTCGGAAAAAATGGCCAAGGCATTAAGTCGCGCAAATCTAAACAATGGAGCGCTAGTATTTCGTGTGCCGCGCTAGTTTTTGACGCGCATGTATAAACTGCGCAAGTACGAATACCTTTACAGGAGCGCGACAACAAGGGAACAGTGGAAAAGAGACTTGCACAGCTTAGGTGACCTGCGCGTCGAGAGCTCGAGAAGGTATGAAGCCCGGAAATCCGGATACTTGTACGGAGGTGAGGCCGTGTATTTATAGGCCAGAAAGCCTATCTGCGCGCCGTACTCAGAACGCTTAAAGGCCTGCGTGACGCAAACTTGCGTGCCGCCCTCTGCGCACTGAAGACTTGCATGCCCCCCCCCTTTTCCTTTGAATGGATCCGATTTCCTCAGAGTCAAATCATCATTTCTCTCCGGATCCAACATTGAGGGGGGACTTTTGTTGACGCTCCTTTCTTCATAGAATCTAAAGATCGGAAAAGGGAATATCTGAGCTCAAAGTGATTCAACCTTTGAAGAAAACATAAAAAATCGACAAAGGCATGAACAAAAGATGAACAACAACTACACCGCGCATGTTATCTTACTGTCGCGCAAGTGCACTTGCGCGACGCTCTTGGTCGCGCAAGTGACTTGCGCGACCTAAGTGGTAACCGCCCGGTAACCGCCCAGGGTCTTCTCCTGCCTATAAATAGACCCTGTGGGCCCCCCATTCGGGAGGATCTTTTTCCAGAAACTCAGATTGAAGCTCCTGACGCCCAATTCTCTTCTCAATGCTTTCGGAACACTTCTAAAGGTAATTTCTTACCAGGAACAGAAGATTTAAAGAGAAGAAGGAATGCCTAAGTGTTGAAACTCATCAACACTTGTGCGCCATCTTATTCCTTCAATAGAACTTGTGCGTCCCTTTTCTGGAAGAACCTCAAGAGGATTCTAAAGGGACTTATAAAGAGTCGCTCAAATATTCTAATGATGTTTGAGAATCGCGCAAGTACCCTACATGTCGCGCAGGTATACATGCGCGACCAATACTTGCGCGCCGCCGGAAGACTTGCGCGCCTTTCAAGACTTGCACGCCCCTACCTTTTTGGGTGCCCATCTTTCCCATTTTACCCCTCTTAAGCCATTACACATTTCCTTTTCATGATTCAGTCTTCAAGACACTCTTCAAAGCCATTTATGGCATGATTTCTTGATTTGACTTCCTTATCTGAAAGGAATTCTGTGGAATATCTCTCAAAACCTAGTGATTTAAATATCCTTATGTCACTAAATATAGAGAGTTCATTCATTAAACCTCATCTTTTAAGATGAGAGAATCCTTAACTTGGGCATTCTCCTCAGGAGTAAGCCCCAATCATAATCCTTAACTTGGGCATCCTCTTCAGGAGTAAGCCCCAATTTCAAATCTGGGCATCCTTCTTAGGAGTAAGCCCCAACCTCAAATATGGGCATCCTCCTCAGGAGTAAGCCCCAAACCTTAATCCCTAACCTGGGTATCCTTTTCAGGAATAAGACTCAGTCATAATCTTGGGCTTCCTTTTCAGGAGTAAGCCCCAAGTCCCCTAACCTGGGCCTCCTTTTTTTAGGAGTAAGTCCCAGTCATAACCTTGGGTTTCCTTTTCAGGAGTAAACCCCAAGCCCCCTTAAATTTCTCTTAACCAGTCCTAATTTACCCTTGATTTGGGTTTCCTTTTCAGGAGTAAAACCCAATCATAAGTCCCCTCCTAACTTGGGAATCCTCCTTAGAAGTAAGCCCCAAGATTAGAGTATTCAAATCTCCATTAAGCACATAACGTTATGGACCCTATTCATGGATTTTCTCCCTAAAAGTGAATCCTAAACCTTCATCTATCTGGGCAGTCATACATACATAAGCCCCAAACAAATTCTTATGATTGCATCTTTCATGGAACAATTATCTAAATTTTTACCAATACTACTTGTTTCTCACACTAAGCATGACTCACGTGAGCTTAGAGTGTAAAAGTAATTATGACATTCTTCATTGAGCCATCAATCATAAACATCATACTCCATCACTCGAGCTAAGTGGGTTCTGATTCCTTTTCCAAAACAAAGGATACGTAGGTAGCCCATTTATGGGTTCGATCCCAACTTTGAAATAATACCTGTCCGTCGGAATGATGATAAACTTCAAGTGCCCCACTGAGTGGCTTTAAAACCATCCTGGTCATCATAATGACCAAGATACTTTTATATAAATGTTTTGAAGGATACCATTGACCAAGAATCTCTGAACAGATATAGATGATTCTCTATTGATGAAGAACCTCGAATACATATAAAAGATTCTCTAAATTTCTTGCATATTTAATCATTGATTGTTAAAACTAAAGGAAAACACATTTTATACTTGGTAATGTAATAAGGATTCACGAACATAACTTAAATCTATAAAGAGACTCCCGGAGTAGACAATAATTCCCCTCAAAAAGGTGTGATGAGTCCGACCTCCCATCCTCTCGACCAATGCAAATTCCTAAGCCTCATTAGTCCACAAGCTAATGAGCGCCTGCCTTTGGAAAGTAAGTCCAAACGGATGTGGAATCATTGGATGTTTCCGGTTCTACGAACAAACCCTCTAGAAACCGATCGGAACGTTTGAATCTCCCGTCCAGGAGGTCATCCCCAAAATTCGTGAGGAAACAGCATGCAATAGAGAAAAGGAAATAATGACCCATGATTCCTTCCCTCTATAGGCCCCATGTTGGTGACAAGCACCAAGGGTATAAATATCTCAAAATATGGGAGGCATTAAACTTTTTTAAAACAAGATCAGAAGATATTATGGGTCATACTCAAAAAAAAATAGATTCCATATATATAAAAGAAATCCAAGAACCATCCCACATGCATGCAGAAAGTATAACAGTTACACGCAAAAAATTATTCAATGTAAATACCAAATTTATTGATAAACATTGACACAAAAACTATTAAGTTCTCTCTTACAATGGTCCACCATGATCATTTAAATCCTCTAAAAATCCAAAAAATATATTCATATATATATATAGGGTGAGTATACACATATACTCAGTAAGAAGACCAAAGTCTCTCGTGTTGATGTGAAAAGAAGCATATGAATTCCCCTATAAGAAAACAATAGAAATAAAGATAACATAATAGGTATACTAAATATCCTAATCTCTCTATTGAATTCTCACCGAATATTACATGTAATGTAATTTAATATAATTCAAATTGATGATAGTGTACCTTGCACAACTTTTGATTGGTTATCCAGACATGCCTACGTAAAACATCCCCATGATGCCACATCTCTTGAATGTACCATGTCAAACTCTCCCACAGACACGTGGGCCTCACATACCTCATCCTACCCACAAACACATTGTCCTAAGACAAGAACACATCCCACCAACATAAACCAGATCCACAAAACACATCTCATCCCAAATAAACCTGGAAAAACACAAAATATCTCAACCCGATGACACATGGTAACACACAAATCCCCTACAGACACGTGGGCCCCTCAAACCATAATCTACTCGAATAATATTGGGGTGTCACTGCCTACATGATATATAATGGAAGAGCGGGCGAACAATCATCTATACTCACACTAGGATGATTGGGAAAGACAACCTCCCCTGTGATGATTAGGGTGTTCAACACATAATGATCAAATAGGTTGGGGTGCATATAGAAATAAAATGTAAAATACATTTATATGCATATATTATACCAAACACTCAATCCCAACCATTGGGTTCCCCAACAGAAAACATATCCCAAAACAACCACCTTTGTTGATACCACTAAATGCACAATACCATACAACAAGCCACAATACCAAATTCACATTCACAACCAAATTATTTAAACAATGTCATTATTTTTTAAACAAGTCATTTATCTATTCCCCCACTACCCAGTAAAATACTATGCACAACACACAATAGGTAACACATTTTTCAAAATGTGAAGAACTATAATAAAATAAATAGTTTTCACATTTCCAGTTCATATGGCACCCATTCATGATATATCATATATTGATATCTACATACAAGCTTAATCCTTATTCTTGTTACAAATGAAAAAAAAATCTAGGAGAATTACTCAAATTATTATCTATTATACTCTTTCAAACTCACCTCACTCAAATCATATACCAACAGAACCACTCTACAATCACAACCCCAATTGAGAACACAATACTGTACAACCAGTTTCATAATTAAGAAACCAAAGCAATCTAATCCATTCCACAATGAACCAATATATCAACCAAAAATTACCACCCCTTCCATCCCATGAAACATAACCTAGCTCACAACCATACCACCTCACAATCCAGAGCGAACCCATACATCACAATATAGACACTACACATTACATCGTTCTCACATATGCAGGAACAACCATTCCATACATCACATCACATGCCACAATGTTACCCAATTTTATATTTATCAAATGGGACACTTATGAAATTCCAATTCATTATATAAGGGAATTATGACACTAGCTAAAATATCAGGGCATCCATTCATTATCCAAATATTTGTGATTAACGAATTTCCATTTTGTTAGGTGATACCAAAAAATATTGATCAAGAACCAACCAAAAAATACATACCCAACATAAGAAAATAAACTAATGTTCACATTTTTTAGTTGGTATTTTTGCACGTACATCCACAACATAATATGTAACATCATGCTGTAAAAGAATAAAAAGAATAATCCCTCTACTCATTTCAATTTTATATAAGTAAATGTTATGTTTTGATAATTTATAATAACCAAAATATACTAGTAGACATGATTAAATCCAAATCATATGATGAATAAAAAATGAAAACCAAATGAAAATCCTACCGTGAAAGGGTGTCAATGTTCTTCATACAAGAATATATCATGTAACATACCTACGATTACCTCTCCTTCATGTACTAGAGCAAACTAAGGATTCTGTGTCACAACCACATGAACAAGAACCGATCATAATCCATTGATAACCATGGGTGTACATCCTCCATTACATGGAAATAAGAAATAGGAGGGGAAAGACACCAAACTAGAATAAACGTCAATAAAGGTAAAATAGCACACCTTATACCAAAGATGGATCATTATGTATTGAAGTAATAAATACTGAAAAAAATAACTTGTATATGAATCCTATAAACACTAATGAGGGTTCACCATGTCACCTGGGATCAAGGGAGGGTTTCTACATCCATATTTTTAGAAAAAACTAGTGTTTGAAAAAATTCATAAAATTTAGAGTGGCAGGTTATAACATGACATGTAACCCCATTTCATGTATTGTAATTCCTCAAGGTTGATTTCTGTTGAATAACATATTTCATTTTAATTTATATATTTTAGTATACCCAAAACATGAAATGTTGGGAAACACCTAGGACATGATGTGAGACCAATCATCATATTGTGTAATTCAATTATACGATGCCGAATCCCCCTTATTCGAGATTTTTTCAACAAAACATCTCCAAAAACATTAAATCATCCTCTAAACACCTCCAAAAAACAAAAAATGGAAATGTAAAAGTCCAAGAGAGCATATACCATTACATAATATACCTATAAAATGATTATTTCTATCAATAATCCAAAATCATACCTAGATGGAAAATGGGTCTGAAAAACGCCATGTGTGATACCTCTCAAGGATCTCATCACACATCAAGTGTTACTATGACGAAAACCCACCACACATAACTAACAAAAACACACTGTATGACCTCATCATGAGAAGCAAAATCCACCTCACCATACACACCACAAATCCACAAAACCATCATGTAAACATATCACCATCTACACAACCGAAACAAAAAAAATTATACGACTAATGAAATTTACTATCCTAAACACACAAATAAAGTAATGTTGTCATCCATGTCTTGATAATATCCACTGTAGTTGGAACTAACTCACCCGTATCAGTTTAATCACATCAAAATTCAAGCATTTATGTTAGTAATATTGTCCTCCCCCTCTTTTTATGTTAACAATTTATCACATAACACACCACCGACATCGTAAAATAGTGGAAAACAACCAATTTTATAAAACAAGGTTCAAAACTCAAATAATAAGAAATCATTGAGTAAAACACTATGTATTGGGTGAAAATATACATTTTATGCACCCATGTACTCTCTTATAGGTTACCATGCCACCTAAATGCACGAAAAAAGGGAATAGTTCACCCATGCGACAACATTTCTAAAAAATCCTTGTTCTCCACCAGTTGTTCCACAATCGTCGTGCCATTCTCAATATCCAAATCTCCATATTCAAAGACATCAGAGTCATCATGAAGAAACTAGTAAATCCATGATTCATTGAAGATGACATTTATTCTCTCCAAATGTGGTGGAAATTCCAACTCATATTCCACTACTCCAACTCGCCCCAACCCCACAATGGGTCCAAAAAGCATAGGAGAAATATTACACCCTCTACCAAACTTATGTTTCCCACTTTGAGGGGAATACTTCAAGATATCATGGTCCAAAACCTCAAAATCTAAGGGACTCATCTTGTTATCTGCATAGGAAATCTACTAGTACTATTATAGTTTCATCTTTTCATGAACAAGTTGAACCATCTCTGTCATGATCTTCACGACCTCAGGAACAATAATAGTTCTCTCACTAACATCATTACAGAATAATATTTAATGACATGATAGTTTGAAAAAATCAACAAAAAGATCCATGCCAATTGATGAGTGATAGCTTTTATTTTAAAAAACTCTAACATGGAATTTTTCATACCCAAGACGGTAAAAATTCCAATACAGATGATCACAATATGCTCTGCAATGTGTAGAGAGTAGATTCTATAGGACCATCTATATGAGGTTAGACATAAGTGTTAAGGTGTAACTGAGTCCGAAAATAATACTAGAATCCCCTCCAGAATCATGAGGTAAACCATATATCCCAATATGAGATAATGGACCATGGAACTCCATGAAACCACACCATCTTATCCACATACTTCTTAGAAAAGGCATCGAATACACCTGATTCCATGTTTACTATGAAGTTGGATGATTTTCTCAATCGATCCACCATCACCCAAATAGAATCATAAACTCCATGAGCATTGGCTATCCTGGTGATGAAATACTTCATGATTTTATCCATGTGCCACTCAGGAACACTAAATGAATGTAATATATTGACAAAAATAGAATTCTCAACCATTACCTACTAGAAAATCAAGCATCGTTCCACAATCAACGCTATTGTGTGTTTCATCCTTTGATAGAAAAATGTCTTCCCGAAGACAAGATTCATTTTATTAACTCTTGGGTGTGATACTAATGTTGATTTATGAAACTCATGAGGAACCCATCACATGTCGCAACCAGAACAATCAATATTCTAAGAACCAATATCTAGTTCCGACCATCCCCTTGGAGAATCACCATGCCCAACATTATCAAACAATACCTCTACCTCTGAGTCTCCCCATTGAGACCCCTCCACCTTCTACACTAGAGAAGACTGCACAGTCATTTGAAATAATCTTATTTTTATATCTTCGACTCATACATCGAAATTCATGGCTACTAACACTTCATCACTCTCCAAGCATCCATAGACTCCCAAAGAACCTAATTATGTGAATTATAGTTCAATTCTTTTTCCACATCGTTCACCATTCCTAAGGTGTAAGAGATCTGAAAATCATATTTTTGAAAAAACTCCACCCACCTCCATTGTGTAAAGTTTAGATATCATTCCAAAAAAGAGATAACTAAAAATATTTTAACCCATCTGGGGAAACATTACTTCTTAATGAGGTAATATCACTACAAAATCAGTGTAAACATGAACACCACTAGTTTCAGATCACAGGAGACATTGTTACACTCATGAGGATGTTACTTCCTAGACCCATAATTTATTACTTTGCACTTCTATATCAGGACACATCTCAAGGCCATATTGGAAGAATTATAGAGTACCTCAAACATCACTCCTTCCTCAGGTAACTAGAGGACTATAGTACTAACCAACATCCCCATAAAATAGTTGAATGATTCCTAACACTGATCTTTCTAGAAAAAACATTGATCATTCCTACTCAAATATATTAATTAAGATTCAAATCAAGATTAAATGGGTACACAAATATGATAATAGCCTAAGAGACCATGAAATATTCAACCCTCGGTTAAATTATTTGGTGGCACCCAAAATAAATCGCATCTATGTTTGATTGGTCTACTAACACACCTTGATGAGTCACAAAATACCAAGGAAATGAACATATCTTGTACAAAACATACACATAGTCAACTTTTCGTTGAGATGGTGGCTTCGAATGAAATGCAATATAGTTCTGTGATGCCTGGAATTCTCTTCCTCTATAATTGAGTAGATCTAGATATCATCGATAAATATGACCATCAAATGATACAGGAACTCATAAAACATGTACTTTATAAGAACAATGAACACATTTGGTCAATCTGTAACAATTAAATACATGAATAAAAACATAAGGATCCCATACCTACATTTGATGGAATTATTAAAGATATTGTTTTCCTTCACACTTAACGAGTGATAGCCAGGCTGATGATCGATCATAGAAAACCAACTAAACCCTCTCTTCTGGTCGAAAAGAAGGTATATCTTTAGAAGAGGGCAATGGTTTTAGACATTCATATTATTCAAACTCTGGTAGTATATGAACAACCTCATACCATCATTTCAACTCTTTGAGAACAATGATGGAGCACCCTACAATAACACACTAGGCCAGATAAAACCCTTATACATCAAATCATCTACTTGAAAGATCATCTCTTGCAACTCAGAAAGATTCATTCAATAAGGGTCCATCAAAATCATAGAAGCATTGGGCTATAAGTTTATCCTGAACTCAACATCATGTCAAGGGGGTAGCATCACAACCTACTCGGGGAAGACATCTAGGAAGTCTCTAATGAAACTGGGAACCTACACTATCCCAACATCTATTGATTACAATAATAGCTCAGTCAACAAGGATATAAGGGCCTCCACATGCAAACTATCCACCTGACACCCCTCCTCTCCAATGAAAACCACACACTAAGCATCCACAACTGAAAACCCAACTCTCCCAATAAATAAGTTGATAACAACACTTACAGAAATCAACTAGTCAATTATGAGAAGGAAATCTAATGGTTTCATATGTAGAATGAAAATTTCCCCATGGGACTCATTCAGTCCTATCATGAATCTACATCCCCGAAACACATAAAACAATCTTGTTAGGCCTCTGAATAGAGTAATCAACACCAAGGGCATGGGAATAATCCATGTACGAACCAGAGATTTTATGAGAATTATTCCTTTTAATTTCTTTGATGTCATTTTTTGTACGCTACATGAAGATTATCTTGCTCTATACGCAACACCATATTAGCTTGCAATATACGCAACACTATTCTTTTCTCGTGTTACACACAATTTCAAGTACGTTTTGTGGAAATTATTTTACGCAACATTAAGTATAAATTTTTTAATGTATAAATGAAATATGTTTTGATTATGTTATACACAACATTGAGTATATATATATACATATTCAATGTATAAATAAAATATGGTTGGATTTTGTTATACACAAAAAAGAGTCTTTCACTACATCCAACCCTAACTTGGCTTACATTACACTCAATTGTGACCTTCCTCGATAGCGTGTGTAGTACGCAATACCAAGTTACACTAAACGAGATATTATTATAATATTATTATGAACTAGCCGTTATGAATAGTAATACCCACTTTTTGAAATTTTATAAATTTTATCATTCATAATGGACTTCATTTTTCGATTCTGAATATCAAAATTAGCCTAGGGTGAATTTTTGGTATTTTTCTAAAAACATTCAATTTTTGATGAATAGTGAAAACACTGGGTTACTATT
This sequence comes from Viscum album, assembly GCA_963277665.1. Taxonomy (NCBI): domain Eukaryota; kingdom Viridiplantae; phylum Streptophyta; class Magnoliopsida; order Santalales; family Viscaceae; genus Viscum; species Viscum album. The sequence goes on along the minus strand of OY728119.1, from coordinate 1,410,242,238 downwards.
TAAAAACAAAATTTTTATTTAAATAATTATTTTTTTATTTAAATTTATTTTCAGTCCAAATTGATACATAATACCTATAGATGTTCAATGTAATTCATTGGAGTCATTTTATAATAATTTTAGATATATACAAATTTTATTGAACTTTTCACCGTCTTTTACCCCCCTCCTAGGAGAATTTGGAAATTGAAATAAAACATAGTTTTACTGCTTTTGTGAGTGGAATTTTGAAAATTCGAGAGACATGGTTAATATCAAGGACTAAAATGTGGTTCAATGAGATGAAAATAATTTTTTTTAAATAGTATCTTTTTGCTTTTACTTACCGCAGTTAAAAGTAAATAGGGTAATTATGGGTAAAAATGATATTATTATTACCCTAACACATGTCCTAATTCAATTGGATAAGTGTAATTCGACCAGAAACAAACTTAGGAATAACATATGACCATTTAGGTCCACTTGGATTAGATTAGTAAATTTATTATTAATTCATTTAAAGAAGGGTTAAAATAGTTAAAATCAAAGTTTAATAACAAAAAAAATTTAATATAGGGTTATACATAAGATAAATTCCACTATAAATATTCAATAGAAAGTTAAAAAAATTTCCTACATAATGGAGTTTTATTTATATTTATTATACATTATATAATTTAATTTATTTATGACACAATTATGATGCAAAAATTATATTATTAATGAAATATTGACATAATTGATGTTATAAATACCCAAATAAATGTAATTTGAGACTTTTTATGAATTACACTAATTTTATAGGTTAATATGACATGTTATTATTTATTTAATTAACTTTTTTCAAACTAATCATTCTGTTATGAGTTTCACAAAAATAAAATACCAAATAGTGTCAAAATTGACGTAAAATTGTTTTTAAAACAAATATTATATTATTAATTGTTATTTTATTACTAGAAATCTAAGGTTTGGAAAAATGACTTATATAAGGTTATATATATTAATTATAAACAACTTGGGGTCCCTTTGGATTTTTATAGTATGTTTATTAACATTATAGTGTAATAAAACAAGAAGACACAGTAAAAATAAATTTATATAACTTAAAGTTAAATCTAAATGATAAGGTTAAAATAGAAACATAAACTTGTATAAATTCTATTGGATGAGAGTCTTCTGACCCAGTCCTACCTTAGATTATAAATAAATCAATTTGGAGCTATTAAAAACCAAATATGACTTTATAATAAAATAATATTTTTAGTTTTTCCTAAGGTGCCCCTCTCCTCCCTTATAAAAGGGAACCTCCTCCCTCTCTTCCTCAAACCTCTTTAAGCCTTCATGCTCGGCCAAAACCTGCCAATTTATCTTCTCCACTTCCCAAGAAACATCCTAGAGGTCCTGTTATTCTTCAAAGACCATTTTTAGTGCCCTATGAGGCGGTTAAGAAGAGGTGCTTCAAAGAAGAGGTAATGTCTGTTACCGATTCTTTCAACATTATTTCTTCTTCTACATATTATTCTTTAGTTGTTTCATTATTAAGTAATAACATAAGTGTCGCTCATATACAGATATTTTATTATAAATATGAATCAACCCTATTTCACCATCTATCCATCCTACAGAAAATGAAATCACCACGCGTGCGTACGTACGAAATACCGTCTCCACGCCGTGGTGTAATCTATTTTCCACCACAACCTTACTTGGATGGGTATAATGGTGTAAAAAAATAAATATATATGATTATTGTAAAGATATATTGATTTTGAAATATTATACATACGCTTGAATACAATTCCACGATCATGGGAATGATATCATCGCTCGTACGTACGTACGGACTACCGTCTCCATGATGCGATGAGATTCATTCTCCATGTTAACCATTCATGAATGATTATAAAGTATATATAATGAATAATAATGAAATATATGACATAATAATGATACTGTATGTATGTATGTATATATATATATATGTATTTCATCTACTTAATTCCATTCAATTTGATAAGGAAACGAAAACAACATTCATGCGCACGTATGACCTACCGTCTCCATAAATAGTGTATTTCATTCCATTTATCGATCTATCATATATATATATATATATGTATATTCTGAATATATATTATATATAAATAATGTTCTACATTCTGTAATTATGTAAATCCGAATATAAGTAATAATATCAAGAACAACAAGTCGAAACACGTACAATAAATGAAACGATTTTACCCAAATCGCTGCTTTTACATCGAATTTACAAAAGAAAGGGTAATATAAAGTCATAAGTAAAATATATATTATATCATAAAAATGAATATGATTCTGTAATAAGTCAATAACATTATTTAAATCATTATACAGGAGGTCTGGATACTTTGGAAGCATATCAGACATAAGGTAAGGGATAACTTTTCTAATCTCATTTTTATCCGAGATTGTTTATTCGTATGTATTTACTGGCGTTATATTTATCACCCATGTCAAAGATTTATAAAAATATTTTCATGTATGTTTAAAGCCCTTTTTACCCATTTTTTAATTTTACTACATGGTATGTAAGGAATCTATTTTTTTACCATAAGAGTTACTTTTTAACTTTTCCGACAAAAGTACGAGAAGAATGTTTTTTTATCTTATACCGCATGAAAGGATTTTTACAGTTTTATAAAGCCTTATTTTCAGGAAGCTTCCACCAAAATATTTCATGACTATTTTCAACAAAATAATTTTCTATTAAAATTTCATGACATTTTGTGAAAAAAAATGATTTTTAAGAAGAAAGGATATTTTACTCAAGAATTCATTTCAAGTGTTTTATCAAAACCATTTTCCATCTTTGATGACATTATTTCATATTTTTATCTTTTAAGTATAATATCTCTATGATTTACATGGATTTAATTTTCTTATTATGATATTATATCCATTTCTTTTATATGGATTATGTGATGATGGGATGATGTTTATGAAACCCATTTTATTCATTGGGTTATTATGAATGATATATGTTTATTTTGTGGCACAAGTAATAATGATTTCATTATTAGATGGGTGGTACCTATTTCTCCCTCCAATGCATTGGGTAAAAATTCATATCTCACGAGATAGACATGGCTGGAATGGTATGTTAATCCAGTTCAGTTTTACAGGACTGGAACGAGGAGTGAACTCAATTTAGAAAGGGACTTTTTCCACTAAGATAGCCTTGGAAGCAATGCCTTGGATAATATGGAAATCATAACATGTGCTGAATGGTTTCCACAATTACATGTTTTATTCCCATTATATTTTATCTTGGTTGATGTTCCATTATGATATATGCCTTACGTATATCCACGATTTATGTCTTTGTTCACGATTATAATGTTTAAATTTCATGTTCATGTTTTTTCATTCAAATGTTTATGGATTGTTTTATGTCTTATATGTTCACCATTACTAGGCATTGGAGTTAACCCTTTTTATGTTTTCGTTTCTCCATGATTTAAATAATGTTTTTAGTTAAGAAAATAAAAGGGGAATATCGTTATGGGAGATGTTGACGATCTTTCACCAAGATTAGAAGATTATATTCCGAGTTTCTGAAGGCACTAAACTATTATGGTCCTTTAGTGTCTATTTTTGTTATGTATTAAGTATTTTAGGAAATTAATGTAATTTCCAAGTACATCATGCTTTGGTCCTCTATAGTTGGTATCAGAGGAAAGGTTTAGCTAACCTTTGGAAACTAGGATGTGAAAATATTAGTGAGATCCCTAGAGATATTTCTAAGGTATGTCTAGTGACGTCCCTAAGGTTAAGTATAAGTATAGGTTATTGTCCTAGAATTACAGTAAAGATCTTAGAATTTAACCCATGATGTTAGATATTGAATGTAATCCCCATTTATTATGATTTTGGCCTCTCACACTATTCTTTTTGGGTTTTAGAAAATGGATGGAAATAGGAATATTCACGATAATGGAGGATATGATAGACAATGGAATCATATTATTCAAGAGAAACCAAATGAAATTGGATCTGGATGTCCAAATAATGTTATTATGTCTAATCAGCAATCTCATAATATGATCAATAATCTCAACTTGGGTAAGTATCCCGACTCATCTAATAAGAGAAAAATGGTGTTTCCGGATGATCATAGAGGAAAGAAATTTCAATTCCCCTCATGTAAATTAGGTGGGAAGAGGCATCAAGGAGAATGTTTCAAAGGAACTGGAAGATTCTTTGAGTGTAGAAAAGAAGGACACAAATCCAGTAAGTTCAAAGGAAAAGGTTCTATTAACACCATGGAAAAGGATAATTGTACTACTATGACATCAAAAATGATTAGATGTTTTAAATGAGTAATGTATGGGAATTATGCAAACCAATGACCTAAGGGAAAATCTCATGAAGGGAATCAGCATGGTTATATGGGTAGTATTTATGTGGATGGTGATGAGGAGACTACAAATGATATATGAGATGAAAGAAGTATCGAAGCTTTGTCAATGGTTTAAGAAGGTATTAAAATTATTGCATGTTTATCAAGAGTTATGTTTTATAGTTAATAGTATTATGGAATAAAGAATCATCTTAGGATTGTTAGACTATTGTTTTTCCTAAAGTATTTGAAAGTATTTGTTGAATAGTACTGGTAACCATGAAAGGTTATTCAGATATTTTTATAAAGAAGATGATATGAAAATAATTAATGGATAAGGAAGAAATATTATGTTTGATAGTATTCATGAGCTCATGATTTATATAAGGACTAAGTGATCTCATGGTTTGAGTATATATTATTTGAGGATTTCGGTATGTGGAAAGTGTTATCTTTTAACCGCATTCATGTTTTCACTAAGGTTCAATGGGTATTCATTTTTCAACAGAATACATGATTATGGCCTTCAAATGATTGAAATGTGACCAACAAGACATATATTATGATATATGGGGATCAATGATGGTATTAACATGCTTGTTATATGAACACTCTAGTAATTGTTTTCACTATAATATGAAATTGGACAGAAGTATTATGGATAAGCCTAAATATTGGAATGGATTATGTTGGACATTAGTTAGTATTGTTTAAGGCTAGAAATTTTTCGATATTATTGATGGAAAGTTATAATAATGTATTTTTAGAAAAAAAGGACAACCTATAGGACGGGCGACAACTCGTCATGTCAGACAAGGATGTGGGAATAAAACCCACAACCAAAGTGAGACATGCCTTTATTTCCTACCACTGTCCTAGATGAAGTCCCTAGTAAGTAGAAAGTAGTTTTATTTTATTATACAAGATGATAGATGTAGTATAAGTCCATTTTGGAACCATATCCGATTAATCTCACCATAGATGGACTTATGTATATAACTTTTTCTAACTTATGTCTGAGACAGATGGAATGATCTATCATTCTATTGCATGATCTTCTAAAACTTTGTAAAGACAAATTCATCTTCATTTCTTAAAGAGATGAAGTGGAAATTGTTCAAGGCACGAACAACGGTGAGATTTTACCCAAATAAAGTAATCATTTCTTCTAATTCAAATTCAAAACTTTAGGGAAATGATCTTGAAAACCAAAAATGTTGTCCTAGTGCCCTTATATCCGATGAATCAGATCGTACCCTAGATCATCCCAAATTTATGGCTTTATGATTGTTTGCTCCTTCATAGCCATGTTCTCTACCACTCTCCATCAGAACATGACGGTTAGATTTCTCTTCCATATAAATATTTTCACCTATGTTCTCCTACGAGAAATCCTAGTGATTAGTTAATTTGGGTAACCGTTACGTTTCATACTTCAGTTTTTTACAGATAAGTTTTGGTATTCCATTTTACGATGTGGGTTTCTATTAAAGAAACTTTCATGTAGAAAACCATTTATAACCCTGATGAATTTCAGGGGTGAAATACTTTTTATGGGGGGTAGAATGTAACAACCCGAGATTTTATGAGAATAATTCTTTTTAATTTCTTTGATATCTTTTGTTGTACGCTACACAAATATTATCTTGCACTACGTAACACCGTATTATCTTACAATATACGCAACACTATTCTTGGCTTGTGTTACACACAATTTCAAGTTCGTTTTGTGGAAATTATTTTACGCAACATTAAGTATAGATTTTTTTTAATGTATAAATGAAATAAGTTTTTATTATGTTATACGCAACATTGAGTATATACATATATATTCAATGTATAAATGAAATATGGTTGGATTCTGTTATACACAACAACAAAAGAGTCTTGCACTAAACGCAACACTAACTTGGCTTACATTACATGCAATCGCAACATTCCTCAATAGCGTCTGTAGTACGCAATCCCGAGTTTCACTAAACGAGATATATTTATAATATTATTAAGAACTAGCTGTTATGAATAGTAATAGCAACTTTATGAAATTTAATAAATTTTATTTTTCAAAATGGAATTCATTTTGGGACTTGGAATATCGAAATTAGCCTAGGGTGATTTTTTGGTATTTTTTTGAAAACTTTCAATTTTTGATGAATAGTGCAAACACTGGGTTACTATTTAAAAACAGACTTTTTATTTAAATAAATATTTATTTTATTAAAAATTATTTTAGGTCAAAATTTATACATAATACCTATATATGTACAATGTAATTCATTGGAGTCATTTTATAATAATTTTAGATATATAAAAATTTTATTGAACCTTTCACCGTCTTTTACCCACCTCCTAGGAGAATTTATAAATTCACATAAAACTACATTTTACCACATCTGTGAGTTGAATTTTGAAAATCCGAGAGACACGGTTAATATCAAGGACTACAATGTGGTTCAATGAGATGAAAATAATTTCTGATGAATAGTAACTTTTTACTTTTATTTACCACGGTTAAAAGTAAATAGGGTAATTAAGGGTAAAAATGTTATTATTATTAGCCTAAAACGTGTCCTAATTCTATTAGATAAGTTTAATTCGACCAGAAAAAACCATAGGAATAATATATGACCATTTAGGTCCACTTGGATTAGATTAGGACATTTATTATTAATTTATTTAAAGAAGGGTTAAAATAGTTAAAATCAATGTTTAATAACTAAAACATTTTTAATGTAGGGTTATACATAAGATAAATTCGACTATAAATATTCATTAGAAAGATAAAAGTATTTCCTACATGTTGGTATTTTATTTATAATTTTTAGACATTATATAATTTAATTTATTTATGACACAATGATGATGCAGTAATTATCTTATTAATGAAATATTGACATAATTGATGTTATAAATACTTAAATAAATGTAATTAGGGACTTTTTATGAATTACACTAATTTTATAAGTTAATATCACATGTTACTATAAATTTAATTAACTTTTTTTGAACTAATAACTCTGTTATAATTTTCACAAAAATCAAATACCAAATAGTTACAAAATTGACATAAAATAGTTTTTAAAACAAATATTATATTATTAATTGTTATTTTATTCATAAAAATCTATTGATAGGACAAATGACATAGCTACGGTTATATATATTAATAATAAACAACTTGAGGTTCGTTTTCCTTGTTATTGTATGATTATTAACCTTATAGTGTAAGAAAACAAGAAGACATGGTAAAAGTAAAATTATTTAACTTAAAGTTAATTATAAATGATAAGGATAAAATAGAAACCTAAACTTGTATAAATTATATTGGATGAGAGTATTTCGACCCACAGCCACGTTAGCTTTAAAATAAATCAATTTTGAGCTATTAAAAATCGAATATGACTTTATAATAAAATAATATTTCTTGTTTTTCCTAAGGTGCCCCTCTCCTCCCTTATAAAAGGGAACCTCCTCCCTCTCTTCCTCACACCACTTTGAGCCTTCAATCTCGGCCAACCCCAGCCAATTTCTCTTCTCCACTTCCCTAGAAACATCCTAGAGGTCATGGTCAACTTCAAAGACCATATTCAGTTCCCTAAGATGAGGATAAGAAGAGGCGCTTCAAAGAAGAGGTAATGTCCGTTACCGATTCTTTCAACTTTATTTCGTCTTCTACTTCTACTTCATTAGTTGTTTCATTATGATGTAATAAAATCAGTATCACTCATATAATTATATGTTATTATAAGTATGAAACAACCTTATTTCACTATCTATCCATCCTACAGAAAATGATATCACCGCGCGTGCGTACATATGGAATACTGTCTCCACAATGTGGTGTAATATATTTTCCACCACCACCTTACTTGGATGGGTATAATGGTGTAAATAAATAACTATATATGATTATTGTAAAGTGATATTGATTATTAAAAATTATACATATGCTTCAATACAATTCCACGATCATGGGAATGATATCATCGCTCGTGCGTACGTACGGACTACCGTCTCCACGACGCGATGAGATTCATTCTCCATGTTAACCATTAATGAATGATTATAATGCATATATAATTAATAATAATAAAATATATTACATAATAATGATACTTTATTTATGTGTATATATATATATGTATTTCATCTACTTAATTCCATTCAATTTGATAAGGAAATAAAAACAGCGTTCATATGTACGTACGGCCTACCGTCTCCATGAACGGTGTATTTCATTCCATTTATCGATCTATCATATATATATATATATATTTATATGCTGAATATATATTATATATAAATCATTCTTTACATTCTCTAATTAATTAAATCATGATATAAGTAATAATATCAAGAACAACAAGTTGAAACACGTACAATAAATGAAACGATTTCACCCAAATTGCTGATTTTACATCGAATTTACAAAATAAAGGGTAATATAAAGTCATAAGTAAACTATATATGATATAATAACAATGAAAATGATTCTATAACAAGTCAATAACATTATTTATATCATTATACAGGAGGTCCAGATACATATGAATCATATCGTACATAAGGTATGGGATAACTTTTCCAATCTCGTTTTTATCCGAGATTGATTATCTGTAAGTATTTACTGGGGTTATATTTATCATCCAGGTCAAAGTATTATAAAAATGTTTTCAGGTATGTTTAAAGTCCTTTTTACCCATTTTTTACTATTACTATATGGTATTTAAGGAATCTATTTTTTTACCATACGAGGTACTTTTTAACTTTTCCAGAAAAATTACGTGAAGAATGTTTTTTAACTTATACGGCATGAAATGATTTTTACGGTTTTATAAAGACTTATTTTCATGAATTTTCCTCCAAAATATTTCCTGACTATTTTCAACAAAATCATTTTCTTTTAAAATTGCATGACATTTTGTGAAATGAAAATGATTTCTAAGAAGAAACTATATTTTCCTCAAGAATTCATTTCATGTGTTTTATCCAAATCATTTTCCATCTATGATGAAATTATTTCATATGTGTATGTTTCAAGTATAATGTCTCTACGATTTACATGGTTTCAATTTTCTTATTATGAAATGATATCCATTTCTTTTATATGGATTATGTGATAATGGGAATATGTTTATGAAACTCATTTTATTCGTTGGGTTATTATGAATGATGTATGTTTATTTTGTGGCACAAGTAAGAATGATTTCATTATTAGATGGGTGGGACCTATATTTCCCTCCAATTCATTGGGTAATGATTTATATCTCATGATATAGACATGGCTGGAATGGTAAGTTAATCCGGCTCAGTATTACAGGACCGGAACGAGGAGTAAACTCGTTTTAGAAAGGGACTTTGTCCACTAATATGGCCTTTGCAGTAATGCCTTGGATACAATGGAAATCATAACATGTGATGAATGGTTTCCATAATTACATGTTTTATTCCCATTATATTTTATCATGGTTGATGTTCCATTATGCTATATGCCTTACATACTTCCACGATTTATGTCTTTGCTCAAGATTTTGATGTTTAAATTTCATGTTCATGTTTTTTGCTTTCAAATGTTTATGGATTGTCTTATGTTCTCTATGTTTACACTTACTGGGCATTTGAGCTCACCCCATTTATGTTTCATTTTCCCTAGGATTTAAAGAAAGGTTTTATGTAAAAAAATAAAAGGGGATGATCTTTATGGGAGATGTTGATGATCTTTCACCTTGATTAGAAGATTATATTCCGAGTTTCCAAAGACACTAAACTATTACGGTCCTTTGGTGTATGTTTTTGTTATGTATTAAGTATTCATCCAAAGTAATGTAATTTCCATGTACGTCAAGTATTGGGCCTCTACAATCCACGTATATAGTCTCAGATAATGGGCTTGATCAGGTGTAACAAAAGATTGTAAAGCTCCCAAATAAAAAAAAGAACAAATAAGGGTACTAAAAAAACCGTTCATACCTCTGACCGCCCAATCCCTATTAGAACTACTGCCTCAACTGCTTGAAAATGGGTAAGCCCAAATACTTTTCCTATCTATTTATAGCCACCTCCATTGAAATGATTGGGTTGAAGTTACTATACATTAGGAACATCCTAATGCTGACCCCTATCTCATCTATCTCCCCTTGATGGAACATGAGCATGCATTCCCGTATTGATCAAACAGACTGACCGAAAATTACTGTTAAGGATGGAACTAAACCTATACACCTCCACAAAACTGATCTCAAATAGCTTAGGAGAACTAATTCTGAAGATGTTATTGGAATCTATATAGGAAATAATTTAATCCAATGTTCACAAAAACTGCATAATGAAAAGCTTGTGAGAATAAAGACTGCTGAGGATGACTCCTTGCCTATCAAAACCTTGAAGGTCCTGGTAGCTGTGATATACCACTGGTATCCCCGACTCCTGAATAAAACTGTTGGATCCCCTCTTGTAGTAGACCACCTCATGGGTTCTTGTGTTTGATCACAAATTCCATTTCTTGAACCTCTATGTATGTTGGAAACAAAAACAGAGTAACTATATAATGGATCCATGGGTGGAGTTCCCCCTAAAGATGTCTCACATGAGACTCCTCATCTCTAAAGAGGTCAGGTGAAAAAATAGATATATCCTTGAACATGATCCCCAGCTCCCACACTAACATAATCCCTTACTAAAGGGATAATATCTATTTCCACTTCTTATCCTTTATGGTTGATGAAAGGAACTGTCTTCGAAATTTTTTCTCAAACCCGACCCACAAAACATCTTCCTGATTCAATTATTCTAGATAAAATTTATACCAATAGAATGCAACTCCTCGCATTTAGATGATAGGAAAAGGAAACCAATACTTGGATGGGGTATGGATCAAACTGAAGTTGATATCATTCTCCCAGAGCCATCTACCTATCTCTATGTCCAAATCACTCCCACATAATTCTCCAAATCCTTCTTTTAGAAACCATGAAACATACTTTACCACTATTCATCCATGTTAAATGGATCCACCCTCCTTTGACCAACCAAATAAGCCTTCAAAACCTATACACCTCGAGCCACATGAGGACGATGACCAGGTACCATAGCTGAAATGAAAACAAGGATTTCCTAAGATCATGTAGTTTGGAGTCAGTATTAATATGTATTTTAACTGATTTAATATATATTTAGTTTTACATTCCTACATTTTTAAACAAAAACAATTCAAATAAGACCACATTTCATTGTGATGCATATACCTTTCCTAGGGTATCTACCCTACAAATGGTGTATCATCTCTTAGTCATTCGGTTGGATAAGAGTCCTTGTGTTGGATCATAGGGGTACCTAAAATCAAATTTCATAGCCAACCTTCTCTAGCCTATGTCATAAGCCAATATTACCTGATAATGTTACCCTACTGACCCATGTAATCTTGATTATTTATAACCCCAAACTCCATCTAATCTATCAAATACCTTTCTATGAATCCATTATTTCATGATCCTTTCCATCGAAATATACCCCTCCATGTCCAGCAATGGATAAAGGGAAATAATGGCCCCCTTGTACCACCTCTAGTAGAAATTGGAATTAGAACTGTCACTAATGGTATATAAATAAACAATATTGTAGGAATTACCCTTTATTTAAAACAGGATCATGATATTTTATTATTCATCCACAAAAAATCCAAGATATAATATAAATGATTTCCAAAAACAATACAACATGAATGCATAAAGTGAAACTATTACAAGTACAAACGTCTTTAATAAACACAAAAAAAGTAAATATAAGCAGTGACAAAAAAAAATTCATGATCCAAGATAGTATGGCCCATCAAGATTTGTGAAATCGTCATTGCATCAAGAAAATTGTTATATATATATATATAGGGTGAACATACATGTAACTCATAAGGAAAACCAAATCCTACTGTGTACATTTGAATGGAGCATACTAATACCCATGTGAGAAAACAACACAACAAAAAACAACTAATTGGTATACAAACCATCCCATGTTCACCAAGCCATGGTCACAAAATAACAGAAGTCATGTAGTGTAATATAATTAACATCGATGATAGGGTACCATGCACCACATCCCACATTTTATCCTCTCTTCACTAATGAATAACATCCTCACACTCCCTCCTATTCTGAATGTACTATGACACAACCCGCCAATACACATGTGGGCCTCACAAATGACATCTCACCCACATACACGTAGGCATAAAACACCATCACATCCCACCCATAGACACCTAGGTCACAAAAACACAGCCCATCTTGAAGAAAAATTGGAAAACACAACACGTCACATCTCAAAGACACCTGAGAAATTTCAACTTGCTCGCACACACCTAGGCCCCACAAAGAAAACCCTTCCTGAATAATATTGGGATATCACATACTAGAAGAGGAAGTAGGGAAGAATAGGTGGCTAGCCATCCATCCTCTCCCTAGTATATTTGGGAAATAAACATTCCTCCATGATGGTGGGGGTGTTCGACACATAATGCTCATCTATGGTGGGGTGCATATAGAAATCACAAGGAAAATATAGGTATATACATATATGATAAAAAAAGTCAATCCCCACTTATGGGTTCACAAACAGAAAACATCTAACAAACTAGCACCTTTTCCAGTACCAATAAATGCCAGATTCCATAAAAGAATCCACCAAACCCGGTTCACATTCCGGAATTTTTTTTAACAAATTTAATTTCGTATAAATCAAGTCATATATTTGTTAACCCGCCACCTGGGAAGCAACTAAGGACAACAAATAACATGTAAAAATGTTCTAAATAGGTTAATATCCCTCCCAAAATAACGGGACTTCACATTTCATCTACATTTACCACCTAATAATGATATATCATGTATCAATATCTTGATATACGGTGAAACTTTTTGCATGTTACACTTGGAGAAACTCATGGAGAATTACCCATACGAATCACTACTATCCTCCTTCAAATTCATTTGGATTAGGTCAAGTAACAATAGAACCAACCCCAAACTCACTACCCCAACCAATAACACTTTACCGCAAAACTAGTTTCACAGTCCCGTTTCATGACACTTCTCATACATTCCACAAGCAATCAATCTATCAACCTTAGATTCCATCACACCACTAAATCCATCCCCATGAACACAACTAGGATAAAAAATACCAAAACTCAAACCATAGTAAACCCACACACCACAATATATCAACCAGTACATTTCCTTATGGCCACATACACAACCACAACCACTCCTCAAATTTCATTATGAACTACAATGTAACAATTTTTTTGTTTTTGAAAAGGGTACACTTATCTAATTACACTTCTTTTTTTAAGGGTGTTATCACACAAAATAAAATCTTGGATCATCCATTCATTAGACTGATATATTTGATTAATCAATTTCTATTTATAGGTGATACCAAACAATCTTGATCAAGAAACTACCACAACAAACATACCCAATGTAAGTAATGCCACCAATGACCATAATTATAAGTTGATCCTCTAGACCATATATCCACAATATAACAATCAACATCATGCTATAGAAGAATGAGAAAAAATACCCCTACCCCATCCAATTTCATTTATCTAATTATTAAATTTGGTAAATTTGGTAGAATAATAATATATAGGTAGAAACCAGTAAATCCCCCCCATATGATGTAAATATGAAGTGAAAAAAGTCAATAATACCTAGAAAGGTTATCAATATTATTCGTATGAGATCGTATCATGTAAAAAACCTCTGATAACCACTCCCTCAATATTTTCATATACATATGGATGTCGCAACACCCCCAAATCAACAAATATTGAAGATAATACCATTTGGGACCATCATAAATCATTCCCCATTACAAGGAAATATGAAAATGGAGGTTAAAATACCAATCTAGAAGAAATAACAAGAACATAAGAAGAAAACACCATAGATCGAAGTTTTATTGCTACCGATCAAAGGAGGGAATCTAGGATTCAGTCCATAGAATAAGAATTATCAAAACATTGAACATTAATTTCAGGTTTCCTGGGGTTGATGGAGGGTCACTACTACCGTAGGGTTCAAAAACCCATATAGATGGAAAATCCCATAATAGTTATATTGGAGGTGTATTACATGATGTGTAATCTTGGTTCACATAATTTAAAGCCTCAATTATGATCTACACCGAAATAACCAATCACCTAAATATTTATTTAATTTTTATAAACCCAAAACATTACATGTCATTAACAACCATGGAAAAGATGTGGAACTAAAAATTATGTCATGTAATTCAATTACATGATGTGTAATCCATATTCTTCCACCATATAACAATCTAAATTCTCAAAAATCCTATGATCCTCCTCCAAAAATCTCCAATAACCAGAACATGAAATTTAACAGACTAGGATGACACATAACATAATATTGATGATGGAAGGATTACCTTGGGTTCTTACATAACATATACACAATTATTTTTCAGGTAATTAAAGAACAATATATTTTTTTTTTGAAAAATATAAAATGTAATTAAATATGGATGAATTATTGAGTTATATATATATATATTAGATAAATAAAACATATTTATATGTTTTTAAAAGTTTGTATTCTAATTCAATTACTTTCATGATTTTATAAAGATCAAAATATATGAAATGAGGAAAAATGAATTTAATTATAAATTATGTTAAATGATAAATTATTTAATGATTTTAAATTATAAAATATTTTATCTTTGGGAAAGTGAATGTATGTGGTTTATAATGTCATAAATGATCCACTTTTAGTTCACTAGTTTTATAATGGTAACATTGTTGAATCATGTAGAGTAAAAAATTTTATATCTGGTGAATTGTTGAGAGGGGTAATGGGGGGTTAAAACTAATAGATAATGGAGGAAAATTCAGATTAAATTTTTTATATTTTATTGAATGATAGGTTTTAGACTAAAACCCACACTATCATTGGAATATTTTTTTGAGACCACTTGATCAAGGATTTTAATATTAATATAAAACATAAGGTAATTGAAATGATTCCCCTTACCTTACATAAAAAAGAGATCTTTCCCTCATCCCTACCATCAATCATATTGATATACTTAGTTTATCTAAGGCCTACCCATGCCTATCACCCACATAATTCAACATTCCATCTATTTATTTCTCTCATCAATATACCAAACCAATAAGGATAATTTTTTATTATAAAGAAGATATTTAAGGATAATATATAATCCATAACTAACCAATTTTGTGGATTATTTAGTCCTATACCTTAATTAAATTAAATTTAACATTGATGGAATAATAGTATAAGTATCTTCCATTAATATAAAAGTTAATATATATATATATATGATAAGACAATTTTAAATCTCATATTCCATCTTAGGAGAAATGATGTTATTACTTGTGTGTACATTTGGATAGACACCACCATGTAGTGATGTATTTTGTTTTTCATCACAACTATAGAAGGATGGTTGTTATCTTGAATATAATTAATATCTACGTTGTGAATGAAATAATTATAATCTTTGAAATACAATATATCATCAATTTTCTATCTATACTATATATTGAATATGATAATGTTGTCTGAGTGTAAGTATGGACAACGACCTCTGTAAGGTGATGTGATTCATTTTTCATGTATTTAATTAATAGATGGTTATAATATAGTAACGAATTTATAAAATTTTTAATATTTTAATGATTATTTTTATCTATTTTATTAAAAATTATCCCTTAGTACATGGAAATCTTCCTAATTATGTTTTCACCTTATGAACTCTACACACTCAAATATAGTGAGGTATGATTATCCAATTATGTAACTAAATAATACATCATCATTAATGACATATAATGGATTATTAAAATGGATTTAATATTATTTTTTTAATAAATTATATTATAGATATCATTTTATTATTTATACATTAAAGAATATATGATCGTAGTATATATTTTAGGTATGATATTTCTCATCAAGAGTTCATTTCATTATGATTTGATCAATTTACACAACATGTATTCATTCTAATGGTGTATAAAATACATTGTCAATGCAATATATAATTTTTAAGTAAATTTTATATTATATTCAAATAAATTCAAAATTATTTCCTTAATAGTTTTATTAGTTATGATTTGATCAAGTCCTAAATTATTTTTTAGTAAAAATATTTGAAAATTTATTATTGTTTATTTTCAAATCTATTTATTATATATATATATATATATATATGTTTCCAATTGAATTTATTTAATGTAAGATCTTATTTTATCATATTTTTTTATAAAAAACATGTTCAAAATCATTGTAATTTTTGTAATTATTCGAACGGAATCTTATTTTCATCTTCTAAGAGGGGTACATTTAGTGAATGTGTAAAATGAATCATTATTTCAACATCAACAACATGAATTATTTTTTCCCACACCCTAAATTTCAGTTGTCTAAAGATTTATTTAATCTGTTTCACGTTCTTTTGAAAAAATATTCACATAGAATATTTTTATAAATTTACATTTTAGGGGAATTAAAAACTAATGGAATATTTATCCTTTTATATGAAAACATAAAATGATTAGGTATATGAGTTCAATTTTTTTTTTCATGCATATAAAATGTAATTTTGTAGGAATGAAATTTTCAGATTCATTATATTGTATGTGATAATTATATATGATGATTGGTGATCAAGATACAATTTATCCCTTATGTGAGACTGATATATCTCTCAAATAAATCGGGAAATGTTCCTTACATTCCATGGAAATACATATGGACTTATGAAAGGCGTTTTATCCTATGGATTTAAAATGTAAAAAAATATATATGACATGAGTGAAAATGTGTTATGAAAATAATTATCTCTGATCTATATTATTTTTTAGGTTATTTTCATTGGAATTAAATCAGATCATTAAGAAAAATTAGTTTTTCCATTTGTATATTATTTATTTATTATTATTAATGAATATTTTAAAAAAGGATAACATTTTATGGGTTTTGAGTTTTTCAAAGAACTTGTTGATTTTCAATATTTATATTCCAAACTAACATTTTTGTGTTTATCAAAAACAATTATATTTAAAAACAAAATGTCTTTCTAGAAATGATGAATAAATAAAAATGAAATTGAAGAAGATTTTTAAAGAAATGAAAACATGTATAATTTTAAAAGAATTATATTATGTAAAAATTAATACTAAAGGTTTGTGTCATATTTGGAAAATATGTGTGTTTTATATGATTTATGACTTAATTCATTCAAATTATAGACTATAATGTTCTTCAAGGAAATGGAATTGAATTCATTCCTAAAAAATGAATATTATTTTTTATATTAAGACAAATTAATTATAAATTGTATCAAATGAATGGTTAGGATATATTTATATATTATAATTATAAACAGTAGATGAAAAATATGATAGATAAGTCGAATTATAGGATAAAATCCCAAGGATATTGTTCAAATGAGATTGAGAGTTTTTTTATAAATGATATTTCTACATGGATATAATCAAGTGGATTTAATATTTCATATAGTTTCACCAATATGTAGTAATAGTGAAATTTATGATTGGATATTAACTCAATCATAAAATGTTTCATGATATATAGGCCAAATGAGACGCATAATTTAAAATTCATGGGTGATAATTCATCGAGTAATTTTTATTCCCTTTATGACCAATTATAAATAATTAGAGGATACAATATATGGAGGCCAATAATAAGACTTACTGATATGGGATACGCCTTATGTGTTAGGAGTTTATAATATATGATTGATAGTATATTTAAAGTCTTAAATACATCTTTGGAGGTTTTATTTAATGAGAATACACTCGGGGCATTTATTGAGTTCTGATAAACATCTGAGGCATATGTAACCTTATGATTAATATGCGAAAAGATTATTTGAGAAATATTTTACATTTCTTGGACCTAATTTGATAAGTAATGATATCATTTGGGGTTAATATGATCTTTTATGTTAGGGTAATTATGGTGAATTAGAATAATGGGTTATTAAATTTTTTGAATATATGTTTTATAATATAGATAACCCTTGAATAAAAATGTTCCTTCGTGACTAAATAAATATATGTATGTATGAACAAGTTTAATGTTTTTTGAACATTATTTGATTGTAGTAAATGGAAATATTTTTGTATAATATGTTATTTTATTTATAGAAATAAAGTTTAATTTTTTTCTTGAAGAATATATGAGTTTATTATGGATTTATGGTGACTCTATTTATTTTTTTAATTGATTAGTATATTTTTAATATTATTTAATTGCAAAATAATCATTTTTTGTATGTGATTTTATGAGATGTAGCTATTATTTAGATATAATTGTTATGTTTATCGTAGAATAATACGATATCAAATCATTCTAGTGTTTGGGTTTCAATCCTGGCGAGGAATTTGATTATGAATTTTATGGTTATGTATTTAAATAAATATTTAAATTGAACATTGGATTTTATTTACAAGGTATTGGAGATAAAAATATCTTTATATGATTTATTATACATATTTTATATTATATTATATTGTTCTAATCATATTTTAATTTATTTTTCTCAAATGACGTTCAAAATAACATATTTTATTTTTTTGGATATTATATGCCTTTAAATGGCAATATTAGTTCTTTAGTAATGATAAAAAATGAAACATAATTATTAAATTATTGGATTAATAGATGATATAGTAGTGAAAAAACTACTAAATTAACAACTAATAGATGATATTTTTCATTTGGAATGGATTGAAATAAAGTAAGTAAATTTATTATGTTATCTAATGTGATTGTAATGGAATCAGTCAATATTAGGAAAATGAAATTGTTGTTAAATATTCTTCCTATTACATAAATTTTATATTAATTAATGGTATTAATTTTAAAAAAATTATATATAATTTCATGGATGTTAAAATTTTCATGACCTTGTTCAGTATCACTCTCTTTTAGTCATTGGGCATTATTGTTTCCTATACTTCAATGTTTTCTCTTCCCACTAATGTTATCATTATGTGTGACCCTCATTTTTTGTTATTCTATTTTACCTTCATATTCTAAATTTACAGTTTTCGAAATAATGTTTTATTATCCCCTTTTAAAATCTAGGTATTTAATAATGGAAATTTTAAACAATTAACAGCTTTTTCCTTTAAGGATCTCTTGTTTTATCTTATACAAACATAAATTGATTGATAGAAAATGTTACAAACCCTTATTATCATTATGGAGAAAAATTTTCTGAAATGAAATTTATATTATAGTGGAAATATAAAACCCCGCTATTTATTTAAAATAAAACAATTCCATATAGCATTCCTAACATGAAATATCAAGATCTAAGAAAATTATGATATTACATAAAAATAGTACTATTTATATGTATCCATTATATATAATTTGTTAAATTGGATATATGATTATAAATAAAAAAATATGACTAATATTAACAATTTTTTATGTAATGAAAATCCATTTATTAATAAAAGAATGGGTTTTTTTTGGAAAAAACATTTTATGCTTTATAAATAATATTTATTTGAAAATTATTCTTATTTTATTATTTTAATTAATATTATAATTAATATCTTCATATTTTATATATTTTATTTTTTAAAAGGATTTCATTCGAAAAAAAATCCTGTAAATATTTTCTTAGAGGAATATGAGGAATTTTTTTGGAAAGGAATGATTTTTATTTCAATAGTGAAAATATCAATTTTTATAGATATTTAATTTATTTTAATTTAAGGGAAAAATAATTATTTCCCATTATGTTTTTAGTTTGATTATAATCTAATAGATGTATAATTAAATTATAAATAATAAAATTATTTATCTATGAATCTGTATTATGCTTTATTTTGGGAGAAGTTTATTTTTATGATTAAAAAAATATTTTCTTAAAAACTATTTTCATTGGATTTTATATTTTTATATAGAAATTTATTCCTTCCAAATCTATAAATAGAATGCTATAAATAGATAAAATATTTTGAATTATTTAAAAAAGTTCTATAAATAGGAACTTATTAATTTTTCTCATTATGAATGGTAATTATAGAAGGTTTTATCACATCAGTAAGGGTAGATCCAGTAAAGCTGGGTTAAAACATTGGAATATAGCCTAACAATATCCCCTCCACATATTCTTATATTATTTGGTAATTATTTTTGGGAAAAGTCATCAATGTTTTGGGAAAATGGAAATTTATTACCATATTCATTTAATAATGACCTTAGTCCGATTTTAAGTAATGTATTAAAATAAATTTTCACTTTGTTTCATTTAATATCTCTAACAATTTATCATAGAGATAAAAAATTATATATTTTGATATAAATGTGTATTTTAAATACTAATTAATTTTTTCAATCTTGTACCTTTTTATATTTTTATGGAATTATTACCTTATGTGTTTATGCAACACCAATAAAATGATTATTCATGTAATAGAAAAATGAAGTAAAAGGTTTCTGAAAACATTAAATTTAATCAAATTTGGTTGAAATTATTTATTATCCAAGAATTATTTTGATAAACATGAATTATTATTTATATGTTTAATATTTATATAATAATACAATTTCTATCATGAGGTCAAAATATTAAACTATTTGAATAGTCCTAAAAGAAATTTAATGGTATATTATATAAAAATATATTATATATAAAGATTTAATATAAATAAAAATCATATAGTGAGTTAAGTGATTGTTATATGGTTTCAATTATGTGCCATTTTCTTCTTATGGGTCACATGTTCTTGTATTGTTACTTTGATGACTCTTATAGAGTTGAAACAATAATATCACATTAATCCGCAAAAGCCAAAGCTCAAGGTTAAACCTATGATATAAAGATGTAAAAAACCCTAAAACCATTTCAAGCATTAATAAATGGTTGTATTATACTCATCCCCAATATACAAATTAAATATAAAAAGTTTACCTCTTTAACATGACATTTAAGATTAATTTAATATATTATGTAATTTAATGGGGTACCCTACCCTCAATTATGTAAGGGAATCTCTACTCTTCACTAAATCACTCATTATGGAAATCCTATTTTGGGAATTAACTATGAGAACCTATCATGAACAACCATTCCCAATTTCTAGAGATCATGGTCTTGAAAATGAACATACCTATAATTCTTACAATTGAAGCTAATGAGGTTACCCAAGGAGAAGTTATTATTCATAATGAACCTATTTCATGTCTAATTATTATTATAATTATTCAAATACTCATTTAACTTTATGATGTAATAACAAAAGTATCATAAATATAGTAAACTTTTATTATGATCATGGTAAATATAATTCATCTCTATTTATATTTTATGGGAAAAAATCATTACTCATATTCCTATGCGGATTACCACCTCTAGTAAGGGAACTCTTTGTCATTTCTACACCACCTCAAAAGGATGGTTATTATGATGTATTTAAATAATATATATGATATTAAATATATGAAAATATTTTTTTATTGTTAATATATCATATATTTTTTTACTATTCCATCCATTGAAAAATGTTATCTTCATTCATGTGTACATGTGGACTACAACCTACACAAAGTGACGATATTTTTTTCATTTATTTATTTCATGGATGAATTAATAATTGTATTCAATGAATATAAATGATAATAATTTCACAATAAATATTATATAGATGATTAAAATTTTTCCCATTTATCTTTTTCAACATACTAAAGTTGTGTTTGGATTATAAACTGAATAATATCAGAACGTCTAACTTAAACATAATTGAACAAGTTAGAAAAATGTGGTCATAAATGACATAAAAGCAATAATGGTAATAGAAGAACCAAAATTTAATTTAATTAATCATTTATCTAATTTAATTTTTTTATTATTGTACTCAATATTGTGTCCCAATAGATGATATCAATTATATGATATTTTTAGTCTTAGTTGGCATTCATTTTGACTAAATCTATTTTCCACACATGTTTTCATTTTATGGGTTATAAAACACGTTATGGATATATTTTATCATTTTTATGTATATTAATGTCTATAATAATCAATTTAAATTATATTCTTTTAATGTTTCATTAGTTCAAAATTTATCATGGTGTAATTTATTATCTTTAAAAAATATTGTAGTCATTTTAAATTATACATTATTACAATTTTTAATCCATATAGTAGTTTATATTAAATTTGCTTTATGGAAGATATTATTTATTATTAAATGGTTTATAAAAATAATTTTTGAACTCAATTTTAGATTACTTAAACATTTTAAAATAAATCTTCTTGTCATTTTCTAAATTAGAGACATTTACTCAGGGTGTGAAAGGGACAGTTATTTTATCATTTATGGAAGGGACATAATTTCCTACCATCTTGAATTTAAATTAAATTTAATATTAATAAACTTATTTCCTTTTTTATTTTAATACAAACAAAATTCCAAAATACTTTTGTAAATTTTTATTTTTATAATTTTTAGAAATATTATAATATTTCTTCATTGAAATTAAAATTGAAAAATATTTTGAATAAGGTTTTAAATGAGTTTTTAGTGTATTTATAAAGATATGATAAATGTTAAATTTTATTATTCCTGATAAGGTACATGATCAAGATTGATGATAAAAGGTTAACATGATATCTCTTATATGGAAGGGGATCTTGATATAGCTCTCCAATTCATTTGGTAATGATCCTTGTGATCAATGTTTTAAAGGAGGGTGTTAATTAAGGAGGGTTAAATTATGGATATAACTTGGATATAGATTTTTCTAACATGAGTGAAAATGAGTCCTAATGATATTTTTTGAAAATTCCTTCAATGATTTATATTTTATTAATTTGTGTTTTAATGGTAATAAAGGAATAAATTTTTGTTTCTAGGTGGATATGGATTATTTTTTAACTAAAACGAATAATATAATAAAAGAAAAAAAATTATGGGTTTTCATGATTCTATTGGACTAATGTATTTCATTAAATTCTATCCATTACTGGGATTTTTGTTATGATCCACCATCTGTATAAGTATTTCCCATGGTATATATATAAGCATGTGAAAAATAAAAATTCATTTTTAAATTCATCAAAATTTTTCATTAAAAGAATTTTTTTTAAATTATAATTGTTTCAGAGAGTGGGAAAAAAGATAATGAGTAGAAGTGTCCACATTAAAAGATATGGGTTTTCATTTTAAAAGTTATGAAATAATTCTCTAAAATAAGAAACTCTAATGATCCTCAAAATGTATGAATGTTAAATATAATCCAAAAAAACATATTTTTAATAGGTTAAGTCAAGGACATTTTGGTAATTTTTTATTTCCATAGTAATTTGTAAAACATGACATGTAGGATCAAAACAATGTGTTACGGTAATAAAATTTTGTATTAAAACTAATTAGATAAGAAGATGTTGAACATTATCACCTTAACATTGAAATTAAATTTATTTAAATCCACTTGACCATGATTATGTCAATTATAATTTTTAAAAGATATAAATAATTACAGTACATGCACTCCCCTTAATTATAATAGAGATCCCTATCTTCAATCATATTCATAAACATTGAGAAATATTTATTGACCCATTCCTACATAAATTAAATTTTAAATCTCTTATAATTGATCTATATTCCTTATTCATAGAAAAAGAAAAATCCAAGAAGTATTAATATGTATTTAAATAGATGAAAGCTTGGGAGGTTATATATGTCTTAACCGAGTTATGTTATGTTTTTCTCTTCTTCTAACTATTTAAAACCTATTACAACCTTGATGAAATAATTTCATTACTATCTAAAATATAATAAAAATATTATCCTTTTTATGGTAATACCCCTTTTTCGTATCCATTACCATCTTTTAAGAAATGAATATATCCTCCCACGTACATGAAAAATACCACATATACAGAAAAATGTATTTTGGGTTCCATAAATTCATCCCAACGATAGCTATAATGATGTTATTAATCACTAAATAATATTTTTATGAAATAATTTTTAATCTTCAAAGATATGATATTATATACCTTCTTACAATTTCATAAGTTAAAAAATGATAATGTCAGTCGTGTATATATTTGGACGACCACCTAAATAAAGTTATGTTATTAATTTTTCATTACGACCCCACATATCTAGAAAAATTGATATATATAATGAATAAATATAACGTTTATAACAAATTTGTGATACGATAAAAGTAAAATATAGTCTAATTTATTTCATTCTGACTTATTAGAAAAATTATAATGTTATTCATACTTATGTACAGACTACCATCCCAATGAAATAATATGCTTCATTTTCATGACCTCATTACATTATTGGAAATACAATTATACTGAATGTATTATAATTATATGTATGTTATGAATTTTTTTGATATATAATGGATCCATTAAACCTTTTTCCATAGTCAACATACAAATGTAATTAACAATTATTTTACAGACATCCAAAAAACTACCAATGTGATAATAACCACATTAATAACTTAATAAAACACTGTAAAAATGAAATACAAAAAATAATAATAATTTAATTATATTGAAAAATACAATTATTAATATATAAAATTGATACAATATTATTATAAAATAACATAAAATATGTATATGTAGTTTCATGAGACAAGGTAAGATACATCTCATGTCAATATCCATTCATTGAAGATTTTCCATTCTCATCACATATATTTCTATTTTTTGAACATAAATTACCATTTTGATGATTATTAACAAATTTACATAAATTTATGGGGATTTAAATTCTATTTAATTTTCTCTTCATTAATTTCTATTTTATTTAAATTATAGAAATGTTGTAAGATTTTTTTTTCAAAAAAAATACGTTTAAAATAATTTCATATATTTTACCTCCATGTTATTATTAATTAAAGTGTTTAAATACTATATTAAATTTCATATAAAATATTTCTATTTTTAATTTTGATTTAAATTTTTTATTCATTATTACTTTTATGAAATATTTCTTTTCATTATTTTTCTAAATGTATAGTTTAATTTTTTTTTCAAAAGTGAAGAAATAAATTTTTATATATATGACATGTAAGATTATCCCAAATTTATGTACTTTATTATTTATCAACCTTCCCTTATATGTTTTTTAAAATAATATATATTTTCCAATATTATTTAAATATCCATAATATATCAATGTTTTCAATATAAAAAAACATTTTGTCTCTTTTTTATTAGAATAATGATATTGCATTCCCTTAAAGGAACAAATTTCAATTCCATTAAATGTTTTTAATAATAATAACAATTACATGTTTTTTCATGTTATAGCTCTTCAAAAATGATAATGATGATGAGTGAGTCTGATATTTCTCTCTAATGTAATGGGTAATACCTATGATTTTAATTGTTTTTAAGTTACTTTTATAATATTTAAAATTTAACTAATTGTATGTTTCTCTAATAAAGTGGACATAGTTGAATAATTATATGTTACACCTATAAATTAGAAGGATTTATCAATTTATATATAACTCCTTTTATGTGGATAAATTTAAATATTTATAAGTCAGTCCTATGATGTAATTTGAAATAATATATTATATTATTCTATTATATGAGTAATTATATGAGTTGTTTAAATAAATTTCCCAAGGTACCAATATGATTATGGGGTTTTATCAAAATATTTTGGTATTAAATGGTAATAAAATAGAATTATTTATTAAATGATTTATTATGTTTTTTTAAAAAAATTGGATCACTTCATGGAATTGTTTTCATTTTTATCCATGAAATTATTATGAAATATTATTTTACCATTATGGATTCTCAAAAAAATGTTTTATGAAACATTTGGATATAAATTTTATTTAACGAGTAAATAAATTATTATTTGACATTATTTTTTATGATAGAGAATGAAGACATTCATATGGGTTTTCTTCAAATTAATATGGATTTAACAGTTTCACATTAAATTTAAATCCCTTACAAAGATTTTTTTTCTTATAAAATATTTTTAAATAATTTTCAGGGGTCATTAGTATTTTTTGGGATTATTCTCAAGCCAATGGTGGAGTTTTTGGATGTAATAAAAATTATAAAGAATGAAATAGTATTGAAAACAAAGGAACATATTTTTGTTGAAAAAAATCACTATGTGTAATTTTCCACATTATTATATGATAATTTTCTAATATCTATAAAAAACTAAACCTATAATATCCTATAAATGTAATAATTTTTAATATTTATTTATTAAACTCATTATTAAGGGTTGTTAAGGTAACATTTACTCTTATATATATAGTTGTTTAATGGTTGTATTCATTGGGTTAAATAGACATGGGATATGTAGTTATGTGTGAAAAATTATGGAAGACCCCCTGGTGGGGGTGGGAGAGTGGGAGGGGTGGGGGTAAAAACATAAATGTTTTTTTAATCTCACTTTTTTAAGAATATTTTTCTATTATATGATTTTATTGTGACACATCCAACATTAATTCTAGAAAAAAATGAAAAATATATGAGTCATTATTTTACATGGCCATTCCAAGTGGTGTATATTTAAAAACAATATACTAGATTATGTGTCAATGTAGAAAAATCACTATCTCTCAATTTAAAAATTATTAAATCTAATTTGATATCTATTAAAATTTAAAACCCTAAAAATGAAATTTCATTACACTATTATATGTTTTGGTATATTGTAAATTAAAATAAATAAATAAAATAAAAAATACATGTTAGATAACTTCGTAATAATAGATTAAAATCATTTTTATAATTTTTTATATTTCATCAATGGATAGGCTTCACCATAATTTTTATATCCCAATTTCATTTATTTTTATGATTAAACACACATGACAATTTCAATCATTAATATTCTCTTTTCACATTACACTGTTGCATCCGTTTTTTTCTCACACCTGTCTTGTAATAATTATCTATATTAAAATATATGTCAATATCATTTTTCATTGTTTCACATTAACTCATGAATTTAGGTCTGTCACATCCATTTCAAACACATATTAAAACCCTAACTGAAATCATTATACTGGCTATCCACAAATTCCTCAATAAAAAGAGAAAAATATATTCAAATTTAATCTAACAACAAAATTTCATATTTCCAAATATGTTACTATGAACCCTAATATATTTGGGTTCAGTTAGGCCTGATGGTTGAGTTTTGGGGGGGTTTATTTCATGCACAACCATTAACATCATGTTTCCATTGCCAATCTTAATGGAACCCCCAAAATATTCCAACATCTGTAACATGGTAAAGAACTACATCCAAATAAATATTGTCACCACGGATTTTAGGCCTGATATCACATAGATACTCACATTTTTCAAGAGGATGGGAGGTTTGGATTATTGTACATTATTGGATGGAATTGTTACAAACTCTACTACTCTCTTATAGATTTAAGATATGTTCATGAATCTATTCTTTCTCTCGACATGGTTACAGTTACACAAAAAATATTAATTATTGGAAAAGTATAATTTTTTGTGAATAATAAAGGGATATTAATTATAAATCTATCCGTATGTATTTATTGTTCTTTAACTATTCCCCTATAATTCGATGATTCTTATGTGCTGAGGCCACACCACCAGACACTTCAGAGTTATCTAACACGTAGGGAGGTGGTAAGTATTTCAATGATGGGATAGATCTCTTATGAGATGTTCTATGTATCCTGTAATGTTTATGAATCAATATCTACATAGTTCAATAGAACCATGATTTTTAACATCATATGTATCAGACATTTGTGAGGGAACATATACACTCAAATATTTATGTCTGATTCTCGAGGAGACATACTACGTACCCTGGTTTTATCAAGAATAATATTTATCACAGTTTGATCATTACCTTCAGGTTAGACCCATAGTATATTTCTTAATATGTGATGTTTTATATAATTACACACATTGGGGGTTACAAGCTTAGAATTCCCAGGAAAGTGGAGGTTCATGATGACAATGATGCTTTCATTTCCATAGTGAAAGCCCATGTGATATCTACTATGTGTGATAAATAATTGATATCAGTTGATCAATATTATTTCATATGAGTATGAGGATTATGTTAATGTACTTCTGCTAGGGTGGTTAATATGGATTTTGGGCCTCTAAGAGGCATCCAACATATCCTGTATATGAAATAAATTAGATTTATTATAGTATAATTGATTTCTCACTCATCTTTAGGGGATATGTTGAATGAACATCCCATGGGAATTATTGGATCGTGATGGTTAAAATGATATAGACAATTTTAAACCTGCATTGATGTTTATTTCCATTTGAATTTGGGATCGGGCCTTAGGAAAGCATGCTATGTATCTGTTTTTTTTAGGGGGGGGGGGGGTGGATCTGAGTCCTTATAGTTCACTTGGAAAAGTAATTACATAATAATGTTTCCCTAGTAAGATAGAGGACTACGGTTAAGGTGATATTATTATTAAAACTCCATAATCCCTCCTGATCCATTCTCAGTGTGAGTAGTAAGCGATAACAAATAATCAATGTCACTTCTTGTACATATGAGAATTCAATGTCATGACTTCCCTTTCGGTTCATTATATAGATCTAGAAACTCAAAGAGTCATCCTACATATCATTATTATAAAAGGAATCAGTGATATCATAGTTCACTTTATTTAGGATTATAAAGTTATTTTTACATATTGATCACGACAAAAACAATGAAAAACGATACAATATCAAGTCACTTGATATAAATTTTCTTCTTAATATAGATCACAATACATGGGTAGGTTTCCTATATATCCTAGTTATGGAAAGAATTACAGTCATCGTAGCTCACTATATTGGGGCTTACACACTACCATTTACCTAATTATAGGGGATTAAAAATCAAGAATGGACAAGTTTACCATGTCTTGGGATTCCGTATAAGTGTTCTATAAAGAGAATGAACCATGGGGTGGTACCTGTATAACCTTGTTAGGGATATAGCTAGATCCATCATAGTTAACCTGATTGGGGATTACAAAATGAAATTTACCTATTGATCTAGGCCTACACATAGAGAAAAGACAAAATTTTCAAGTTCATGGAAGTGCAGTTGGTCATTATTAGAAATATCGAACCTCAGGATGTTTTCATGCATATTCTATTTACGGAAGGAATTAAATTCATCGTAGTTAAAATTATTGGGAATTATAAGTTTATGTTTCCCTATTGATCATGTTTTTCAAAATGACAAAATATAATGTTATCAAGTCATGGAATTCCTTTTTTGACATGTTCTTATTGCCTACCTCAAATGCATTGATTGTCTGCTTGACATGAATCTATTTATATCTATACATATCAGATAATATCTTCAAAGGATTTCCAATAAAATTGTATGATTCAATTTACTTGTTTGATGGACTTTACAAAATCAGGATGGAATTTTCAGTGGTTGGTATATGATAAAGGATGAACAGTCTGAAGGACATCCACAGACCTGGCTGGATAATCCTAGAAGCAATTGTTTGATCATATCTGACTTTTCATGAGGGTGTCATAAGATCCAATGGAATTTATTTGATATCAAAAAAAGTGGTGGAAAACACTTGGATGGAATTGTGAGAGTCAGAGTGAAATGTTTATAATGGTGTCACAAGTCTTGGTTGACATGTCTGGAGGACATAAGGAGTGTTAGATGGAATGCTCAAAGGGTGCCATAATCACTAGTTGACATGCCTAGGTACTACCACAGTAAAAAGATGACATGAAATGGGGATGCCATATGGTCATAGTGATATATCTGAAGGACACCATAAATCTTGGATAGATATCCTGGAGGGCTTCATGAGACAAAGGTGGGATGCCCAAGGGGTTCAATGGGACTTATGTTGACATATTAGGGGGAATTTACATGATCTAAATATTATTCCAATATATGATCCCATAATAAGGTATATATGTAATGGTTTTACCCAATGACCTATTAGGATCATGTATAATACACTAGGATCAGTTTAGATGTTATTTCCAAAGTTCTCCCAGATTTTATTCTTTGTTCAGGACATTATATTCTAAATCCTATGGTTTTCTCAAAGTTAGATTGAGTTATATATCTCATAATCTAGTGGATGTGTTGGATTTTCTTCAAAAATTATACCAAAAGATCATCATGTTATATATGAGTTATCATTTTAAGAACCTATTCATGTTTCATGATACCTCTGGTTGTTCATTAATATCTCTCCTTTTGGAAAATATTTTATACGTGAGATTAACCACTATGATAAATGCACTATAGTGTGTGGATGTGTCTGCGTCTTAGAGATTCATGGAGATTTTTTTAGGGTTGGGGGATTTATAGTCTCAACACCCTAGTTAATCAGAATTATTCTTGGATCATACAACCTGAATCTATGATAGTAAGGGAAGAGAGCCTAGGTGTTGTGTATCTTTGTGAGTCCCTCTCTTGGATAACAATATGATAATCATCTACTTTACAGTGACTGAGAGTCCATCTCGTCCACAACACTTTTATTACATTGTTTTCAAATAATGACGACTTAATGGGTCATGATGGAATGCTAATGGAATTCTATACTATCTGAACAAAATTTCCATGTGCCTTTTCATGATCATCGTGCCTCCTGAGACGCATTCACATGTTGATCATAGAATTTTCTAGGAGATTCTATGAGGTTCGGACTACATGTCATGGTCCTTCTATAAGAATGGCCTAGCATATCAAGGGGTCTTGAGAGAACATTCCCTTGATGAAATTAATGTGTCATGATAGTATTATAACCATGAGAGGCTCCCACCACTCACCTATACATTTCTTTTGGTTATTACTACAAAACATGGGGAAAATGTTAGTGTACAAGTATTATCGAAGAAAATCTATCTACCTCTTGTTGATGCATCTCATGAACAATAAATTTCCAATTTATATGTTTAATCATTTCATGTTTTATTCTATCTCTTTGTTCTTAAGGAGAAATAGTGGGAGTGAGAGGTCACCTAGTCATTCCTGAGGCTCTTCATGTGATGAGTATATAATGCCGATGGGATTTCTCAAGATGAGTTGGGCATGACACCGAGGTCTTATGGTGTATGAAAATTTATAGGGGTGCATCACATGATGTTTTATGATAGTGAGAGGCTCTCTCCTCCCTCCTTTATATTTAGTTTGTATTATTTTAGAAATGATGATGATCTCATGGGTTTATTTTTGGATGTTTTCTATGAAAATAATTATCCCCAACAATGATTCATAATATGTATTTTATATTTGAAAGAGTCCTCAGACATCTGGATATCGTTTTCATAATTTTTAATAATTTTTGGGTTGTTGTCAGGTGCCCACTGGTTGAAAAATAGCATGATCTGTGTGTTCTTTCCTGAATTCCACAATGTGATCAATGATTGTATAGGGAACCTTTAATGTTTTAAATGGAATGGATAAAAGGTTCTCCATGGGATCAAATATAGGTTATGCATTGCACATGGTTCCTTTATATGACATTATGATTGTCACACAATTGTGTATTTCGTGGAGGTCTACATGGTCTGTGATCCGCTACAACCTTCTTCTTCCATTTATTTTTTGGGGAAAATATTAACCATGTTTAAGTATTTATTATTTCATAAAATTTAAAATTCTCAAATGGAAAGTGTTAATAAATCCCCCCCCAATAAGTTCATCTATAGGGAAAAGGGCTCAGTACTAAGGAAATTATATTATAACTTGAGTCATTGATGGTGTCATTAATTAGTTTCATGGGTGATTATTTTATTTTCAGGTGACATGTGGTATTCTACATATTAAAATAAATATGTTTTGGAGATAAATTATTCACAAACTTCTTATTTTCCAAAAATGTTATCACCTTTATTCCATTACATCACCTTATCACATGAACATACCATAACACTAGATTACTATACATGATCATGATCCCTTTCAAATTAAACTACTTCTCATTACTCTTTATTCTCTATAACATTATCAACCCGAGGATGATATTTCTTTATGTAGTGGATTGAACTTTTGTTGTGGTAATGTTATTATCCTGATCATTACATGGGATCTTCTGTATTGATCATTTATCCCAATTAATATCACGTTTCTCTCACGGCTACTACTAGGTCACATGATTGAAAGTCTTCTATCATTCACAGAATTGATTATTTCAATACAGGTTTATGTAACATGTGATATCTTCAGGAGTCAGGAATTTCATGAATTCTATATGTGTTTCAGAAATCCATTGTTTATTCATCTGAGAAACATGATGATATAGGTATTTAATGTCATTCTAATGGTACTATTTTATTTTTATCTATCTTAAATATTTCACTTACCTCATTTGAAATTGATTTAGGCTAACGTCACTCTTCTCATAGATCTTCAAAGAGGGAGGTAAAAACAGAAATAACTCATCATGATATTATTCTTATGAGATTGGATCTGACATCCTACCATGAAAATAAGTCACTTTATTAAATATTTAAAATGTTTATTGGAAATAAAATCAGGGGCTATCCATTTTTTTAACTTCTACCTCTTTACATGTTTGGTCACACTGAAAATACTTCTATTCCTTCACCACAATCATCGTTTACCCACCTCCTAGAATCAAATGATCCATAACACCTTCTGGGTAAATATATATCAAGTGGCATATTGATTCTCTAAGGGAGACAGTGTGAGTGGAAATATACTAACATTCATGACCAAAAAAATTCATGGGACTGATTATTAATAGGATGAGGATGTTCATATATACCACTAAATAATGTGGAAGTCTTCCTCTAATTAGATGTTTTGGTGGGTTTTCATCTAGAAAATATGCTAATGAGTTAATAGTGGATCAGACTAGGGATAACCCTTCTAGGTGCAACACATTTCTTCTGAATTCAATAAGGAGTTGAAGAAAAGTAGAATGTACACGGTCGTCTGGATATCACTGACATCATCCAACTATTGTAAGGGTATGAAAATGGATATTTTTATTCATTGAAGTCCATATAAGAACACTCTCTACCTCATGACGGAATGGTTGTATTCACGACTTGGGATGAGGTGAATATCTGTGGTGCACCTATATTATGTGGGATTTATGACAAGTGTTTTCCCCCTATGGCCTTCCAGGGATGAAAAAAGGAATCCTCCTCTAAACCATGATATAATAAAGATGGATAATAAGGTTCTCCCAATATAGACTCTTCCTAGAGAAAATGTAGAGACCCGTATCTTGACGTACATGGACATTACATTACATTTGCGGAATACTTAGTACATTAAAAAAACACACACACACAAGGACCGTAATAGTTTAGTGTCTTTGGAAACTCGGACTATAATCTTCTAATCGTGGTGAAAGATCTTCAAAATCTCCCATAAAGATCTTTTTTTTATACCTAAAACCTTTCTTTATATCCTGGGGAAAAGAAAACATAAAAGGGTGAGCTCAAATGCTCAGTAAGGGTAAACAAAATAAATATCAATCACATCATATTCATAAGAACATAACATTTTGGAAATCATAACCTGCAAAAGAGAGCATAATTTCATAATCATGGGATAAATCATGGCAGTGAAAAAGTAATCCCAATAATCATAACTTAAAACCTGAAACTTTTTGGCATACACACATAATCATAGAGAATCATTTCTTGTTAGTAAAGACTCATTGCCAAGACTATCTTAGTGGACAAAGTCCCTTTCTGAATCGAGTTCACTCCTCGTTTCAGTCCTGTATCACTGAACCGAAATAACCTTCCGTTCCAGCCATGTCTATCTCATGAGATATAAAATCATTACCCAATGCATTGGAGGGAGATATAGGTCCCACCCATCTCATAATGAATCCTTTCTTATGTGTGCCGCATAATCATAAATCATACATTATCGCATAACCCATGTAATAAAAATGGGATTATTAAACAACATGACATCATAAAAAAATTCATATAAGATAAAGGAGTTTATAAAAATGTTTCCATCACAACATAATCAAATCCATGTAGTAATAGGGATAAAAACAGAACCCTTTTATTATCTTAGATGGAAAATAATTTTGATAAAATACTTGAACTTCATTCTTGAGGAAAATATCCTTTCTACTTCAAAAACATTTTTCCTTTCATAACATGTCATACGACTTTAAAACAAAAGAAGATGATTAAAAATAAACTTGAAAACTTGTAAAGGAAGCTTCTTGGAAATAATGTTTTAAAAATCCATTCATGCCATATAAGTTAAAAAAACATTCTTCGTACTTTTGTCGGAAAAGTCAAAAAGTACCTCGTACAAAAAACGACAAAAGATTCCTTTCATACATATTACTAAAACTCACCGAAGGGTAAAAATGGATTTTAAAAAATTGTAGGTGGATGGAAATAATATTAAAAATTGATGAAACATGGATGTGGATGATAAAATACACCCCAGTAAATACTTACGAATAAACAATCTCGGATAAAAATGAGATTGTGATATTTCCCTTACCTTATGTCCGACTTGTTTTGTAAGTGTACGAACCTCCTGTATAATGATTTAAATCATGTTATTGACTTATTCCAGAATCATAATCATTGTTATGATATCATATATGGTTCCTTATGAATTTATATTATCCGTTCTTTTGTAAATTCCATGTTAAAGAAGCGTTTTGGGTAAAATCGTTTTATTTATCGTAGGTGTTTTGACTTGTTGTTCTTGACATTATTATTACTTATATCATGATTTACTTACATACAGTATATAAAACATGATTTATATATCATATATATTCAGTATATATATATAGATAGATAAATGAAATGAAAAACACCGCTCATGGAGACGGTAGTCCGTACGTACGCATGAGCGCTGTTTTACTTTCCTTATTGTCTTGAAATGGAAGTAAGTAGATGACATACATATATATATATACATAAATCTAGTAGCTTTATAATGTCATATATTTCATTATTATTTCTTATATATACTTTATAATCATTCTTAAATGGTTAACATGGAGAATGAATCTCATCGCATCGTGGAGACGGTATTCCGTACGTACGCACAAGCGATGATATCATTTCCATAAATATTGAACTGAATTGGAGTGGATTATACAATATATCAGAATCAATATGATGTTGTAATAACAATGTATAGTTATTCTTTACACCATTATACCCATCCATGTAAGGTGGTGGTTGAAAATAGATTACACCACGGCGTGGAGACGGTATTCCGTACGTACGCACGCGCGGTGGTTTCTTTTTCCGTAGGATGGATAGATGGTGAAATAGGGTTGTTTCATACTTATAATAACATATCAGTATATGAGTGATACTGATGTTATTACTTCATAATGAAACAACCTAAGAAGAAGAAGTGGAAGAAGAAATAAAGATGAAAGAATTGGTAACAGTAATTACCTCTTCTTTGAAGCGCCTCTTTGAGACCTCCTCTTAGGGAAATAAAATTGGTCTTTGAGGAAGACCATAACCTCTAGGATGTTTCTAGGGAAGTGGAGAAGAGATTTTGGCAGGGGTTTTCCGAGCTTGAGTGCTCAAATTGGTGTGAGGAGAAGGGAGAGGAGGTGTCCTTTTATAGGGGAGGAGAGGGGCACCTTAGGAATATCTCAAAATATTATTTTATATTAAAGTCAAAATCGGTTTATAATGGTTCCAAAGGGTCTTATTTCGAAGCTAAAGTGGGGAAGGGTCGCAATAATATCAACCAATAAGATTTAGACATGTTTAGGATATTATTTTAACCTTATCAATTCGATTTAACTCTAAGTTAAATAATTTAACTTTTACCGTGTCTTTTTGTTTTCTTTCACTATATGGTTAATACACTTACTATAACATGCCAAACGAACCCTAAATTGTTTATTATTAATATATATATCCTTATCTAAGTCATTTGGCCGAACCTTAGATTTTTAGGAATAAAATAACAATTAATAATATAATATTTGATTTAAAAACTACTTTGTGTCAATTTTGACACTTTTTGATATATGATTTTTGTGAAAGTCATAACAGAATTATATGTTCAATCCAAGTTGATTAAATTAACACTAATATATCATAGTAACCTATAAAATTAGTGGAATTTATAAAAAGGCTTAAATTACATTTATTTTTGTATTTATATTATCAATTATGTCAATATTTCATTAATAAGATAATTACTGCATCATCTTTGTGTCATATATAAATTAACTTATTTGATGTATAAAAATTACAAATAAAATACCATCATGTAGGAAATCTTTTTATATTTCTAATGCATATTTACAATCGAATTTATCTTATGTATAACCCCATATTAAAAATGATTTACTTATTAAACTTTGATTTTAACTATTTTAACCCTTCTTTAAATAAATTAATAATAAATGTCCTAATCTAATTCAAGTGGGCCTAAATGGTCATATTTTATTCCTAAGTTTGTTTCTAGTCGAATTACACTTGTCAAATAGAATTAGGACATGTGTTAGGGTAATATTAATATCATATTTACCCTTAGTTACCCTATTTACTATTAACCGCGGTAAAAATAGTAAAAAGTTACTATTCACCAAAAAATTATTTTTATCTCATTGAACCACATTTTACTTACTGATATCAACCGTGTCTGTCGGATTTTTGAAATTCCATTCACAGAAGCGGTAAAATTATGTTTTATGCAAAATTCAGTTTTTTACCTACCACTTAGTGGTTTCACTATTCATCAAAAATTGAAAGTTTTCAGAAAAATACCAAAATTTCATCCTAAGCTATATTTCATATTCAGAATTCAAAAATGAAGTCTATTTTACCAAATTCATAACATAGAAGTTGCATTAATTAATTTTATAATTAAATCCCGTTGTTAAAACAAATAGCGTGTTTTTAAGAAACAATATCTATCAAAAGATTGACACTTGTTTATGTCTGGTTTAAATGTGCAATTACATCCAATGACCAACATTGTATTAAATTGTAAAAATATATTCTAAATATACTTTAAAACTACTCCAATTAATAAATTATCACTATTAATTATTTCGATTAAAAAAGTTGTTTTTTAATTATAATTTAGTAATTTTCACTATTCATCAGAATATGAAAGTTATCCGAAATGTACCAAAATTTCACCTTAGGCTAAATTCGATACTCCGAATCCAAAAATGAAGTTCATTTTGAAAAATAAGATTTACATAATTTTAAAAAGTGGTTATTACTATTCATACCGGCTAGTTTTAATAATATTTTAATAGCATATCGTTGTTTAGTGAAACTCGGTATTGCGTATTACACACGCTATCGAGGAAGGTCGCGATTGCATGTAATGCAAGGCAAGTCAAGGATGCGTATTGTTCAAGATCCTTTTGCTGTAGCGTACAACACAAGACATTAATAAAATTAAAAAGAATACTTTTTATAAAATCTTGGGCTGTTACAGAAAATGTATAATTCAAGACTTGGGAATAATTCATTATCATGAAGACTGTCCCTGATCTAGAAGATAAGAATTTGAAAGCTGAGATTATGAAGGACTCAAGTAGTGCATCAGGTACTTACTGGACGTTTGACGAGGAATGAAAATTTAGATTCTTGGAATGTAACATCCCCAGCTTCCATGGTATGCTTATCTTTGAATAATATAATATCCTACTATGTTTCTTGGATTGAATTATAGTACACCATGACTAATCAAACTAGACATTTAAAAAGATGTTATAAATAATAATACCCACTTTTTGAATTTTTATAAATTTTATAGTTCAAAATGATCTTCATTTTTTGATTCAGAATATCAAAATTATCATTGGGTGATTTTTCTTATTTCTAAAAAAACATTCACATTTTTATGGATAGTAATGAAGCCTACATTATTTTTTAAAACCAACATTTTATTCAAACAATTATTTTTAATTTAAGTTTATGTTAATGTCAAAATAGATATTTAATACCTATAGTAGTCTAAATCAATTGATTGGAGTCATTTTATAATACGATTAGTTGTATAAATTTTTACTGAATTTTTTAACGTCTTTTACACACCTTTAGGCACATTTTAAAATATGCATAATATGTAATTTTACTGCTTTGGTGAATTTAATTTAAAAAATCCAAGAGAAATTTCTATCATCATTAAGTAAATTTTCCTAATAGGATTAAAATAATTTATCTTGTGAATAGTAAATTTTGAATTTTATTTACCATAGATAAATATAAATATGGAAATTATAGGTAAAAATAATATTATAACAACATAAAATTACCCCAACACTTGTCCTATATCTATTGGATAAGTTGTTCCAAACAAAATCAACCTTACGACAAGAATATGACCCTTTTTAATCAACATGGGTAAGATTGGGACATTTATAATAATTTATTTATAGAATAGTTAAAAGTGTTAAATTCAAATTTTAATAACTAAAAAACTATTTAAATAGAGTTATCCATAATATAAATTCAACTAATAATACTCCTTAGAAG
The DNA here is from genome assembly GCA_963277665.1 of Viscum album. Classification (NCBI taxonomy): domain Eukaryota; kingdom Viridiplantae; phylum Streptophyta; class Magnoliopsida; order Santalales; family Viscaceae; genus Viscum; species Viscum album. The sequence goes on along the minus strand of OY728119.1, from coordinate 1,410,203,312 downwards.
GATAAAATGATTTTATAAATCATGGTATTATTTAATTGTTTTTAGACATTAAATTAATAAATTTTATAATGACACAATGCTGATGTATTAATTATTTTATTAAGGAAATATTAAAATAAACGAAATTATAAATATTAAAATAATTGTAAATTGAAACATTCTATGAAATAAACAAATTTTATAGGTGAATATTACATGTTAGGGTAGAATAAACTTGTTTTTTGAAGGAATCAAGTTATGCTTTTAACAAAAACCAATGACTAAATAGTGTCAAAATTGACATAACGGTGTTTAAAAAAATACTAATTTATTAAATTATATAATTGTTCTAAAAATATATAATTTATCAAATTGACTTAAATAATTTTACATATATAATTAATGTACCACTTCATGTTCTCTTGATATTTTATTTTAGCTATATTAATCATGTAGTATAAAAATACAAGAAGACAAGGTAAAACATAAACTATTTAACTAAGGGTTAAATCTATATCATATGGTTTATATGGTGACCTAAATATGTGAAAACCCAATTTTTTGAGAGGTTGTTGAACCATACTAATTTTATCATCAAAATAAATCAAATATGGAGAAATTAAAAACTGAATATAATTTTATAATAAATTAATATTTCAAGCTTTTCCTAAATTTCCATTCACCTATCTTATAAAAGGGCACATCGCCTCTTCATAAATTCACACCTCAAAAGACATTTTTCATTTCCAAAACCTGCCAAATGATTCTCCATTATACCCTCATTTAAACCAAGATGCCTTAAATTGACCATAAATCCAACCTAAGGATCTTCTTAGATCAAATCAATAGTAAGCACCTAAAGAAGAGGTAATTATTTCACCACATTTAATGTTACTTTCTTATTCTACTTCATTGTTATTTGTTGCATCCATAAAAAATAATAACTCTATTACCTTATACATAATGAGATATTATTATAAATATGGTACCACCATATTCATTATTATTTCAATCATTCGAATGACAATTTCACCATGCATACGTATGTATGACTTACCATCTCCACATCGTGGAGTAATTTGTTATTCAACACTACATTATTGGGATGGGTATAAAAATGATGATTATTGATTTAAATAATTTATATTACAAGTTAATTATAATATATATAAAATTTACCACCCAATTACATATGATTTCACAATCAATATAATTATATTTTTGCTCGTGCGTACGTACGACTTACCATCTCTACGATGTGATTAGATTCATTCTCCATCATAACTATTCAAGAATAATTTTGATTTGATGATTAGAAATAAGTTATAAGTACATAATATAATTATGTATAAGAATTAAATGAATCTTATCCATAACAATCATTACTTACATAAAAAACATATAAAGTAAAATGAATCAGTTAACACCAGAAATAATGATAATACTAAAATATTATTAACAAAGAAATATTAGAGGATCATATATGATATAATATTAATGTATGCGGTAAATTTATATTTTAATAAAAATTATTTAACCATTATAAAAAGGATATGTGACCTTTTAAGCTTCCCTTACATGATTATAAGAATATTTTTGAAATAAATGTTTTCTTTTAAAATTATATGTATTTTAAATGATTTAAATGTATAAAGATATATTTCTCTAAAATAGTATTTGGATTGAATTCATCTATTTCAACATATATTGGTGGATTTTATGTTTAATTGAAGTTGATTTATCAGGATACAATATCCCATATTACATTGATAGTTTTACAAAATTTTCGAATTTATATGCGCTATTTTTATGTCATTCATGGTTAATAGTTAAGCTATTTGCCTTTAATATTCTACTTTAATATGAATGTTTATGTTTTCCTTCACCCTTTTGATATGAGGAATTCATTGGACATAATAAGTGATGGAAATGGCCCTCTATAGCCCCTTGATGCATCAGTAGGTAAAATGAGACAAACTACTATCTTATCACAAGGCATTGAAAATATTTGTATATTTAGTCCTGACATGAGGTCTTGACTATATGTTTATGATGTTCGAAATTATGCATTCCATAATGATGAGATTAGCTAATGATATTACATGTGATAATTTTACTTGTATAATATCTATGTGAATAATTAAATGACCTTATTTGATTTATCTTTTCCATATTATGATGAAGTATTTGTTTTAATGGAATTTGTTTTAGACTTATTCATTTCCTTAAATTTTTATGATTATTTATTATAGTTGACCCTATATTGTTATCCTCACTGATCATATGAGCTCACCCTTATCTTATATATTATTTCTCCCAGGATGTGATGAAGTATATTATGATTATCTCGTATTGATAGGATACTGGGATATGAGGGTGTTCAATGGAGACACAATGTTGCTTTTTCATTTCATAATGTAATGTAAAACTTATGTATGTATCTAGTACATCTAAGGATACTAAACTTATAGTTATTTAGGGAATTTATGTCTTTTGATCATTCTAATGTTATGTAATAATGCATCCACTTAGAGTTACTGGGGTTAGGGAGTTACAATTGGTATCTGAGGATGTTTAGTAAAATCCATGGTATGCAGATTTTAAAAAACCTTGATTAGAGAACATTAACCTATGATAGACTTTGATGATTAGAATAAGAGATTTTTTTGGGTAATATAGATATTATGTGGGTTTTTATTGAAATAAATCCCTATCTAGATACTACAAGTGGACATGGTTCTAGAACATATTTACCTAGGAGTAAAAACTCCAAAAAGGAGTATCAGGCTAGACTCGGCATATCCTAGTATACGACAATGGCCTTACTGTGCACCTGGATTGATATTTCATGGGGATATAATTAGGATAATTAAAATTTTATTCACAAACCATTATGTAAGATTTATTAGCAAATACATCCCCAAAGAAATTTTTTTTATGATTATGGATTACATGCATACATTTTTCAATTTATATTATGTATTTTAGATGATGGTAATTATGAATTGTTATTCATATATTGATCTTGTATATGTCACTATTTATAAATTATTCCAAGTGGTGGGAATAGAAACCATATAAAAACATGTACTCCATGTAGGGAATTATATCCCATTAAAGATAATTATAGTGGAGCTATTGCTTCAACTAGTGCTGAACAAATTACAACCAAATTTGGACAAATCAATCAGGATATGAATAATAACATTAACAATATGGAGCAACCTGATCCAAAATGTGGAGGATCAATGTTAGACCACTTCAAGAGGCATCAGCCACTAATATTAAATAGTTCTAAAAAAATTTAGCTGAGCAATGGATATGTTCTTTAAGAAAACTATTTAATTCTTTGGGGAGTAGAGGAAGAGAAAAAGTTGTCATGACAGTTTATTTCCACTCAGGAGATGAAAATCAATGGAGGTCATTAATTCAAAATACAAAGGAGGTTAAATTTTTTTTATAATGAAATTGAATCCATTATCTTTAGAGAAGAAATATCACCATCTGATTCTAATCAAGATCAACCAACAATAGATCTACTAAATTAAATTATTGGGGAAAAAGGGAGTGACATAACAATGAGTGAGGAATGGAACGTTGAAATAGAAGATATACATATTGTGCATGTATATATTTATGTGTCTCGAGAAAATTTACCAGGACATCATCCAAAATAGGAAATTGAGTTTTCCATTGACTTAATTACTAATTCAAGGCCCATATAGAAGACTCATTATAGAATGGCCACTAAGGAATTAGTGGAACTAAAATAAAAACTAGAGGATTTTAGTAATAAAGGATTTATTCACCCTAGTGTTTCGTTACATAGATCCCCTGTTATTTTTGCGAATAAGAAAGATGGATTGTGGAGGTTGTGCAACGACTCCTGGGAGATCAATGTAATAACAACAAAGAACAAGTGTCCCCAACCTCGTATTGATGATCTATTTGATCAACTTCATGGATCTTAATATCTATAAAATATTGACCTACAATCTAGATATCATTAGTTGTGCATGAGGAAGGAAGACATTCTAAACAAAACCTGTTGAACCATGTTTTGGAATTATGAGTTTACTGCAATTCCTTTTGAATTGACTAATTCACACATTGATTTCATATACATAATAAATAGATTTTTAAAATAATATCTTGATGAAATTGTATTGGAATTTATTGATGATATATAGGGATACTCCAAAATCTTTGAAGAGCATGAAACTCACATGAGCAATATTTTAAAAACTCTATGAAAAAATCAATTATATGGGAGGTATAGAAAGTGTGAATTCTAGATTTAATAAATTTATTTTCATGTCCATATTTTCTCTATGGATATAATCTATGTTTATCCTTAAAAGAAAAGAGAAATTCATGAATGGACAACACCGATGAGTATAACTATGGTATGCATTTTCATTGGTTTTGTAGGTTAATATGGGCATTTCTTATTGAATTTTGACTAATTAGATTACCCATTAACCAATATCACACACAATGGGGGTAAATTTGTTTATAATATAGGGTGTGAATAATTTTTGGAATAATTGAAGACATCATTATTAAATGCTCCTATCATGACTCTACCATCAAGGAATGATGGGATTCTTATTTATATTGATGCATTAATGAAATTACATGGTTGTGTCCTTAGGCGGAATGATTGAGTTATTGTCTATGCATCATGATTGATCAAAATTCAGGAAAAAAACTCTACCATTCATGATCATTAGTAAGTAATTGTAATTGTTTCTCTAATGATATTGATACACTATCTCTATAGTGAAAAATGTGAGATATAAACTAATCACAAGAGTTTGAAATATATTTTCTCATAGAAATAACTCAACCTGAGGCAATGTTTATGGCTTTATCTACTCATGTATTATGATTTCACAACTCACTTCCAATTTTGAAAGGAAAAAAATGTGGAATATGATTTGACAATAAATTATAATGGAGTTATGAAGAATATGTGAGTTGAAAGGGATACTTTGTTCCTGGATCTAGTAAAGATGGATATTTGAATAATCATAGATGGTGAAACCACAATTATTTTTAAAATATTCACCAAACCAAATTTACAAAAATGCATAAAAAGTTATCATACTGATGATGCAGTGTTTCAAAGGAAAATTGATGTTTTGAATGAAGGGATATTGACTGATTTCGTAATTGAAGAATAAATTTTTAAATTTGGGAAGAGGATTTGTGTTGGCGATATACATGTTCTAAAAAGGGAATTGTTGGATGAGACCCATATCTATAATTTCCCCATACACTTTGGTAACACTAATATGTATAGAGAATGGAAGGAAATTTTTTTGTGGGATTACATGAAGATGGTGATTTCTTGTTATGTGTCAAGATATAAGGTTTTTCAATATTTGAAGGGGGTGACAACATCCTATAGGATTCATGCAACCTCTTCGCACACCTATGTGGAAATGGAAAGATATTATGATGGAAATTTTCATGGGGATACCAAAGACTCCATGAAGAAATGATGAAATATGGGTCATTGTTGTTCATATGACCAAGTCAGCACATTTTATTATTATAAGATAAGATTTATCATTGAACATTTAGCCAGACTATATAATAATGGAGTTGTAAGACTTCATAGTGTACCCCTATCGATTGTTTTGGATCATGATCCCCAGTTTACATCATGTTTCTGGAAAGGTCTTCAGAAATCCTTTGATAATGAACTTCGTCTGAGCTCTTCCTACCTAACTCAAATTGATGGACAATCAGAATGGACTATTCATACCTTATAGAAAAGGTTGAATTATTTCTCACATGACCATTAATGTATGTGGGATCAATATTTAACTCTAGTATAATATTTCAATAACAATAGCATCCATTCAATTATATAGATCTCACCATATTAAATGTTATATAGAATGTGATGTTGCACACAATATTGTTGGGATGATGTTGGTGAAAGAAATCTTGTTGGACCAGAACATGTTTAGGAAACAATGGAAAAGGTGATGATTATCCAAACCCACATCACAATATCTCAATATAAAAAATATCTTTGTCTATAACTGGAGGATGCATATGTAATTTCAAGTAAGAGATCATGTTTTCTAAAAGGTATATCAATGGAAGGGTGTTATAAAATTCGGTAATAAGGGTAAATTATGTCCCATGTACATCAAAAAATTTAATATTCTATAACTAATTGCAGTTGTAGGTTTCCATTTGGAAATGTAGCTAAATCTCTCCAATGTTCAAGATGTGTTCCACGTATCACTGTTGAAAAAATACATGCCAGAGCTAACAAATGTGCTCACCTATAATGAAATAGTACTGCAACCCAGTCTATCTTTTGTGAAGCACCTATCAAGATTATTGATAGCAGAGAACATGTGTATAGAAACCAGATGACTTGTTTGGTGAATGTTATTCAGAGAAACCATAAAATGGAAGAGGCAACGTGGGAACCTGAGGAACTTATGATGAAGAACCACCTGAGTCATTTTATGCAGTAATATTCTAGAAATTTTGAAAGAAAAATTATTTTATGGAGGGAATAATGTAACACCCCAAGCTTTCATTGTATACTTCTCATTGAATAATACAATAACTTGCGCTGTAGGCAGCTCTTAGTTCTAGCACACCATGACCAATCAAAATAGAAGTATAAAAAAGATGTTATAAATAGGAATACCTTAATTGGAAATTTATAATTTTTTTAAATATGGACTTCATATTTGGATTCAGAATATCAAAATTAGCTAAGGATTAATTTTTTGTTTTTCTAAAAACATCAAATTTCGAATGAATAGTAAAGAACACTGCGTTACTGTTTTTATAAGGCCCCAACCTTAAACCTTACTTAATATTGAATTAAATGAATAATTCACATTGAGGATCTTTTCAGGTTTAGATTTTTAGAGAATTAGGACATCACTATTACATCTCAAAATATTACAAAGTAGTCACTTCTACTAAATTTCCATAAAATAACAACTATTACAAAGAAAAATGTCTAGTTCTATGTATTAGATAGCATGACTTTCCCTTGATCCCATCCTTGACACTATTCCACATTAAGTCTTATGAAAAAAAATTCAAAAAATCTTAGGGTGAGCATAAAAAGCTCAGCAAGGGATACACAAAGAATGAAAACTGTTAGTTTTTTCAAAGCAACAAGTAAACCATGTATACCTTATCAATGTAATACCTTTCACCTTTAGGAAGTAGAAAAAACTATTCACTGAATAAAATATCATTAATTACCCTTTTTTAACCAAAATATTACCATAAAAACCCTATAAAGAACACATAACATATAAAGGTAACTTGGGACATAAACATACTTAAATGGAATAACCATACGATCGACTTCCACACTTACTTAATGGAATAGCCATACGGCCGACTTCCATACCCAATGCATTGGAGGTTATAACGTAACCACCCGTCCTGGTATTCAAGAAACCTCCAATCATATGGTTTATCACATAACCACCCACAAAATGTCCATGTACCATCATTGCACATAAAATATTGAAAATGAAAACATTTCAATAACAACATTTCATTTTCAATCAAAATAAGTAATTCCAAGATATTGAATTAATCAATCCATTTTCAAAAATCATTTAAAAGATATTTTTGAATCAAAGTGTCCCATACCACATTGAAGCTTTTATTGGAATTATAATTTTAAAACATTACTGTACATATAAATAAATACTGAAAACCATTTTGAAAACATGGACATTAAAGATAAAGAATTAGAAAAATAAATCATTAAAACATTTTAAAGGATATTTTTGTTAAAGAGTTTTTTAACAAAATGAGAGACTCTTGAATACAAATAATTACAGAATAACATTTAATCCAAACTTTATAATATCATGAGAATAAAGGGATTCATGATATAATATGTCAAAGGGCAGTATACACACCATATAAGACTGAATTGGTGCATAACAACAATGAAGTCTCAAAAGAAATGTAAAATGAGATGAAATCCATTATAAAGAAGGTATCTTTAAATTAAGGATAAATCAATCTCAAAATTATCTGTAAAAAATATAAATACACCCAATATAAGTGGATATTAAGTGTAAAACAATCAAAGATCATTCACACATATTCAACGGATGACATATTCAATAACTATATGTTGATCCCAAAGAAATCTAAATTGGGTTATGAAGTTCCCTTGGTAAAATTTGACAGCCTAACGGCGTCACATAAAATTTTTCAAAAAGGGTTGATGAGAGAGATAAAGGGTATCTCATCTCATGGAAATAAAATTTACATAAATAAGGATATAGAAGAACATATCACAACATAATAGTATGTGAATTAAAAGACATAACAAAAGAAGTTTTTTAAAAACAGGAGGGTGAAAGGTCCCCTTACCGAGTTGGGTAACTTTCAAAAAGTAAACCCCATGGAAGAAGGGTTATACAATGAAGATGTAAATACCAATAAATGAAATTATACTACACAAAGGTTATAATAATGGGCATTACAAACACCACTCAACGGAAATAGTGGCAAATGAAGCATAAATGTCACGTGAATAAAAGTGACATAAAAAATACCTTACGAAAACTCGGCAGCCTAACGGCGCCCCTTCAACCATCCAAAAATGGATTTATGAGATCAAATAGGGTCTCTCATAACATTAAAATAAAAAGTAAAGTATGAGGAATATAAAATAGCATCCCCAAACATATGAAATATGGGATTAAATGACATAAAGGAGAGTACTTAAAAAGAAATAGAGAGGTTGGATCCCTTACCTCGGGTCCTACTTGACTCGATCGTTCTTTAACGTCTTGAATAATAAACTTGAGTTAATTTCCACTTTCTTAAGAACCTTTTTCAAGTTCATTATTCCTTTTATATCACTTATTTCCATGTTATAAACATTATGTAATCATTTATGTTAATAATTTTTGTTTTGTCGATATTTGGTTCTTAAGTCGAAAGTGGACTTCTTACAATTACATGTTTTTCGTGTGGTCAAAGGTTCATTATATCCAGAATGATATTAATGATTTGGATATCATATATATCATATATATCTAGAATATACATGTATTTATAATATTACATAATCATTTATAGGTATGAAAAGAAATGCACCATTCATGGAGACCGTTAGCCGTACGTACGCATGAACGCTACTTTCATTTCAATGTCATATTAATGGAATTAAAACCAAATTATAGGTATGTATATTTTAATTACATAATTATATTCATCATTAATATTTAACATAAATCATATATAATAACTTTAAATACATCCAATATACATCCCACATAATTCATTAACGAATCAAATCACTTTGAGGGGGCGGTAGTCCGCACTTCCTAAAATGAAATTATCATGTTTACCCACAATGGAAACCATAAAGGTATGCCACAAAAGAAAAATACAGAAGCATAAGTAAAACATAAACATATTATATATCAGATATAAATATAGTGACATATTAATGGCCACCTTTGAAGGTGGTATATGAGTGTTGAACAATCATCGTTTCTTGAGGCAGAAATTCGCCATCCAAAGAAACAATATGTTCTTTAACCATTAGATGTAGGTGTGTGTAAGTGTAGCTCGAATTATTCTTATAAAAACATCCTAGAATATTTAATAAAATGGATTTGTCACAAAAGAAATGAATAAAAAGAGTTTAGGGGGTTGGGGAAACAAAATTAAACAAAAGAACACAGGTGAAGACATTACCTTAAAATCGGGTAACTCTTTTTGATTTGATTTCAAAGGCTTCCTTGGGAAGACTTATGCCGAAAGGGAGGATTCTAGGAGTAAGATAGGGATGTGTAGAGACAAAATGGGCAGATCTTGGCCGAAACAAAGGCTTGAGTGGTGTGGGTAAGGTGATAGTGGTGGGGGACTTTTATAAGAGGAGAGGAGTGACACTCTTGGAAAGTAAAGAAATGTTACTTTATTTTAAAATGATTTTCGGATTTAAAAGCCCCACATTGATATAATTCAACGATAAGGTGATAAGGGTTCTAAATATACCCATCCTATAGGTTTTTGACATGTTTATGTCTTAGTGGTTACATTATCCTTTCATTTCATTTAAATCGTTAAATAATGAGGTAATCGCTGCATCATCATGATGTCATAAATAGTATAATTTATTTAATGTCTAAAAATTATATAAAAAATACTATGATGTCGTAAATATTTTTATCTTTCCAATGACTATTTTTAGTCAAATATCTGACTTGTATAACCCCATTTAAAAATTAGTTTTATTAAAATAACTCATGTTTGTGTCATTTTTACTTTTACATTAAATAAAAAGATATTAATGTCATTTTCCATCCAAAGTGGCACCATGGGGTCCCCAAGTTGACCCATGGATTTTCTTGGTCATCCATGACACATCAAATAAGGGCATGACATGTTTCATGCTCATCTCATATTATGAAAACATTATTTTTACCTTAAACTACACTAATTACCTTTAATTGTGATTAAAAATTTAAAAGTTTCTATTCACCAAAAAATGATTTTAATCCCATTGATCCAAATTTTAATTCTTAATGAAAACCATGTATGTCAGATTTTGCAAATTCAAAACACAGAGGTGGCAGAGTTTCATTTAAACGAAAAATCGGTTTCTTTAACTACCACTTAGTGGTTTCACTTTTCATTAAAAATTTATGTTTTTCAGAAAAATACCAAAAATTCACCCTAAGATATATTTGATATTCTGAACTAAAAAATGATGTCTATTTTACAAAATTCAAAACATATAAGTTGCATTAATTATTTTAATAATTAATTCCTTCTGTCAAAACAAATAGCGTGTTTTTAAGAAACAATATCTATTAAAAGATTGACACTAGTTTAAGTCCAATTTCGAAGTGAAATTAATTCCAATGACCTGTATTGGATTAAATGGTAAAAATATATTCTAATTTTACTTTAAAAACAATTCAAAAGATAATATAATCATATAAATAAATTATATTAAGAAGAGGTTTTGAATTAAAATACAAATTTTTTCACTATTCATAAAAAATTAACTTTATCGGAAAGATACCAAAAATTTACACAAATTAAAATTTGATGTCTCGATTATAAATAAGTATTTTATTTTTTCAAATATAACAAATAAAATTGTCAAAAATTGGATTTAATATAGGTTCTCCATCAAAAGGTGGTCAATCGACCTTCTAAAGAATATTAGAATGTTTACGCTTAAAATTGAATTCATTCACATTTTTAATCCTCTATCATTTATTGTAAAAAGTAAAAATAGTTGACAAACATATATAATCATTTTGTAGTTAGTTCTATTCATTCCCTCCATTACAACGGGTTGGAGTTAACTACCATTTAAAATAATATTATTTTATTATTATAGTGCAACGTAAGATTTCAAAGGAACTTGTTGTTGCATATTGGGTAAGCCATCCAGCATAGCGTTCCCATTAAATTAATATTAACATTTTATTCACAAATAGGGATAAATATAAAAATTTCATATTATTTATTTAGCTGGGGTGTTACATCCTTCCCCCCTTTTGGGAGTTGAGTCCTCACAATTTTAAAATTGGGCTCGGAAACATCCTTGAAAGTCCCACATCAGAACAAGAGTCGGTAAAACAATCACTTTAAAATAAAGAAAGAGAAGTACAAAGGTCACCCGAGTTAACCCATGCTAGGATTCCATGTAGGAAAACATGGACATAGAGGAGAAAACATAGGGTAATTTTCTGATGGAGAGTGATATAAAACATGTTTAGAGAAAGTTAACCATAGGAAAATCACAAACTTGTGATGGGTTAAATGGTGTTGGATTCCCCAGTAGGAAAAGTTAACATAAAACATTTTTGTTTTAAGTTACTCTTCATTGACGAATTTATTTTTGAGCTTAAATAAAACATAAGGAAACATTCTTACATGTCATGTTGACTTTCATCTTTTACTAGATTTCTTACAGAAACTCATATTTTCTCCAAAAGACGAGTATTTAGGAAGACTTTTTCACATTACGAGTACTATAATCAACTTCTAGAAAATCACCTAATCCACAAAAGAGAACTATATACTTCCCATGTCTTTATAATTTGACCAAAACCAAAACCAAAAAGGTTAGTACAAGGTCAGATAATCCAGAAAAGGTTAACCCATTATCAAAAGAAAATATATTCTTAATCTCCAAAATGTGTCGAACAAAACCCAAAGTTCAATGAGGACCATTCTATAAACAATTTGTCCATAAAACTATTCAAAGTAAACCAAACTAATATTGAAACTCAAATATTAGAAGGATTTAGTCACATAGTCTTCCATGTTAAATCGTAACATTTATCTCCAAACAACATCAGTTTCTATTGAAGTCTCGTATTGAAATGTAATTAACCTAATCACATATCCTCCATGATAGGTTAATAAATTTCCATAAATAACCCAAAATCAATTTACTCTTAATTCATAAAAGCAACTAACTAAAAAGAATCAGTCAAACTAACCAGGGACTTCACGTAGTCAAGTGGTAGGCGATAAATACCAGTTGCAGTTTGGTTGTGGGTTCGATTCCCACAACTTTGTCCATCGTGACGGGTTGTCACACGGTCTATGTGTTTTCCTTTTTCCAAAACTACATAATTTTTAAACATTCCCCAAAACGAGATAAAATCTTCAAAAATGATCATAACATATTTTAACCTCAAGTTTATCTCATGCCTTTCATTTTCCATCATATCATAGAGTAACCCATAATTACTTAAAAAGTAGGGATCATATAAATCCCTAATGGTTACCTTTATAATTATTACATGAACTTCCACATCAAGTTGGTCATCTCGTACATGATGCATTAGATAACTCACCAAGGTTCAAGTGGTTTATCATGAATCCTTGATAGTTGGTTTAGCACAACCACAAGATTCGTCATTGAATCCCCCATTTCAACCAGTCTCTTAATCAGAGAACCACCACAGTTTCCATCAAACCCATTGTCACTTTGGTGCCTGCTTGATCCATCCATTTACTAAAAATATAAATGTCAGTGTCTGTATATCAACAAAATCATCATGTACTAATGAGGAATATAAACACTAAGATATACTTACTAATTCACTTTATCTAAAACTAGGACTCTTTCTGAAATCCTAACCATTATGGTAATGTCACTTATTCTTAGAGAATACCGTATCCTCTAAAGTTATTTAAACCGACCTCTGATACCAACTATAAGCCCCCGACCTTAAAAATTACTTAATATTAAATTAAATAAATACTTCATATTGAGGATATTTTCAGGTTTAGAGTTTTAGAGAATTAAGACATCACTATTACATTTCAAAAGATTACAAAGTAGTCACTTCTACTAAATTTCCATAAAATAAAAACTCTTAAAAAGAAACATGTCTACATCCATTTATTAGATAGCATGAATTTCCCATGATCCAAGATTTGACCCTATTCCACATTAAATCCTGTGAAAAAAATTTCATAAAAACATGGGGTGAGCATAAAAAGCTCTGCAAGGGATACAAAAATAATGAAAATTGTTAGTTTTTCAAAGCAATAAGTAAACCATGTATACTTTATCAAAGTAATACCTTTCACCTTTAGAACGTAGTAAAAACTATTCACTGAATAAAATATCATTACATACCCTTTTGTAACCAAAAGATTACGATAAAACCCATATAAAGAACACATAACATATAAAGGTAACTTGGGACATAAAAATACATAAAAGGAATAACCATATGGTCTACTTCCACACATAATTAATGGAATAGCCTACGACAGACTTCCATACCCAATTCATTGGAGGTTATAAAGTATCCACCCGTCCTGGTATTCACGGAACCACCCATCATATGGTTTATCACTTAACCACCCGTAAAATGTCCAAGTACCATCATTACATATAAAATATTGAAAATATAAGAATTTCAATAACAACATTTCATTTTCAATCAAAATAAGTAATTCCAAGATATTGAATTAATCAATCCATTTTCAAAAATCATTTAAAATAGATTTTTGAATCAAAGTGTCCCATACCACTTTTAAGCATTTATTGGAATTATAATTTTAAAACATTAATGTCCATATAAATAAATACTGAAAACCATTTTGAATACATGGACATAAAAGATAAATATTTAGAATAATAAATCTTTAAAACATTTTAAACGATAATTTTGTTAAAGAGTTTTTAACAAAATGAGAGACTCTTGAATACAAATAATTACGGAATAACATTTAATATGAACTTTATAATATCATGAGAATAATGGTATTCATGATATAATATGTCAAAGGAGTGTATACACACCATATAAGAGTGAATTGGTGCATAACAACACTGAAGTCTCAAAAGAAATGTAAAATGAGATAAAATCCATTATAAAGAAGGTATCTTTAAATGAAGGATAAATCAATATCATAATTATGTGTGACAAATATAAATACACCCAATATAAGTGGATATTAACTGTAAAATAATAAAAGGTCATTCACACATATTCAATGGATGACATATTCAATAACTACATGTTGAACCCGAAGAAATCGAAATTGGGTTATGAAGTTCCCTTGGTAAAATTCGACAGCCTAACAGCGTCACATAAAAGTTTTTCAAAAAGGGTTGATGAGAGAGATAAACGGTATCTCATTACTTGGACATAAATTCACATAAATAAGGATATAGAAGAACATATCCCAACATAATAGTACGTGAATTAAAAGACATAACAAAATAAGTCTTTTAAAAAGAGGAGGGTGAAAGGTCCCCTTACCGAGTTGGGTAACTTACAAAAAGTACACCCCATGGAAGAAGGTTCATAAAATGAAGATGTAAATACCCATAAATGAAATTATACTACACAAAGTTTATAATAATGGGCAGTACATACACCACTCAATGTAAATAGTGGCAAATGTACCATTAATGTCACGGGAATAAAAGTGAGATGAAAAATACCTTACGAAAACTCTGCAGCCTAACAGCGCCACTTAAAACTTCCAAAAATGGATTTATGAGATCAAATAGGGTCTCAGAATATATGAAAATAAAAAGTAAAGTACGATAAATATAAAATATCATCCCCAAACATAAGAAAGATGGGCTTAAATGACATAAAAGAGAGTACTTAAAAAGAAAGAGAGAGGTTGGATCCCTTACCTCGGGTCCGACTTGACTCGATCGTTCTTTAGCATCCTGAATAATAAAATTGAGATAATTTCCACTTTATTAAGAACCTTTTTCAAGTTAATTATTCCTTTTATATCACTTATTTCCATGTTATAAACATTATGTAATCATTTAAGTTAATAATGTTTGTTTTGTCGATATTTGGTTCTTAAGTCGAAAGTGGACTTCTTACAATTACATTTTGTTCGTGTGGTCAAAGGTTCATTATATCAAGAATGATATTCATGTTTTGGATATCATATATATCATATATATCCAGAATATACATGTATTTATAATATTAAATAACCATTTAGAGGTAAGAACTGAAATTCACCGTTCATGGAGACGGTAAGCCGTACGTACGCATGAACACTACTTTCATTTCTATGTCATATTAATGGAATTAAAACCAAATGAGAGGTATGTATATTTTAATTCTATAATTATATTAATCGTTTATATGTAACATAAATCATATATAATAACTTTAAATACATCCTTTATACATCCCACATATGGAATTAACGAATCAAATCA
Source organism: Viscum album (assembly GCA_963277665.1). Lineage (NCBI taxonomy): Eukaryota > Viridiplantae > Streptophyta > Magnoliopsida > Santalales > Viscaceae > Viscum > Viscum album. Next base: position 1,410,187,615 of record OY728119.1, on the reverse strand, counting down.
CTTTGAGGGGGCGGTCGTCCGCATTTCCTAAAATGAAATTATCGTGTTTACCCACAATGGAAACCATAAAGGTATTCCACAAAAGAAAAATACAGAAGATTAATTAAAACATAAACATATTATATATCATATATAAATATAGTGACATCTTATTTGCCACCTTTGAAGGTGTTATATGAGTGTTGAACAATCATTGTTTCGTGATGCAGAAATTCGCCATCCACAGAAACAATATATTATTTAACCATTAGATGTAGGTGTGTGTGTGTTTAGCTAGAATTATTCTTATAAAAACATCCTATTATATTTAGGCAACTGGATTTTTTACAAAATAACTGAATAAAAAGAGTTTAGGGGGTTGTAGAAGCAAAATAAAACAAAAGAACACAGGTGAAGACATTACCTTAAAATCGGGTAACTCTTTTTTATTTGAGCTCAAAGGCTTCCTTGGGAAGACTTCTGCCCAATGTGAGGATTCTAGGAGTAATATAGGGATTTGGAGAGACAAAATGGGAAGATCTTGGCCGAACCAAAGGCTTGAGTGGTGTGGATAGGGTGATAGTGGTGGGGGCCTTTTATAAGAGGAGAGGATGGGTACTCTTGGAATGTAAAGAAATGTTACTTTATTTTAAAATGATTTTAGTATTTAAAAGGTCACACATTGATATAATTCTAGGATAAGGTGATAAGGGTTTGAAATATAACCATCCAATAGGTTTTTGACAAGTTTATGTCATAGTATTTACATTTTCGTTTCATTTTATTTAAATCGTTAAATAATGAGGTAATCGCTGCATCATCATGATGTCATAAATAATTTAATTTATTTAATGTCTAAAAATTATATAAAAAATAATATGATGTATTAAATCTTTTTATCTTTCCAATGACTATTTATAGACAAAAATCTGACTTGTATATCCCCATTTAAAAATTGTTTTAGTAAAACAACTCATGTTTGTGTCATTTTTACTTTTACATTAAATAAAAAGATATTAATGTCATTTTCCTTCCTAAGTGGCTCCATGGGGTCCCCAAGTTGACCCATGGATTTTTTTGGTCGGCCATCACACATAAAATAAGAGTAGGACATGTGTAGAGCTCATATCATATTATCAAAACATTTTTTTTACCTTAAACTACACTAATTATCTCTAATCGTGATTTAAAATTTAAAAGTTACTATTCACCAAAAATTATTTTAATCCCATCGATCCACATTTTACTTCTTAATGACAACCATGAATGTCAGATTTTTTAAATTAAAAACCCATAGGTGGAAAATTTTCATTTAAATGAAAAATCAGTTTCTTTAACTACCACTTAGTGGTTCAATATTCATCAAAAATTGATGTTTTTCAAAAAAATACCAAACATTCACCCTAAGCTATATTTGATATTCTGAACTCAAAAATGATGTCTATTTTACAAAATTCAAAACATATAAGCTGCACTAATTAATTTAATAATTAATTCCCGATCTCAAAACAAATAGCGTGTTTTTAAGAAACAATATCTATTAAAAGATTAACACTAGTTTAAGTCCAATTTCAAAGTGAAATTAATTACAATGACCACTATTGGATTAAATGGTGAAAATATATTCTAATTTTACGTTAAAAAAAATTCTAAAGATAATATAATCATATAAATAAATTAGATTAAGAAGAGGTTTCGAATTAAAATACAAATTTTTTCACTATTCATAAAACAATGAACTTTATCGGAAAGATACCAAAAATTTACACAAAGTAAATTTTGATGTCTCGATTGTAAATAAGAATTTTATTTTGTCAAATAAAACACATAAAATTGTCAAAAATTTTATTTAAAAGAGGTTCTCCATCAAAAGGCGGTTAATCGACCCTCTAAAGAATATTAGAATGTTTATGCTTAAAATTGAATTCATTCACATTTTTAATCTTCTATCATTTATTGTAAAATGTAAAAATATTTGAAAAACATATATAATCATTTTGTAGTTAGTTTTGTTCATTCCCTCCATTAGAACGACTAGGAGTTAGCTACCATTTAAAATAATATAATTTTATTATTACAGTGCAACATAAGATTTCAAAGGAACACGTTGTTGCATATTGGGTTAGCCATCAAGCAAAGTGATCCCTTTAAATTAATATTAACATTTTATTCACAAATAGGGATATATATAAAAATGTCATATTCTTTATTTACCTGGGGTGTTACATCCTTCCCCCCTTTGGGGAATTGCGTCCTCACAATTTTAAAATTGGGCTCCGAAACATCCTTGAAAGTCTCACATCGAAACAAGAGTCGGGGAAACAATCACATTAAAATAATGAAAGAGAAGTACGGAGTTCACCCAAGTTAATCCATACTAGGATTCCATGTAGGAAAACATGGACATGGAGGAGAAAACATAGGGTCATGTTTTGATGGAGAGTGATAGAAAACATGTTTAGGAGAACGTTAACCATAGGAAAATCACAAACTAGTGATGGGTTAAATGGTATTGGATTCCCCAGTAGGAAAAGTTAACATAAAAAATTTTTGTTTTAAGTTACTCTTAATTGATGAATTTATTTTTGAGCTTAACTAAAACATAAGGAAACATACTTACTTGTCATGTTGTCTTTCATATTTTACTAGATTTCTTACACAAAATCATATTTTCTCAAAAAGACGAGTATTTATGAAGACTCGTTCACATTAAGGGTACTATAATCAACTTCTAGAGAATCACCTAATCCACAAAAGAGAACTATATATTTACCATGTCTTTAGACTTTAACCAAAACCAAAACCAAAAAGGATAGTACAAGATCAGATAATCCAGAAAAGGATAACCCTTTATAAAAAGAAAATCTATTCTTAATCTCCAAAATTTGTCCAACAAAACCCAAAGTTCAACGAGGACCATTCGATAAACAATTTGTCCATAAAATTATTCAAAGTAAACCAAACTAATATTGAAACTCAAATATTAGATGGATTTAGTCACACAGTCTTCCAAGTTAAATCGTAACATTTATCTCCAAACAACATCATTTTCTTTTAAAGTCTCGTATTGAAAATTAATTAACCTAATCACATATCCTCCGTGATAGGTTAATAAATTTCCATAGATAACCCAAAATCAACTTACTCTTAATTCATAAAATCATCTAACTAAAAACAATCAGTCAAAATAACCAGGGACTTCACATAGTCTAGTGGTAGGCGATAAATACCAGTTGCACATTGGTTGTGGGTTCGATTCCCATAGCTTTGTCCGACGCAACAGGTTGTCACATAGTCTACATGTTTTTATTTTTCCAAAACTACATAATTCTTAAAACATTCCCCAAAACGAGATAAAATATTCAAAAATGATCATAACATATTTTAACCTCAAGTTTACCTCATGCCTTTAATTTTCTATCATATCATAGAGTAACCCATAATTACTTAAAAATTATGGATCATATAAACCCTAATGGTTACCTTTATAATTATTATCTGAACTTACACATCTAGTTGGTCATCTCTTACATGATGCATTAGATAACTCACCAAGGTTCAAGTGGTTGATCATGAATCCTTGATAGTTGGTTTAGCAAAACCAATAGATTCATCATTGAATCCCCCATTTCATCCAGTCTCTTAATCAGAGAACCACTATAGTTTCCATCAAACCCATTGTCACTTTGGTGCCTACTTGATCCATCCATTTACTAAAAACAGAAATGTCAGTGCCTGTATATCAACAAAATCATCATGTACTAATGAGGAATATAAACACAAATATATACATACTCATTCACTTTATCTAAAACTAGGACTCTTTCTGAAATCCTAACCATTATGGTAATGTCACTTATGCATAGAGAATACACTATCCTCTAAAGTTATCTAAACCGACCTCTGATACCAACTATAAGGCCTCTACCTTAAACCTTACTTAATATTAAATTAAATGAATAATTCACATTGAGGATCTTTTCACATTTAGAGTTTTAGAGAATTAGGACATCACTATTACATCCCAAAAGATTAAAAAGTAGTCACTTCTACTAAAATTTCCATAAAATAACAACTCTTAAAAAGAAACATGTCGAGTTCCATGTATTAGATAGCATGACTTTACAATGATCCCATCCTTGACCCTATTACACATTAAGTACTGTGAAAAACATTTCAAAAAAACTTGGGGTGAGCATAAAAAGCTCAGCAAGGGATACACAAAGAATGAAAACAATTAGTTTTTTCAAAGCAACAAGTAAACCAATTATTCTTTATCAAAATAATACCTTTCACCTTTAGGAAGTAATAAAAACTATTCACTGAATAAAATATCATTACATACCCTTTTGTAACCAAAATATTATCATAAAACCCATATAAAGAACACATAACATATAAGGGTAACTTTGGAAATAAACATACTTAAATGGAATAACCATATGGTCGACTTCCACACGTACTTAATGGAATAACCATATGGCCGACTTCCATACCCTATACATTGGAGGTTATAACGTAACCACCCGTCCTGGTATTCACGACACCACCCGTCATATGGTTTATCACATAACCACCCTTAAAATGTCCAAGTACCATCATTACACATAAAATATTGAAAATATAAACATTTCAATAACAACGTTTCATTTTCAATCAAAATATGTAATTCCAAGATATTGAATTAATCAATCCATTTTCAAAAATCATTTAAAAGATATTTTTGAATCAATGTGTCCCATACCAATTTGAAGCTTTTATTGGAATTATACTTTTAAAACACTAATATCCATATAAATAAATACTGAAAACCATTTTGAAAACATGGACATTAAAGATAAATATTTAGAATAATAAATCTTTAAAACATTTTAAATGATATTTTTGATAAAGAGTTTTTAACAAAATGAGAGACTCTTGAATATAAATAATTGCAGAATAAAATTTAATCCGAACTTTATAATATAATGAGAATAAAGGTATTCATGATATAATATGTCAAAGGACATTATACACACCATATAATAGTGAATTTGTGCATAACAACAATGAAGTCTCAAAAGAAATGTAAAATGAGATGAAATCCATTATAAAGAAGGTAACCTTAAATTAAGGATAAATCAATCTCATAATTATGTGTGAAAAATATAAATTAACCCAATATAAGTGGTTATTAAGTGTAAAACAATCAAAGTTCATTAACACATTTTCAGCGGATGACATATTCAATAACTACTTGTTGAACACAAAGAAATCGAAATTAGGTTATGAAGTTCCCTTAGTAAAAATCGACAGCCTAACGACGTCACATAAATTTTTTCAAAAAGGGTTGATGAGAGAGATAAAGGGTATCTCATCACATGGAAATAAAATTTAAATAAATGAGGATATAGAAGAACATATCCCAAAATAATAGTATGTGAATTAAAAGACATAACCAAAGAAGTCTTTTAAAAAGAGGAGGGTGAAGGATCCCCTTACCGAGTTGGGTAACTTTCAAAAAGTACACCCCATGGAAGAAGGGTCATACAATGAATATGTAAATACCCATAAATGAAATTATAGTACACAAAGTGTATAATAATGTTCAGTATATACACCACTAAAAGGAAATAGTGGAAAATGTAGCATAAATTTCACGGGAATAAAAGTGAGATGAAAAATCCCTTACGAAAACTCGGCAGCCTAACAGCGCCACATAAAACATCTAAAATTGGATTTATGAGATCAAATAGGGTCTCTCATAATATGAAAATAAAAATTAAAGTATTAGGAATATAAAAGAGCATACCCAAGCATAAGAAATATGAGCTTAAATGACATTAAAGAGAGTACTTAAAAAGAAAGAGAGAGGTTGGATCCCTTACCTCGGGTCCGACTTGACTAGATCGTTCTTTAACGTCCTGAATAATAAACTTGAGTTAATTTCCACATTCTTAAGAACCTTTTTCAAGTTCATTATTCCTTTTATATAACTTATTGTAATGTTATAAACATTATGTAATCATTTAAATTAATAATGTTTGTTTTGTCGATATTTGGTTCTTAAGTCGAAAATGGACTTCTTACAATTACATGTTGTTCGTGTGGTCAAAGGTTCATTATATCCAAAATGATATTCATGATTTGGATATCATATATATCATATATATCCAGAATATAAATCTATTTATAATATTAAATAATCATTTAGAGGTAAGAAATGAAATGCACCATTCATGGAGACGGTAAGCCGTACGTACGCATGAACGCTACTTTCATTTCTATGTCATATTAATGGAATTAAAACCAAATGAGAGTTATGTATATATTAATTAAATAATTATATTAATCATTTATATGTAACATAAATCATATATAATAACTTTAAATACATCCTTTATACATCCCACATATGGCATTAACGAATCAAATCACTTTGAGGGGGCGGTAGTCCGCACTTCCTAAAAAGAAATTATTGTGTTGACCCACAATGGAAACCATAAAGGTATGCCACAAAAGAAAAATACAGAATCTTAAGTAAAACATAAACATATTATATATCATATATAAATATAGTGACATCTTAATGGCCAACTTTGAAGGAGTTATATGAGTGTGGAACAATCATCATTTCGTGAGGCAGAAATTCACCATCCAAAGAAATAGTGTGTTCTTTAACCATTAGATGTAGGTGTGTGTAAGTGTAGATCGAATGATTCTTATAAAAACATACTAGTATATTTAAGAAACTGGAGTTGTTACAAATGAAATGAATAAAAAGAGTTTAGGGGGTTGGAGAAGAAAAATAAAACAAAAGAACACAGGTGAAGACATTACCTTAAAATTGGGTAACTCTTTTTGATTTGAGCTCAAAGGCTTACTTGGGAAGACTTCTGCCCAATTTGAGGCTTCTAGGAGTAATAGATGGATGTAGAGAGACAAAATGGGCAGATCTTGGACGAACCAATGACTTGAGTGGTGTGGGTAAGGTGATTGTGGTGGGGGCCTTTTATAAGAGGAGTGGAGGGGCACTCGTGGAATGTAAAGAAATGTTACTTTATTTTAAAATGATTTTCGGATTTAAAAGGTCCCACATTGATATAATTCGAGGATAAGGTGATAAGGGTTCGAAATATACCCATCCAATAGGTTTTTGACAAGTTTAGGGCTTAGTTTTTACATTATCTTTTCATTTTATTTAAATCGTTAAATAATGAGGTAATCGCTGCATCATCATGATGTCATAAATAATACAATTTATTTACTTTCTAAAAATTTTATAAAAAATACTATAATGTAGTGAATAATTTTATATTTCCAATTTATATTTATAGTCAAAAATATGACTTGTATAACCCCATTTAAAAATTGTTTTAGTAAAACAACTCGTGTTTGTGTCATTTTTACTTTTACATTAAATAAAAAGATATTAATGTCATTTTCCTTCAAAAGTGGCTCCATGGGGTCCCCAATATTACCCATGGATTGTCTTGGTCGGTCATGACACATCCAATAATGGTAGGACATGGTTCATGCTCATCTCGTATTATCAAAACCTTATTTTTACCTTAAACTACACTAATTACCTCTAATCGCGATTAAAAATTTAAAAGTTACTATTCACCAAAATATTATTTTAATCCCATTGATCCAAATTTTACTTCTTAATGACAACCATTTATGTCGAATTTTTTAAATTCAAAACACAGAGGTGGCAAAGTTTCATTTAAACGAATAATCAGTTTTTTTAACTACCACTTAGTGGTTTCACTATTCATCAAAAATTGATGTTTTTCAGAAAGATACCAGAAATTCACCCTAAGATATATTTGATATTCCGAACTCAAAAATGATGTCTATTTTACAAAATTAAAAACATATAAGTTGAATTAATTAATTTAACAATTAATTCCCGCTCTGAAAACAAATAGAGTGTTTTTAAGAAACAATATCTATTAAAAGATTGACACTAGTTTAAGTCCAATTTCAAAGTGAAATTAATTCCAATGAACACTATTAGATTAAATGGTAAAAATATATTCTAATTTTACTTTAAAAACAATTCAAAAGATAATCTAATCATATAAATAAATTAGATTATGAAGTGGTTTTGAATTAAAATAAATTTTTTTCACTATTCAAAAAAAAGAACTTTATCGGAAAGATACCAAAAATTTACACAAAGTAAATTTTGACATCTCGATTCTAAATAAGGATTGTATTTTTTCGAATATAACACATAAAATTGTCAAAAATTGGATTTAAAAGAGGTTCTCCATCAAAAGGCGGTTAATCGACCTTCTAATGAATATTAGAATGTTTACGCTTAAAATTGAATTCATTCACAATTTTAATCCTCTATCATTTATTGTAAAAACTAAAAATATTTGACAAACATATATAATCATTTTGTAGTTAGTTCTGTTCATTCCCTCCATTACAACGGCTAGGCGTTAACTACCATTTAAAATAATATTATTTTATTATTATAGTGAAACGTAAGATTTCAAAGGAACTCGTTGTTGCATATTGGGTAAGCCATCAAGCACAACATTTCATTTAAATTAATATTAACATTTTTTTTTTCACAAATAGGGATAAATATAAAAATGTCAGATTCTTTATTTACCTAGGGTGTTACAGTTTTAAACTGAATTTTTTTAAATAATTATTTTTAATATAAATTTATTTTAAAAAAATAGATAAATAATTCTAATATTAGTTCAATGCAATTAATTTGAGTGTTTTTATTATAATTTTTGATATATAAAATTTTATTGAACATTTTAACATATTTTACCCACCTTCTAGTCACATTTAAGAATTTTCATAAAATATAATTTTACGGATTTATTGAATTGAATTTCAAAAATCCAATAGACACAGTTGTCACCAGTAAGTAAAATGTTGTTCAATAGGATGAAAATATATTTTTTTGATGAATAGTAACATTTGAAATTTATTTTCCACGGTTAAAAGTAAATAGGGTAATTAAAGATAAAAATAATATTATAATAATATAAAAATACCCCAAAACATGTCCTAATTCTATTTTATAATTTTCATTCTACAAAAATAAACCATAAGAAAGAAAATATTATCCATTTTTGATCCACTTTGGTTAGATTAAAACATTTATTATATAGTATTTAAAAAGTAGCTAAAAGTGACAAATTAAAATTATAATAACTAAAGCATATTTAATATAGGGATTTAAATAAGAAATATCAGACTATGAATATTAATTATTAAGATAAAAATATTTCCAATATCATGGTATTTTATTTATAATTTTAGAAATTAAATAATTGAATTTATATATGACACAATGATGATGCAGTAATAACCTTATTAATGAAATATTAACATAAATGTCATTAAAAATATTAAAATAAATGTAAATTGAAACTATTTATGAAATAAACAAATTTTATAGCTGATTATGACATGATATGTTCGATTAAATGAATTTTTTTCAATGGAATCAAGTTTTTATGACTAAAAACTCAATTACTAAATAGTGTCAAAATTGACATAAATGAGTTTTTAAAACAAATACTATTTTATTAAATAATATAATTGTGTTAAAAAACAGTATCATTCAAAATGAATTATATAATGTTAGATATATCATTATTGAACCACTTTAGGTTCTCTTGGAATTTTATAGTAATTATATTAACCATGTAGTTTAAAAATAGAGGAAGACATGGTATAACTTAAACTAGTTAACTAAGGGTTAAATCTAAAAGATAAGGATAATATGGGGACCTAAAAATGTCTACAACCTAATGGATGATAGGATTTCAAATCATACACATATTTATCTTGATATAAATCAATCTACAGCTACTAGAAATAGAAACTAATTTTTTAACTGATTAATATTTCAAACATTTCATCATGTTACCCTCACCTTTATTATAAAAAGGCACATCCCATTCTCATAAATTCACACCTCCAATGAAATTTGGATCTACTAACCCCTAGCGAAATATCCTCCCAACTAACCATAGTTCATCCTAGAGTCTTTACATTGACCATAAATCTTACCTAATGATCCCTTTTCTTCAAATCAAAAGGAAGTACCCAAAGAAGAGGTAATTATTTCACATCATTAAAAGTTATTTTATTATTATACATCCTATTTCTTTAATGTTTCAATACTAAAATAATAAATCCAGTAACATATACTTACTGAAATGTTTTTATAAATTTGTTACAACCATATTAATTATTATATCCATCCAATGAATGATAATGTCACCACACATGCGTATGTATGGCATACTGTCTCCACAACATGGGGTAGCTTGTTATTCAACACTAAATTATTTGTATTGGTATAATAATGAGTATAATTGATGGAAATAATAAATGAAAAATGTAAATTTTACTGTATATATATCATACCATCAAATTAAAAATGATATTACCATCAATAGAATGATATTGTCGTTCGTGCCAACGTATAGCTTACCATCTCTATGATGTGATGAGATTCATTCCCTATCATAAAAATTCAAGAATAATATTCATTTGATGAATGAAAATAATTTTTATAAGAATAATTTCATTATGGATATGAATAAAATACACCTATCCATAAAAAACATGACCAATGTAAAAAACATATAATGTAAAACTAACCAGTTAACACCCTAAACATTGATAATACTAGAATATTATTAAAAAATAAATATTATATTATCATTTATGATATCATATTTATATATTATTTTCTTGTATAATTTAATAACAATTATTTAACAATTTACCAGAGATTAATGTACCCTCAACTAAGGAAATTTACAAGGTAAGGGTTAATTTTACAATGTATTTATTATCCGAGTTTCTTTTTATGTAATTATATACTGGAACATATTTATTATCCCTACACATGTTTATTAAAAATGTATTTTAAAACATTTGTACTATTTCATTGAATATTAGTTAATGTTATTTATACCGCTATTTGATATTTTATAAAATTTTCTGAATGAAATATTTCCATCGTTTTCCAAAAAAGGAACTTTATAATCATTTCAATACATTAAATAATGAATGTTTTTTTAACTTATATGGTGGGTGAAGATATTTTCAACCATTATGAAACATTCTAATATTGCCTTACATTCTTATAAAAATACTTTCCAAATAAATGTTTTCCTCTATAATAATGAGACTTTTAAATGATTTCAAAGTTGAAAGAGATATTTATCTCAAAAGGTTTTTGGATTGATTTCATCTGTGTCAACATCTATTGATGTATTTTATGTTTAATTTAAGTTGATTTATTATGGTCCAATATTCCATATTTTATTGATAGTTTTCTCATATTTTTGACTATGTATGTGTTATTTTTATTTAATTCACAGTTTATGATTAAAGCATTAACATTGTGTATGCCAGTTTAATAAGAATGTAAATGTTATGTTTCACAATTTTCGTATGAGCAATGTATTTAATGTAGTAAGTGATTGGTAGAGGCCACTATAGCCCCAAAATGCATCAGTACTTCTCATGAGAAAAACTAGTGTCTTGGCACAAGACCTTGACAATATTTTTATTTGTAGTCTTGGAACAAGGGCTTAAATATTTGTTTATGTTGTACAACATTATTCATTCTATTATTATGAGATTAGATATTGATATTACATCTGATTATTTAACTAGTAAAATATCCTTGTGAATAATTATTGGTCAATATTTTATTTAACTTTTCCATATTATCCTTCTGTTTATTTTTATATGTCTTATGTTTTATTATTATACATTACCATAAATGTTTATTCTTATTTATGATTGTTTCTTCTATATTGTTATCCTTACTAAAAATCTAAGCTAAACCCTTTTTTATGATTTATTTTTCACATGATGCAAAAAATTATATTATGAATCAACTTCAGGGATAGGATATAAGAAATATATGTATTCAAAAGAGACTCAATTTTTTTTCTTTTCATAATGTAATGTAAAATTATGTATGTAGCTTGTAATTAAAAGGCTAAATATCTAATAAGTCTTTTGGGACTTGATCTCCTGTGATAATTCCAATTTTATGTCATAATGCACTAACTCTTGGTAACTAGGGTCATGTCATTATAGGGGATGGGATTTTGTTATCAACATTGAATGGTATGTAAAACTAGATACTTTACATTCCACATACTTGAGTGGGTAATTAATCCCCATAAGGGAAATGGTGGACAAAGAGTTTCTATATTTCTGATGGAGAACTCTATTGTAGTGTGGGGGCCTATAAGGCTAGACATCACTATAATGGATAAAATATATCACCTTCTTCATCATGATAATATGGAAAAATCCCATTATAATATCATTGTCCCCAAATAAGTATTATGGGTTTGTATAAGATCTGACATGGAAGGTTTTGAATATCCAAAAATCCAAGGAATCCCAAATGCCCATTTAATACCATACCAGAAATGAATCTGTGGGGTATGGATTTTTATGCCAAAATATCAGTATATTAGTGATTATGTCAAACTATGTTCATTTACCTTAAATTCATACTTTAAAATGTCAAAATTCAACAATTTTAATACTAGTGAGGCCATTATTAAGGCATAAGTTTATGTGTCGTCAGATCATGAAGGATTTAATTCCACCCATAATGACAGGGAACACATTTACGAATTGAAAACTCATTGTCAGTTGAGATTCCAATTATTTTGGTTCCAATAAAGAAGTTATTACCCTATTTCTAATCCATATGAGTGGAATGTGATGGTAGAACCCAAATTTTGGCTAATTTTTACAAGGGAGGAGGTTTGTTATGATATAAAAACTTATCCTCATGATACATACATTTTGATGTCCCTATATTAAGATGATATTTTGATCCACTAAAATCCCAATAAAACATTATCCAGATTGATCAATTAGGCCTCCCAATTTCCAACATTTGAGTAAAATACCAGTCTTAAAATTAATTGTTCTTTTAGATATCCAATCACCCTAGAAGATCATTGTAAGGAGGTAAAAAATTTCCACAATATTTATTTTCAAAAGAGGTGTCAACTAAATATGTTTTAGTGAGTATAATAGTAGAGGTTATGGCCATTCCAAAATTATCATTTATTATTAAATATCTATAGTGTTTGGAATAAAAGATGTATAACTCAAAAGATGAGCTCTAGGGTATATTCCCCCAAGAATATTTACTTTTTGAAGGGATTTATTATATAACATTTCCTCTAGGTATCATTTTTAATGACTATATTTAGGAGGTCATGTACCTTTTTTATATCATGAAATGGATTTGGTGAGCATAATAGGTTAGATTTTCAATTCCCCATTGGTCCAATAAATGGATGCTTGTTTAATTTGTAAATATATTTGGATGAAAAAATTTATACAGTATTAGAATAAGTGGAAAGTATGAGATCAATACTATTTTTAATGGATCCTAGTCACATTGAAACTGTATTGACACCATTTATATGTTAAAATAATTGGAGGCTTCTAAAGATCGTCCATTTATTCCATCCCCTTATTATCGTGCACATAGTACAATAGTGGTTGATTAATTAGGAAGTGGATTGGGGAATAATGATGATGGTTCCCTAGTATGAATATATCATATGAACGAAGAAATTTCAACATCTATAGCATCATTTTCAGTCTCATAAGATTGTAGGGAGCCATCCATGGATGGAAAGAAGAGGAAAAGACAGGATCATCATTTTATGGAATTCTATTCTAGAATCCTCAATTAATTGTGGTATTTTACTCTTCATATATCTTTTATTATTAGATAAATAAATTATAATTTTTAAAAAATGTTTAGGTCCCTTCCAATCACACTCCAATGATAATGAATCTGCTTCTGAGGATATGGGTGAGCATTTTGTTTCATATGAAGAACATACATTATCGAACCTTACATGTCAAGAAGTTGAGGTGGTCAAGTCACCAGTTCAATCATGGTCTTTTCCAGTTGTAGATGTTTTAGTGATGAAACTAATTACTATAGTGTGGGTGGATATACATTTTGGGGATTCCAAAAAAATTAACTATTTTTATATCATGTGATCAATGATGGAAGAGTGTTTTAGAGAAGGTGAATAATTCTAAAATACTAGAAAATATTTTATTTGTGTCATATTTTCTAATATTATCATTGTTCTTGTAGTTCGTAAGCATGGTGGTTGAAGTATATATTTGGGAAAAGTACCAAATGTTCCCTAGTGCCACCCATTACAAGAACGAGTCTCTTATTCAACTGATTTTGGGTTTGGGGTAGTGGATGTCACTATTGATGCGATGGAGAAATTTATATTTCTATAATAATTCATATTCATCGATTACGATGTGGTTGTATGTTATTTATCATGTTACGGACAAAACATTATGACCATTGCTTTAGTGTCTTTATGATAAAGTTCAAGGGATCTAGTAATTGCTCTTTTGAGGGTTCTTCTAACTGGATAAACTAATGTAGAGGCTAGATCTCTTCTATCATCATCAAATAATATGAGAGCAACTATTTATCATGGAAACCTTGTCTTGGAATATATCCATGTCACCCTAGAGGAACATTGATCATGATATCAGGTCATCATCACAATATATTTCCATGAGGTAAAAAATATTGATGGATGTCTTGAAATTGGAGTTAGAAACCCCAAATAATGTGATGATGGTACAACAGGTCCATCTGTGATTTATGTTTATGACACATGGATATAAGGGGTTTCAATATTCCACAAATAATTTTTGGGTGATGTAGGTGATTTTAGAGAGGGACCAAAAGAGGGCCTTGTAATTGTTGGTGGTAGTTTCTGAGGTTTCCTCTATAGTGAATTTAAAATTGGACGATGCTATAAATGAAGCATCTCATCATGTGGTGGAGCCGTCTTCTCAAGAAGATGTAGTAAATGTTTAGAAGTGTGAAAATAATTATAATCTGTCCAAAATCTATCATCTTCAGTCTATAATAAAACTTATTAGTGAAGAAATTTCTAAATTTCATCATGTAATTTAAATATCAGGGAAGAAAATATTGAGGCAGTAAGGGATCCACAACATAGAAATATTTCTATGATTGATTCCATTACTAGGGTGGAAGAGTTTTTACAGGCTTTAGAGGAATAAACTGAATCTTCTGATCAACTATTCTAATAATTGATATTCATAGAGAAAAGACTCATTGAATTACAAGACCCATCTGAGAATATTTTATGATGGAATATTAATGTTAAAATGTTGATTTTGATATTTTTTAGGAATGAATCTGATATGTGGATATTACTCCTCTTTTATGGAATTAATGAATATATTTACTGACCTATATAAACTAGTTTCCATATTTCTTTATTTTATGATATGTACGACATTTCACATCATTGATATTAAATAAATCACCAATGAAACCCATCCCCAACATAATATTAATTAAATTCAATTTCCTTGTGTCAAATATTGAAATTCTAAAAGATTCATCTTTAGAAATTCTCATGAATCCCCACAAACATGAGACTATACATTGATATTTATATTCTAGATACCTTGAGATTACATGTTATAAAAAAGGGAAAATTGTTAGAATATATTTCTTAGAGGAGATGATATTTATTTTTTCAATGTTGATAGGCTTAACGATCATAAACTATTTTTTCAAAGTATATATGGTGGGTCATACAATATATTCCAATAATAAGGACTAGAATTATTCTATATTGTATGATAAGGTTTTCTATATCATACTATATATTTCATTAGTTTTAGGTTTTGGAACATAGACCATATTTTACATTAGATTAGGGTTATTTTGATCTGACATTCTATCTCATGAGTTTAGGTTCTTTTAGTTTAAAACTTATAACACTTTTCTTTAGGTAATTTTACATCAGAAATTATATCACATTAATTTAGAGTTTTTTAAGCTTGTACCTGATTAGTGATCATGGAATATAATGCAATAATTATAGGAAAGAACCAAAAAACACTAGGTTTATCTGTTATTCCATGGTGTTCCTAGGGATCATAAGGAACCTAATTCCATTTTTCAGAGTGACACATATTGTTGGTGATCTTAGGCACATATATATAAGCCTTATCCATAGATGAATAGTCATGCATAGGGACTCTTGAAGATGGGTATCCTTTCCAAGGGTAATGGATGATTTATCGGGGTATTATCGGTTAAAGGATAAATACTAGGTATTCTATGTCCACATGGATAGTTGGATCATTTAAGACATAATTTGAATCCCAAAAAATTGATTCATCAAAGATGATATAGGGTAGACATGTCAGGGAAGGACCATAACACCATGAGATTTTAGGTCCAATCATGGTGTTTCTATGGGTCAGAATGATTAAATATCTTTTTTTTGAATAGATGATATGTTGATAGATGTTGTTCAAGGCCCTTATGTGTCGATAATAGGATCACGAAAAATATGATGTCCACTCCTCTCCAATGGACATGATTGTTTATGGAAAACTAAAACATCTAGATGTTGAGGTGGGGTATTGTAATAATGCTATCCAAGATTGATTCTAACACCATATAGAAATTTGGATCATATATTATGAAACTATATCCCAATGATTTGTGGTTTTGAATCATGAGGTATGGTCCACCAAAGTTTTGAAAATGGAGTTCTGTGTTCCTGATTTGAGACTGAGTATAAAACATTGTGACATAATGTCAAGGATGTCAAATACACTAAGGTAATTTGGTATAGAGATTGAAAATCATTGTCCAAATATTTATTGGTAGGATGATAACTAGTAAAAGTAAAATTGGGTATGGACCGAAACACATTGGGGTTATTGGGTCTGCCACTGTGATGTCAAAAATCATAGGGACCAAAAATCCATTTTTACGAGAGTGATGAATTTTGTTTAATACCATAGGTACATATGTGGAAGCTATATGAATACATGGATAGTCAAGAAATGTTTCTCTTGAAAATATGTATCTTTTAAGGGGGCCATGGATTTTTGCAACGATCTGAGGCACTCCAATAAAGAATTGTGATTTTTGGAAATTGTAATATCCAAGAAGGGCTTGAGAACCCTTAAATTCGTGTCACCTCATAGAGAATATATTCTCATAGATATGATATGTGAAAAATAAATACTCTAACTTTTTCATGAACCCAAGGGTCTGGTGAACATTGCATGGATTCCATTAGGGCTATGTAGTAGACCCTGTGTGATTTTTTAAATATTCAGATGGAAACTAGTTTTTTCCAAAACTCTTGAGATTAGGAGTTTAGCAAGATAAGACATAAATTTTTTTATAGAAGCCCCATTATTGGTTTTCGATCTAACATGTATTTTCCCTCTTTTTCCTAGTTTTTAATGTCTTTCAATTTGGAATATTATAGTCTAGATTTTATGGTCATACAATATTGAACAATGTGTAGGCAGTTTATAGTCATAATGCACATGGACCTAATATAGAGGATGATATATAAGATCACAGTTATGATACATAGGTTCTAGAGTAAACCAACATACATCTAAATAAGAGAATAAAATATTGTAAACATGTATCAAGGTTCTCAGTTTTTGAAAAATGTTATGGGACAATCATACTGGCAGTAGTTTAGATAACACCAAGGTGTTGAGTTCTGTTATATTGATTTCCGGAATCAAAGAGATCAAGAATCCCTTTTTGGAGAGTGTCTTATTTGGCTAAAGGCTATGAGAACATATTAAAGATACATATACATACATGAATTGGCATACAAAGGGTCCCTCAATAATCATTATCTTCGCCATGCTCCGTGGAAGGTTTTTAAATTTTGAGGAACTCATGAGCTGATCTATGCATTATGTATTGAGGTTCTTTAAAATATGATGGAAGCACCTCATACTCTGGATGAATGGGGTTAGGATTTTATGGTCCCCTGATATGTGAAACAAAATATGTGATGGATGACATAGTTTATTGTCATGTACTGGGGATGTTTTTCATATATTTTATCATCTTTTTGTAAGGATATTTTCCTTTTTTTCATCATTTGATAAAACCCCTTTTTTGGTGTAGTTTTAAATTCATGTGATTAGAATGTTTGAAATATAGTTTAACATTATGGGGTTAGTATTTGGGAACCAAGTTGAGATATTTGTTCTTGAAATATTGAGTACACATGAAATTCATACATAGATCTGGTTCATACATAGGACAAATGATCTTGTGTGACTCAGTCCCGATGAATTTGATGTGAATTTATTATCAGTTGTTGCAATTGGGCCCATGATTTTTGATCTGGGGATCAAAACATATCCATTGATGGCATTAATCAAGCCAGATGTAGCTCTTGAATGAGATGCCTCTTACACAGGTCTAACCGGTACATAGATGTGGTCATCTTTTCCATTGATTGTTTTATCTGGTCACAATATTAGATATATGGGTTTTAATACATATCCAATAATAATAGGAATCAATCAATATGCATGTATTAAGTAACTATATAATTTAAAATCATGTTTAAAGGATGGGTTATTGTTAACATGAAATTGTTTATTTTTTCAAGGCATAAGGATGGAAATATATGCACCTCTATATATCCTATATTAATAGGAACCAATCCATATGTTGTTTTTGAGGAATGAATTTATTATGCATTTCTAACCTATACGTAAAGAGATTTAATTTTTGTATTTAGTGTGAATTTACCTAGGATTGAATATTCATGAATCACTATGAATCCTATGATGTTTAGTATCAATTCACATATAGTTCTTGAATGTTTGTGTGGTAGGATAAAATAATTGATAGTCTTCTCAGGGGAGGACCACAAAAAAGTACCTTTTTATGTGGTGTGAGGGACAACAGTAGTGTAGTTTAAGATCATAGGGGGAGAACTCATGGTATTCCAATTGTAATCAATCATTTAAGAACATGATGATTCTATTGTGAGATTCATTTAATTTTTTATGTAGGTAAGCCCTTACTGATTTTTCTAAGCTAACATGTTCTATGATTGTTGTTGGAAAGAATGGATAATAAAGGTTATTCTCACTATTTAGATACAATTAAGGATAGGAAATGGGTATTTTCGATTAGATGGTTACTAAAAAAATTTATGTGATCAAGGATGCCCTACATACATCATTGAAAATGAGAATAAAGTCATATATAGTTCTTGAAAACCCATTAATTTTAATATCACCGTGAAAGGAAATTATCCATGTAGTTTCACATTTTGTTATAACTACATCTCTATACAAGTTAGCATCATTTTATAGTCATTTGTGTGTTGTTTAAAATCATTCAAATAGGATAAATCCATAAGGTATAATTTCATATGGTCAGGATGTGAGAAACTATTTACATTAATGGTGTGTGGTTAAGACTTGATGTGTTGCATAGTTAATCATATTTATACAGATATAATATGTGTCGTGTTGTTTATCATATCTCTATTGTTACAATAGATATTGTGCAGTTTATAAACATACTGTTGGGATAAGAGGTTCTCATCAGTTTATCATCTTGCTACCAGGATGACAGGTGTTGCACAGATTTTCATCACGCTCCTAGGATGATCAATGTTATGCAGTTTATAATCTTTTTTCTGGGAAGAGATGTACTACAATGATTATGATCATCATTATGGGTTTATATTTTCATCATTTTTTATCATCTTTACAACAGGATGAGAGGTGCTATGCAGTTTATCATCTTTCTTTCTAGAAGAGAGGTCATCCACAGTTTATCATCTTTCTTCTAGTATGAGAGGTGTTTCACATTTTATCATGTTTATGCCGATATAAGAGAATCATTATGATATATACACAATTTATTTCATTAGACATATAACATAGTATGGGTGTGTGAAATGATCCCCATACATGGTTTCTAATGAGTAATCTCTATTGGGATGTAAATTATAAATGATGTAATGACCATCACATTTGGGTTCCAACATTTGATGATTATTTCATTGGTTCATTAGGGTAATGAGATCCTATACCAGTTATCTTTGGAGTAATCAATGCTGGTTAACATTATAATTTAATGCTCTTGTGATCCGATTCTAATGGAATTTATGATTGTGTAGTGTGGGTAACTTTTTCTCACTGAGCTACTCAAATTCATCCATCCACTTTGGGGACTACTCATCATTAGAGAACATTATGTGAATGGCAATTTGGAGTGAAGGAAACTACCCATCAATGGGTAATAGTTCATTAGTCCCATAAACCAAGAGTATCTCATTACTTGTGTAGAAGTATACATGGTTGTATGTTGTCCCATAAAGGATATAAGACCTTTTATTTACAATATAATTTATCCTTATTTTCAATCTTCTGGAGTATATATAATAGGTTACTATTGAATTCCACATATTTTATATTTTCTTCTACATGATATCGATATGAGAGACTGGAATGGATTTGATACTCTTGTTATAGTTTCTTCATCCTTTTAAGACATATAATGGTTCCATTTTCTGAACATATTGTTTGATGGACTCCAAACATTATGATGATATTGTTCATTACAAAGATGATAATGTAATTTATTCTGGATTCTTTGAGGGGTATAGACTCAACACCTTTTTGAAATAATTCAGTAGTATAAACGTTTTTCTTTACCATCATATATATGGATAGAGGAGATGGCCACACAATATCCATTTCCAAAATGATAAATATCGAAAAATATTTAGCTTTATAAAAAACTTTTGGGGGCTAATGGATAAAGTTTTAATGGATTTTTCATGCATGACATTTCTTCTTGAATTTGATGTAGTATTGAATCATGATTTTTCATTAATATCCCATTATTTTGTTTTGGTGGGAGGGAATTCTCCAAGATTTATGGGAATCTCATGATACTTCATGAACTTCCTCCACGACAGTGAAAACCACACATTATAATATGAATACAATTTGAATTTCATCCAAGATATTCTTGTAGAGGGATGTATTGTCATTTGGAAAATATTGTATGGTAAAGTTTTCTATATGGGGAATTATTCTTGTATGGTCAATGATCTTTCCACTCATCCCATCCATTCAACCGCTTAATCACTATATGGTGGAAAAATGTGACATTATTTTTTGGCCCAATAATTGTGAAGTTTCATCACTTGGTTTCCCTAAATTTCCACCAAATCAAATTTTCCTTAAGGGAGATAAAATGTATGTATAATTTACTACAGATATATTGAGTAAATAGTAGCTTGAGAACTCTTGACCTCATCGACATGACCCCCGAGCCAGGAATATCATTTTTTATAGCTTCCTCTTCTAGAACATTAACCATAAAATATTTTCTATGGGCGGTGACCAACCATGCTAATGTAGACAACTGGGATGATTTTAGATTGTCTAAGTTAATACCCCCTAAATATAACTACATGATGTGAATAATTAAGTACATGTCTATAGATACTACTGTAAACTTTATATATATAGTCATTTTCCTCACCCCCAATGTCTATGTTGAGAATCACACATTGAAGAGATTTTGAACCACATATTTTTTGTATGTAGAATGGGAAACAGTACTATTGAGCATTTATGGAGACTTTGATTCATTATCCTCTTAGGAATCCAATAGATTCCCCTTACTATAATGATTTTTTCTGGGTGCATGAGTTGTAGGTCATCAAAAAATGGAGTTATTGATGGTCATATATGTAGGATGTTGTTGACTTTGGAAAACAGAAAATTCACCCTGCTTTGAGTATGATCATCTGATGGAGAAATATATCGTTTATAGAACATGAAACCTAATCACTGAAATGATTTGGCATCTTTAAGAACTAGTGAGATTCTGCTTATCTCAAACTATTACAAGTCTATAGGTCCCCCGATCTCAATTATCATGCGGACCTACAAGGCCAATTGGTGCCATGGCCTTTACCTCATAAGGGCTCAAATTAGACCTGGGAGGTTCCTTCACATTAGTAAACATATGGAGTGGGAGGGTCATCTAGGATTGCATAGGTAATATTATTATAGCGTTTAAAAAATATTATAGTGGTGGATTTTCCCTCTATGACAATGCCAAAACTATTCTCACAGGTTTTGACATATGTTGCCTGGGGAATATTAAGATTTCTAAAATGGAAAAGGACTCAGTTGTCTTACATGATTCCCAAACTATATTTTTCAAAATTCCATGGTCCATTTATTACATCATCAATAAATTTATAGGGATTATGTATAAAAATATCCTTGTTCTACATAATTGGTAGGAAGGAATCATGGTTGTATACCACCTTGATTCCATGGTTTTTTCAGGATTTATTATTTATTATTTTTGCATTATTAATTTCTTGAGTCAAGAGGAGATGAATCTGGTATGAGGGGATGGCCTTGGCCTTCAACACATCATACCTACTGTGGTTCTTGTCCCCATTCTTATTTGTGTTTTAATAAATAAATAAATAACGATATTGATTCGGTGTATGTATGAATCCTCATTTATATTCTGTTATGTTATGGGATGATCTAGGGATAGATACAACTGAACAATAAGTGATCGGTATAATACCTCATTGTTTTTTTCATCTATGGATTTTTTAGAATGTGTGGGAAAAACGTATTTGTCTAGAGAAGAAAATTCAATCCATTGAACAATGCTATTGATCCATGGGGTTTCATTCCTTTTAATGATAGTTCTTTTAGATGTGCCATCAAAATATATCTCCCCTGAATAGTGAGTGTCATAAGATTAGAGGACCTCCAAATCTAAAATATTTGTGTCCATTGGTGTATTATTTGGGGGAGGATGTGATATGAGGTAAACAGTAATTGTTTTCCCCTTCACTGATGTTTTTAATATGAATTAAATATTGTATTGTTATAGAATGACCACCCATTAAACCACATTACATGAAATCATAGGGAATCCAAGGATGTAATTGAGAGGATCGATACGAGAGACCATAAAAATTCATGGCATTGCATGTCATTCGTCAACATTTTCACTTCAAATATGGGTGAATAAATGTTATTATAGACATCATAATATCTAGAATTATTACTTGGAATTTTGCTACTTTGGTAATAGAGACTGTTCTCATTCAAAATATCATTTTCCCTATGTGGAGGGAGCCAAGTGAGAATTGCATTAAGGCCAGATATATGATGAGTGACCGCCCATTCACCCGTGGACACAAAACCAGTGGGTGTAGTAGATTCTATTTGAGTATTTTAGAGGAATATAGGAAGTCATCTTCCCATCGATAGGTGATCCCCTCCTTCATTATCTTGGTGAAGGGGAGAGATTTTTTAGCCAAGTTACTTATGAATAATATTATGTAGTTGATGTTACAATAGACGCCCCCTCAGTTCATGGGGATTTATGGTAGGTGATTTTACCAATATTGAATAATTATTTTATGGGTCAACCTCGATTCCATAATGATATAAAACAATACTAAATAAGATTCAAATCTTGCCCCAAAAGAGTATTTCAAAAAATTCATATTGAGACACTACTACTATAGTTTTATAAAGATAGTTTGAATATCATGTAATTTATCCCATTGTTTTTAGGATTTAATAACATGTATTTTGAAATAAAATTCAACTATCATTCCCAAGAATGTTTTAAACATCTAATTCATGGTTCATTGTTATGTAGCGTCTGTGTTCTTTCAACTAAAGGGAATGACATGATAGTAGAATATCCCCTAATGTGCAATGAATCTAGTGAATTCATCATTTTAAGTATTGTATTTATTGGATGGTACCCTAAATAAACATCCATAGTAATGATTAATTGGAATCATTTAGTTTCATAGATCAAGAGTTCGATGATCAGGAATGGAAAATCATCCCTTAATAATTATCGATTATGGTATCTGAAATCAATAATGACCCAAATATTCCCAATCATCTTTTTAATAGGGATGATGTTGGATTGACATATTGGGTATTTCACATATCATAAAATGTGTTCTTTGATCACTTTGTCATATTATTCATCTACATTGGTGTAATAAGAGGATTGAATCCTCCTTACTTTCTAGTTTAGTCCATGATGGACATCAGGTAGGCGGAGATTGTGTGTAGCCAGACATGGATTTAGTCCAAGAATTTTGATATTGTTCCAAAAAAACACATATCAGTTCTTCATTGGAAAATAAATAAACATACCATTATATTATAGTGTAATGAATCACTAATCAGTATAGGCTTTAGGTATTCATTTCTTCCCAGATTTATCTTATATGATAATCAATGGTGGTGGAGAAGCCTTCATCAAATGTGTATGGGGTCTTCCTATGGTCATCCTCATATTCATCCACTTTAATGTCGATGGAGACACCAATAAATTAAAATAGAAATATGTGGGGATTTTTCATCACTATCAGGGTGAGGGATCCCATGATTATAGACACTATAATCCCCTACCACCTGAGTTGTTTCAATGAGGTGTCAGAGCATTTTGTATTCTTCACAATCTCAATGGATATTATGATATTGTAACATTGGGCCTAGGTTTATCCCCTGAACTAGTTTTATGGGATCCACATAGTAACTTCCAAGTATGTTCTATGGATTTACATGGGTTTTCCAAATCAATTGGGAGCTTCTTCATATATATCAACATCCATCATTTGTTGTTTTCATCCTTTTTATAGAAACATTCCTTTGAATATATGGATTCATAAGTCCCAAAGGGGGAATCATTGCCATGTAATATTTTGACCATTCCATCGATGGGCTATTTCAGAAATTTATGGAATATTTATGGTACCACCATGTGGTAATGTTGCATGGTTATTCCAAGTAACATATTGTATATGATGCCATGATAGATTATTAAAAAATTAGATTTAAATGCGAGATCCCCAAATTGAGTTTTGAGTTTTATTTTCCTGATAGGCCATTCCTCATGCCTATCATACCCTTGAATGGTCATCCTTATGGGAGACAAATCCACTTCTCTATATCCCAAACATTAGAGATAATGAATAGAGAAGATATTGACCACAAATCCCTTATTAATCACTTAATTATAGATGTGGACATTATCGAGTCTTTTTAAAACATATTTTTGTTTCATGTGTCCATGGGTGAACTCTTCTGGGTCATGCTATGTGAATGAGATAGTGACATGTCATCATGATGACATTGTCTCAATTCATTTTGACTGAGATGTAGTGATTTTCTTGATATTATAATTCTATTTGGAATCCATTAATGAGTTCCACTTTGATATCTTTTGATAAATGGAGTGAATCCAAGATTGCTATATTAGGTGGGAAAATCATTGGGTGGTTCAAAATGTCCTAGATTTGTGCCAGAGGTCTGTGCTTCATGAGGTGGGGTTTCTCTCGGACATATGGATCGAGAATAGAATAATTGTAGGTTGATGGGAATGATGGTTGTGTAGAGTTTTTGGGAGAATATTCTCTTAGTGGCACATGATATTCCAACCATTTTTATTGTTTGGGAAGATCATATAATCATAACATCACTTGGAGGTTATGAAATAAAATTGGGTTTGGAGGGTTACTATAATTTCATGAGACTCCTATGTTTCATTGCTTAGTCACTGGGGATCCTACCCCACATCTCAACTGAAAATATTTTCAAACTGGGGAAACAACCATAATATTGAGTTCAAATATGCATGTCTCTTGCTAGTAATTTTATTTAAAATTAATGTAGCCTCATGTACCCATGATTTGTTTGTGATACATGTATTTAAATGAATATTCATAATATGAGAAATGGTATTACAGATGTACCTAATTGAAATAATCAACGAATATCTCTTAATCTGATGTTGATTCTATTTGGTGGGGTGTTTCCCATGCTTCATACATTCTAGGGATGAAATATGCATGAATTAGAGGTTATGTTAGAGAAGAATATGACTCAACCTATTCTATTTCATCATGATTCTTATTATCATTCCCAAAATCTAGAGACATATATGGTGTTTCTTTCTTAGGTAGTGGAACAATTGTGGGTCTATGTTGTTGTTCTCTTAAGGTGTTATTAGCTTTGTCAACTATTTTTCAAGTAATCCAGTTTTCAATATTCTAAAGATTCTTGGCTAGTTCATTCTTCCAATATCCTTCTTCTTCTGATTGTGAAACCGTTACGTATGAATTCTTCTCTAAAGAGTTTTATAACGCAACCTTTCTAGAATCAAACCTATAATAAAATAAATCTTTGAATACGAATTTTTTTTATATTATGACCTATCATTTTATAGAAATGTAAGTAATTTGGATGGTCAAAGAGTTTTACCTCCTCTAGCTTCATAGGTTGACTAAGGCTAAGCTTTTTATTGACCATGACTACAAAAAAATAACTTGGGGATTATTCGTTTCGATAGGCATCTGAATTATTCATCTGTTCCTGAAAACCCCGGACAAACATTATTTCCTTATTTGTCTAGCTGATGAATATTCTACTATTATCGCCACTTGATAGAAGGTGTTAAGAGATACTGTAACTTCTTATGTTACTAGGTGGGAAATGTTATTCGCTTGAGGGTGATAGCTAAAGATTCGACATTACCAAGACTCTTACCCTATATTGATGTAATGAGTAAATATATTTATTACATTCCCTAAATGGTATCCTAAGCAAGTTGTCCAATTTTTAGGAACTCCCATAACCCACAATGATACTTCATTGAGATAAGAGGTGACTACAACTCATCCCTGAGATTTTCAGCACATATTTTATAATAGTTATCCTATGAGAGAGTGATGTAGAGTGAATAAGTCCAGACATTTCTTCTTGATATGATGTCATAAACCCAAATTTTTTTTCATTTTTTCAATTATTCAGGTCGATTATCATATTTTCCCTCAGTGTTGAGTGGAACTGATAAATATCTAATGATAAATGTGTAATTCCAATAACTAAGAAGCCTTAAAATGATGAATTATTTTGTAACATCGGAATTTTTACAAGGAATCCAATATTGAAAGTCCAAATAGATTATTACTTCTGGAAAACCATGTTATATACATTATAACCATAATATGTTGAGAAAATAATATAGTCGATATCATAATTAAAATATCAAAATCCTTTAATCTACTTCAAATTATTCCTCATCATACCATGTGGAAAGGATACATGGTATGGATAAACAAAAATTCAAAGTCATAATATGTCCAATGTAGGCAATAATGAATCATGGTGATGAAATATATATAAAAATTAAAATAATTAAAAACACAACCCATTAAAATAAATATATAAAGAATAATCTATATATAAATATAAATAATTGGAACACAAGATATTTAACAAAAAAATTTATAATTGAATGAATCCATATATTATTTTGAAGCAATAATATCATGGATAATAACAATAATAACTGAATTCTTAATTGATGAAATGCTTAATTACTGGAAGCCTTGTTTCCTAGGTACATGGTACCTTTACTATTATATCCATACATATGATTTTTTTTAGCAATATCAGGTTGAAAAACTTTTTACATGTCTAGATAATTCATCACATGATACAACTGATGCATATATGATATTACTTTAGATGGATTCTAACCCATGCCATACCAGTCCAAATCAATCATTATAAACCGAATAATAGAAAAAAAATTATTTAAAATCAATGTGCCCATACAACAATGAATCATTTAAATAACATAGATACAATGAGATTTATGATATTATATATCAAATGGTAGTATACATACACCATAGAAAAGAAAAAATTGGTGAATAAGGCTTTTATATCATAATTGTAAAATAAAGACGAGAAAATACTAACCACAAACATCATTTTTATTTGTATATGATTTAAACTAATGTATAATAGTGTTATATAATATATTAATTCATAAAAAACCTTATTAATTTGTATGAAATCATATATGATCTTCTTATACTATTTATCACCCTTTAGTTAAAAACCATTCATTATATTCACTATTTCTGGTTTTAATTTCATAGTTTTTCAAGTATGTTTGGACTTGTTACCAATTTTTCTTATTTAATATATAATAATTTAATTATAATAATAATTTAAAATATTATGTAAATATCATATATATTATTTACATAAATGTTTCTAATAATCTATATAATTTGGAGATATCAAATGAATTGCATTGTTCATGGAGATGATAGGTCATACGTATCTGTTAACACTACGACCAATTAGTTTTTATATTCAATAAAGAAAATGGAAATGATATATATATATATATGTAATTTAGAACTAAAGTATTAAATTTCTTTCTTATATTTGTCAAATAATTATAAAACTATTTTTAATACATTTTATTTATACTTTGAATAAATTACATCGTATTGAGGAGGCTGTAGTCAACACATTGAGAAACGATGTTATCATATCCCCACAATACGGAACACATGAAGGTATGTCTTATATTAAAATTAAATCATATTAAATATAGTATAAAAATCTTACATACCATATATATACAATAAATTCGTAATTATTTCCAACATTGAATTGTGTTAAAACGTAGAAGGAAAAACATCAGTTCACAATGTAGTAGTCTTCCATACACACGAACGATTATTGTGTATCCCATATTATGGAATTGTGTGAAATTTAGGTATAACTGTTTTAATAAATTATTATCACTATATTTAACATATTGAGTTTATTATGTAATCATGGAATTAGATAAATATACTTGTTTGAGAAAGAACTAAAACAAAAGTGATTGTTGATGATTGTTAACTCTTTTTCTAGTAACTCCATTAGTTCTATGCCAAAATAATTCTTTGTATGGATTTCATTAAAATGTTATAATTATAAGATGATGGAATGTATGTTGGCACATTATTTGGTTAGTTTTTTGGAGATCTAAAATTATCAATGTGGTGTGAAGAGCTGGGGGAGGCATCACACTTTTATAATTTAGGTATGGGGATATTTTGGAAACTGACAAAATATTAAAATGATACAAGTTAATTTTCAATTAAAAAATACTCCAAGGATAGTTATTTTGAATATAATATTATTATGGGTCAATATATTCTCAAAAAATGATTTTAGACATGTTTAACTCTCATTCATACCATTATCGTTTTTCTCTAACCATTAGTAAAATCATTCAACTCTTATAGTGACAACTTGGGTTTTTACCCTATAAGGGTTAATATATTTACAATAAGATGAAAAAAGAACTGTAAATGATTCATGTATGAAATTTTAAACATTATAAAAATGAATTGGTCCAATATTGTATTTTTAATATTTTTATATCATTTAACAAAATAGTATTTATTTAAAAATATTATTAATGTCAATTTTGACACTATTCATTTCATGTTTTTTTTAAAATAAAAATACCAGATAACATAAAAAATCATTTTTTACATCCATAATATGTATTTATATTCTATTGTTTTTTTGGATGACATTAATTATATCAAATTATATTTATTTTAATATTATTAATCATATTGTTTATATATTGTCGTTAATTAAACATGTACTACAACATTGTGCAAGACAATAATTTTACTATTTAACACGTAAAAATTCAAACTAAATTATCATGTTTAATATAAAAATTTTATATTTATAATTACTATTTATAGACTAATAGATCTTCTATACACCCCATATTAAAAATATTTACCTTTTTAAAATCAAAAGGATGGAAAAATTTACTATTGTTTGAATAAAATACTAAAAATTACTTAAATTCATACAAGTGTCTCCAATATATCACAAAATAATCATAATAATTATTTTGTTCGGTAATAAATCATCGAATAAAATTAGAACAACTATTATAGTAATTTTATAATATTTTTTACCAATAATTAGCTGATTATCCTTTAACTTTGGTAATGAAAATTATCAATGTTTACTATGCTTATTTTACCCTAAAATAAATAAATGATTGATATGTTTGAACATTATTATTCCAAATATCTAATACATTTTTAAAAATTTATAAAACCTAAATGGATCAAATTAATTTAAAATTAATCTTGTAGATGGGTGGTGAAAGCACGTATGTAATGTAAAAACGTTTAGAAGATTAAAATTTTGTATGTCCTTATATAATGTGAAAATGATTCCAATGACCTTTATTAAATTAAATGACAAAATTTGATATATTTATAATTAAAAATCAATTAAAAATATAATTTAACACTATAAATCATGTAGATGAAATATAAGGTTTTCAATTAAAACACAATATTTTTTCATTATTCATCAAATCATGAAATATATCATAAAAATATTAAAATTTAACAAAAATAAATTTTAATATTATTATTTTAAAAAATATTTATATTTTACTGAAATATATATGTGTAAAAAAATTGTTTTGAATTAGATTTTCTAATAAATGGCACTAAAACAACATTTAAAATAATATTGGGTTTTGTGAGTAAAATTGGGATTGTTTTTATCTATTTACTATTAAATAAATTAAACTAATTTTAAAATATTTTATTGTATATATATCATATCAATACAAAATAATTTTTTACAAGGGCTATAATTTAATTGATTATGTTAAATATGACTAAATAGTTTTTTGTTTAAACATGGTGTTGTGTGTATTGTATCTTAGAAAAAAAATGATATTTAATCTAAAATTAAATTAAGGAAATTATTTGGGGTGATATATTATTACATCATAAATAAATCATCCTTAAAATTTTAGGGTTGCTACCTTATCAAATAGATGTGGTTAGTATTCATTTTTATAATCCTCTGTTTCCAATGTTGCTTCTTCAATTTTGCGATTTCTATAGACTCCCATTACCCGGTGAGTTATCAAATTCTTAAATAATTACTCTATGGTATCAAGAATTTATATGGGTTCTTCATTTTTTAAAATATGAGGCCCTGAATATATTTCATCAGAGGTGAGTACATGATTTTATACATTCATTTACTTTGCATATATATATAAATCACATTTTGTACTTATGAGATATTTAGTGCAATATGAAAATTATATTACACAAATACAACCATTTAATAAATATAGAATTTTAGGATGTACTTGGGACTCAGTTTCACATTCTTACAGAACTATATTACACCCTTGCATGGTGATAAATTCAATAAAACATGATCTCCCTCTTTGAAAAGTAAATATTTCCTCTGATTTCTAGTGTAACTCTTTATTATAAATTGACATGTATTAATATGAGCCTATATAAACATGAAATGTTTCATCATCTCATCAAAATGTTTTAGGTATATGAGTTTCCTATCAAAAAATTCATCCCATCTTGTTTGAGTATGAAATATCATTCCATATAATTCTTCTTACCGTGAAATTTTCAAACTTGAATAGAAAGTATTTTTAAAAAAAATATACCAATGGTTGGTATTGATCTCACATTAGCTGTATGTCAAGTTAACCATATCTAATCATGTATTCCAATTATTTAATTATTAATTCATACTATAGATCAGTCTGAGGATTGTATGCAATTCCTATGTAAGGCTTGGTATTTTGGACCCTTTGATCTAAAAATTTGATGAAAAATGAGAAACTCTAATAGAAACAATCGACAGTTGTGAACCTATAATTCATTATGATTAAATAATATAGTCTTATTAGTCATTTAGGATGTAAACCATTCTGCATATTCTGAAAATGAGATGTATTGGTATGGTGATCAACGATAGCCCACATCCAGCCATTCCTTATAGGGGTCCCTGATAGTCATGTGACAATGTAAATTGTAATCTTATTATATTTTTACATAGGGATAAGAAGAAGTTGAGAGTATATTTTAGGATGATGCCTTAGAGCATTAAATTGTTGAAAAACCAATCATCTGAATACAAAATTAACAATTTTACATATCAATTTACCCAAAAAATTATGTTTCATGTATCTATACATATTTTTTCAACTAGGGTGTATATAGAAATTTTATCTACGGGAATTATCAAACAATTGCATTTTTAGATTAGGAATATATTTAACACATAACCAATTTCAGAATTGTAGAAAACCATCTTTATAGAAATATTTTTCTAATTATCCATTGTAAAAAAATTTAATCTTCTTCTAAATATTCTCATCATCATATTGATAATTCTCTATATTATATTATATCAATGTTATTAAAGTCATTTGAAAAATGATTTATATCTTCACATCCATAGAAATTCCAGTATCATTCATTAATATATCAAATAACAAAGGATTATACTCAATATTCATTTCGGTTATAAATTCATGATCAAGCTTAATAAATTTATTGGATACCATATTTTCCTTCCCTGGGTGTTCTTTTATTGGGAAATCATAATCATTAAGTAGGTCGGGCCATTGTATTTGTCACATGTTTATCTCCTTCTATGAGAATATGTATTTCAATCTTTTATGATCCATGTATATATCACTTCTTTCACAATATTGATTATGTCTCCATGTTTTCAAAGTAATGATTACATCCACTAGCTCAATATCATGGATTTGATGGTTCATTCTCTGAGTCTTTAACTCCATTGATACATATTCAATAACATTATCATTTTATATTTGAAACAAACATGTCCTTCCATTGATGAATCAAAATATATGATAACCCCATCAATTCTAGTGTATAGTGTCAAAATGAAATAATTGTCTAATATTATATTTAGTTCATAAAAAAATTGTTTTCAATCCCTTGTTCAAAAGAACATAACCCTTTTACATGTAATATTAGTTATCAGGTTATACAATCATGAAATTCTTTGATTGAATCACTGATAGTAACATGAGAACCAATTGAATCTACATAACCTTGTTATGACTATCATAGTATGACATAATATAACTACCATTTAGTAGGATCAATAGTTTTTACATTATTATAGATAACATGGTCAATTAAATTAACATCTTGAAACCAAAATCACACTAGCTAAAATTACCATTTAAATCTTCTCTTTTATGAGTGTTATGAATGATCCACAAGTGATTTTCATTATCCTCATAGTATTTAGAATATAACATATGATCATCTATGAAAACCACAAATAAACCACCATGATATTATTTTAATACACTATTCATAATATTCTAAAAATGATGGGGAATTATTTAATACAATTAGAATTAATGTAAACTTGTCATGTTCATCCATAATTCAACAGTATATATTTGTACTATCTTCCTCTATTACTCCAAATTACAGATACCCAAAATAAAGATAACCATTTGAAAAATATTGTTCTATGTAATGTTGATAAAACAAGTTATCAATGTGATTTATATTATACTTGTTTTTTACTAGAATAGGATTCCCTATAACTAATGAACAACCCCATGGATCAATCCTTATTCTTAATCAATAGATCATGGGATCTTTGTGATGAGATACTAGGGTGAATAAATCCATTATTACCCAAATATTCTAGTTTCTTCATCAAAAACATTATTTTCATAGTTTCCATTCTATATGGAGTCATTTACATTTTTCTATATTTGGGACTAAATCAATGGAAAATTAACCTTTAAGATCCGAGGTATGGATGGGTAATTCCTTAGGAAATAAATCAATTTATGTTTTCACAATATGTACATCCTCAATTTAAATACTACCTTCTCGATCACATGATGTTGTGTTCTTTCCCCCCCCCCCCCAACAATTTTTTTAGTTTAGCAACTAGGGGAGCATCTAGATAATAATCAGGCAATGAATCCTCTTCTCTAATGATAAGTAATTCAGTATCTTCATCACAATGTGTAATTCATTTTTTATTCCAATAATTGTTTTTATCATATTTTGAATTCTAATCCATTCTAATAATTATATTACATTCAACCATATGTATGATGATAAGGATAGAAAATAATGTATGTTTATCTGTCATATTGAGAATAACCTGACACATAGTTTTTGCAATGAGACATCCCTTGTAAAAACTCCTTTGTTAAATAAAAGGGAAAATATATAAGTTTCATGGAAAATTCGTTATATATAAAAGAGTGTGATAATCCAAAATCATATAATTCATTATTAACTATCAATATAGGATTAATGTACCTACCACCACATCATTGGTTTTTTTTACCTCAGCTATATTTATTGCATAAACCTTGACATCTCCCCTTAGCCTCTTATTTTGTATGGTTTCATGATGCTTAGGGAATTTTCTCGCAATGTTACCTAACTATTTATAGATTTAACACTGAATTTTAGTTTTTTCATCCCCAATTTAGAATTCTTGGAATGATGGAAACTTTCAATAATCATATAGAAAACTCCCATGCCTTTCCTGAATTTACATGGGCGAATCCCTAAATAGTTGTGATAATATGAAAGTATATTCATTTATTCATTGATTAGTTACTTTTCCATTAGTGTTAAAATTAATTATTTTTATATTGTTTCCCCATGAAAATATTTATTCTAGAAAATTATTTATCATCCTTAATGGAACATAAAACTATTTCATTATATGATTAAAAAGTATGAGAAACCAACAACGATATGAGATTTGGCTAATGTACATAAAATAAGTTAATGATATTCCAGTCCATGTACCACATATAATCCAAATGATACATGGATAATCTAGTAACAGTAGCTTCATAATCTAAAATGATCACTCAATATTTTTTCATTAAGCTAAGC
The DNA here is from genome assembly GCA_963277665.1 of Viscum album. Taxonomy (NCBI): domain Eukaryota; kingdom Viridiplantae; phylum Streptophyta; class Magnoliopsida; order Santalales; family Viscaceae; genus Viscum; species Viscum album. Next base: position 1,410,153,107 of record OY728119.1, on the reverse strand, counting down.
ATCTTTTTCTTTATCTCAATTTTTGAACAAGGTGGAAGTACTTATTTATGAATTTATTCTTAAACATTTTCCATTACACGAGTTTCTTTCTACTTCCTCCCTATTTTTTTGAATCAATGACCACCATTTTTTATCATCGCCAATGAGATAATATACATCAATTATATCCTTTTTCACTTAACTGCATCCCAAGGTAGTAAATAACTTCTCTAGATACTTAATCCAATTCTCATATACAATTGGAGTTGTAATCCCAGATAATTATGGGGGATTCTATCACATAAAGTGATCAAGTTTATAATATTATCTCTAAGGAATATGTTTCTCCATTTAAAATAGGATATTATCTATAGTATGATTTAGATTCCCTAGTATAGCCATAACTGTTTCTTATTCCAATATCATCTACACTCATTCCATCATTGGTGAATCCTAATCATTTTCAACGAGTATTTTTACCATTCATTCTTCTAGGAACCATTCATAAATAGTGTCTTATGATTTATTATCTTGTAAAAGAATAAATTTTAAATCATGTTGTATATTTAAAAAAATGTAATATTAGTATACATAAAACAAATGATTGGGAATTTTAAATATTAGAATCATATTTTTTTTGTTTATTTTGGTACATCATTACTTTCAAATCCGTTATAATGGTTTGGATTGAAAATTAAAATTATCCTAAATGTATCCCATAGGAGTTTCCAAACACGTGTGTAGTAAGGCATGTTTTCATGTACCGTGTTATGCTTGAGTCCGGACTGACACACATTTTCGAAGTTGTTAACTCTAGGTACATCGGTTCCTAAACCACGTCCATAGGATGTATTATAAAATGTATGTATTTCCTGTAATTCCCACATAATATATACCTTAGATAAATTCAATTATGTTCTTTTATAAATATCCTCAATTTATATCTTTGGGTTATGTTTTATAACCTATGTTTTATAAATCTAGTTTTCCTGGTTGATCCTAAACATTTTTTCATACGAATCGTAACAACCTAACCCTAGAATCTCAATGATTTTACATTATATTTTTCATCAGCATGATTAAAAGGAATAAAATCCAAAATTACTAAATAATTAAAAATTTCTTGAATACCATATTACATATAGTATACCCATAATACAATAATAATATAAAATCAATAATAAAATAAGTAAAATAGCAGTATCCTTGAGACTCATTCATTGGAATCATCTTCATAACATGAGGAATAGAAACCTGATGAGGGTTAACCAAAATTATTATTAAGGAAAATTTGAATAGAAGAAATAATAAATCAATGATAATAAATTTTAATTGAATTTCTAATAAAAGAAATCATATTTCATTCAATTAACTGGACAAGGAGTAATTAACATTGATAGGTGAATAACTTAATCATATTCCATTTAATTAAAAAAATATAATAAAATACATCCATAAATAATGTTAGGGGTAAAATCTATAGGATAATAATAATAGTAGTATCTAAATTCAAATAGTGGAAATGTATAATTATTGGATCCCATGTTTCCTAGGTACATCGTAGCTTTACCATCAATACCATTACCTAGATGATTTTTAATATCTGTTAGAAACCCATCTGATTTTGTCAATCTTATTCATCATAGAAGACTACTAATACATAAAGGGGCATACATTAATTGTTCCCCAACGTGTGTCATAATAGTCAAAAGAATTTATCATATAACGAATAATCGTTTTAATAAAATAGTTTAATTAAAAGTGTCACAGAAAACATTAAATATATTCAATATCATTAATAAAATAATATTTATAATATGATATATAAAATGGTAGTATATATAAACCGAAAAAATGAAATAAGTGGTGAATAAGGTTCATGTCCCACATAAATAAAATGGAGATGACAAATCTGTACCTCACATACTATTTTTAGTTTTAAATAATTAAAAATCATGTATAATGTTCTAAATAATGTTATTACGTTATATGAAAACCTCATTCATATTTTTGAGATCATATATGACCTTCTTATATAATATTATCACCCTTTATTAATAATAAATAATTATTTTTAGTAAATCTGGTGTTAATTTCCTGGTTTTCCAACTATGTCTTAACATGTTTTCTAGTGTCTATAATAATTAGATCATTATTTAATAATATGCAGAATGTCACCCATGATTTAGATATCATACATATTGGTTATATATTTATATATATCAGTAATTAAAATATGGATATTTGAAATGAAATGAATTGTTCATGGAGACGACATATTACATGTACGCATAAATGCTACATTCAATTGTTTGTCACATTAAAAGAATGTAAAGTAAATGATATAAATTTTTATATTATAATTATTATGATATTTTTTTTCTGACATGTCACATTCCATGCATTGTTTGAATGAATCACATCGCTATGAAGAGTTGGTAGTCCACACATCCACAAAGGATGTTATCGTATCCCCACAATTTGAAACACATTAAGATATGTTTGATATGAGAATTAATTAAATTTAATGAAATTATAACTAAAATATATATCATATATAAACGATAAATTTTTTATTATTTCCATTTTTAATTGTGGTTAATGGAGGAGTGAGGTACATCAGTTTGTGAGGCGGTAGACCATCGTATACAGAAACGATGATTGTGTGTCCCATTTTATAGATATGTGTGAAATTGTAGGTATATATCTTATCATAAAAAAATAAAATTATATTTACAAAAAATAGGTTATTACATAAACATGGAAAAAGAGTAATTGATTAGTTTTATAATGAATTAAATAGAATGTGATCATTGAAAATGTTATCTCATTTTTTGTAACATTAATTGGATTATACCAAAAGAAATCCTTGGTTGTATTTATTCCCAAATTTATTATTCTATAATGAGAGGATTTAAGTTAATATATTAATTTTTTGGTCATCGAGTATCTACAAGGACTAATGTCGTGATAATAAGTGAAGGGGATCTCCCCTTTTATAATTGAGGTATGGGGCACTTTTAGAAACACTTATAAGATTAAATTAATAGAAATTCATTCTCAATTTAAAATGACTACAAAGTGATTTATTTATAAACTAAGATGATTATGGTTTCAAATTGTCTCATAAAATAATTTCAATCAATTTTCTATCACATCAGTATCCTTACCACTTGGCATTAACCATTAGTTAAACTCATTAAATCTTATAGTGACAAGATATTTTTTTAATGTTTAAGGGTTAATTTTGTAACTATAATAAGCCAAAAAAATGAGCCATTAATGAAATTTAATAAAAATATACCAATCATTTTTCAGAATATAATATTTATATAAATTTTTATTATATAATAAAAAATTAATTTTTTTTAAAATATCATTTAGGTCCATTTTGAAACTATTGATTTGATGAATTTAAAAAAAATGAAGAAAAAAGATAATATTTTAAAAAATAATTAATAAATTACTAATATGACGAGGTAATATAAAAAATTATTCTTGGAAATTAATGATCTGATAGTACATTTATTTTAATATTATTAATAACATTTATTTGAGATGTCTATTAATAAAAAAATTATTGCGTAATCATTGTGTTATCCATTACATTAATTCATTCTACCCTAAAAAGTTAAAATAAATTATCATCATCAAGATAAAAATAATTTATTTCCAATTTCTACATATAGTCTAATATTTCCCATATATAACCAAATATTAAAAATAGTTAACTATATAAAAACAAAAGTATGAAAATATTATCTTCTCATTTAATATTATACAATAAATGAATCAATGTCATCAAAGTGGCTCTATGTGCTCCCAAAATCTATACAAGGATGATTTTGGTTAACAACCACTCTTTCCATAAATATATAACACATATTATGTTAATTTTATCTTAATATTTTTATCCTAAATTACCTGATTCACCCTAATCTGTGGTAATCAAATTACCAAAGTTTACAATTCTTATTTTCCCATAAATTTTAAGGCACCAAGTTAGAAATTTTTGTCCTTATTATTTCAAATATTGAATATATGTTTCCAAATTTTAAACCCCTAAGTCTCTAAAATTACGTTAAATATAATCCCATAGATTGGGTGTCAAAGTGTATATTTAAAGTGAAAATGTTCAAAAGATTTAAATGTGTCTATATCATTATTCAATGTAAAACTGATTCTAATGAACTAAATTAGAATAACATATACAAATTCTCCAATTATACAACAAAACCAATTAATAATACAATTTATCATTTTAAATTATTTTGACGAATAAAGGTTTTTTCAATTTAAATACAATATTTTATCATTATTCAACAAAACATAAATCATATAAATAATAACCCATATTTGAAAAAAGTAAATTTTAAAATGAAAAATTTAAATAAAAAGATTATTTATTAAATTAAAATATATTAATGTTTAGAAAACATTATTTAGTATAAGTTCTCCATCAAAAGACAGTAAAACAACCATTAGAAAATTATAGGATGTTATTATGTATGTTCTTTTCATATGGTACAAAATTTATTGGAATCATGTAAAAATGTATGATTTGATATATAACATAAAAATTAACTATATAAATAATATATACATTTATAACTTATTTTATTGTGATAAATGTAACTACAAAGTGTCTGGATGAAACTTGGTGTTTCGTGAATTGAACATTATAAAAAAATTAAATTTATTATAAAATGAAAATGTTAATGTCTCTGGGTGATAATTTCTTCCCTAATAAGAAAAATTTATCCTAAAATGTTTAGTAGTGTTAACCCCAAAAATACAACTAAATAGTTTTCCATCATAGAATCCTCTGGTTCCCATGTTCGTTCTTTCATTTATTGATTTCTCTAGAGTACCTTTACTAGACGTTCCATATAATTCATATATAATTGTCATCTAATTTCAAGAACCTTGATGGGTTCTTAATAGTATGAAAGGATAGGTTACAATTCGATTAAATTATAATTTAACACATGTTTTATATTAGGCATGTACATTCTAAGTAGAGAGATATGAATCACATGATATTCGTTTGAAGGATTTGGTGGAATTTTTGAAAACATAAGTAATAAAACCTACCATTTAATAAATATAATAGGTTATAATGTAACTAAGACACACATTAACTTTTTTATACATTATCACACTCTTCTATGGTGATATATTCAACAAAACAAGATCTCCTGGTTATAAATCTATATAGTTCATCTTACTATCATCATAACTCTTATGTATACTTTGATATTATTTAATATGAAAATATACAAAAATTGCCATTTTTATCATATCTTCCACATATTGTGGGCGTATTAATTTCCTTTCACTAACGTAATCACAATAAGATGGATTAAAAAATCACTTTCCATATATTGCTTCATACGAGGCCATTTGAATACATGAATGTAAAACCATTTTTTGAAGAACTCTACCAATGGTATGTAATAATACCACATACCATGAAAGTTGAGTGAATTCTATCTACAAATATTGTTAATTATTTGAGTTCTTATGTTAGACTATCCATCAGTTTTATGATGGTAGACATTACTCATGTGCAGTTTATTATTTATATCCTTCTGAAGACACTTCTTGTATATTGTAATAAAATGAGTATCTAGATCGGTCACAATGAATTTAGGTGCACCATGATGTTTAAGAATTCATTAATATATGGTATTTTGAGGTATTTATGTGGTAAATGTACTATTTTATAAAGAAACTGTACTGATTTAGTAATGCGACCAACAATAACCCATATAACAGAATTATTTTTTGGATTCCTTCCCAGTTCAATAAAAATATCGATATTAATTTCATCACATTTTCTAATAGTAATAAGAATATGATTCAATAATCTTTTAGGATTCTACCTCAAATATTTCTATTTTTGAAAAAACAAATACCCGGACAGATAAAAAAATCTTACAGCTTCATGTTATCCCACAAAAAATCATACATGATGTCAGTATCCATCATTTTAATACAAGTGTATGTTGAGAAATTTTATCAACAAGAATCATCCAATACTTCTATTTTTATATACGGTATAGATGGAACAAAAATACTCATTTCAAATTTTTAACACCATCTTTATAATCAAAGTCTTTGAATTTTTCTTTATTTAATCTTTTAATCAGCGTTTTAATGTTCTCTTCATCAGATTAAGAATTAAATATCTCATATAATAAGGATTATTTCACAATAATTTCAAATACGATTGATGTATCCAATTTCATAAGAATTACCATATCCAAACATACTAGATCCAAGAATGTAGGTTCCATGTCAATCCTCATTTGTGTTAGAAATCAATGATCTATCCCACTATATTCATCTACTACATTATTTCCTTTTATTGGGTGGTTGTGAATTGGGTAATAATAGTCATGGAGTAGTTAGAGTCATCATATTTTGTCTCGTGTTGATCCTTTTTTGTGAGAATATGTATTTCATCATTTTATGATTTGTGTATATCACATATATTTCTCTGTAAAGATAATTTCTCCATATGTTAAAAGTGATTATTATAGATGATATATCATGATTGTATGGTGAATTTTTCTATTCGTGGTTCTTTAATTTTCTAGATTAATTTGTGATTTGCTTATCATTTTTCATTAGGATATTACATTTTCCCCTCTTCAATGCATCAATATATATATGAAACCCCCATCTATTCGAGATGTTAGATTCAAAATCAGTTTATTTACTAATATTCTATTTAGTTTATATAAAATTATTTACATTATATTTTCCAAAAAAAATTAACCCCTTTATGGGTAATCTTGCTTAACAGTTTAGAAAATCATGAAAAATTCTAAAATAAATACTTATTGTAACCTTTAAATCCAATAAAACTACATCTCTCGATTATATTTGTTTGGGGAGGCCATTCCTTAATTTCACTTGTCTTTGTTGGATCAAACTGATTTTCCATCCTATGTGAAAATATAGAAAATAAATGAACTTCTTGAATCTAGAAATCACACTTACTAAATTCATCATACAACTATTCCCTTCCAAGAGTATTAAGAAAAATTTTAATGTGATTCACATGATATTGATAGATTTCAAAAAAAAAATCATAATATCATCAATGAATACAACAACTGAAATCATCAACATATTCCAGGAATAATATATTCATTAGGTCAATAAAAACAGAATGTCAATTAGTTAGTCCAAAGGGGACTACTATATACTCATAATGTCATACCTAATTTGAAATTCTATCTTCATATTGTCTTCCAAATTTACTTGTAATTAGTCATACACATAAAAAAGACCAATATTTGAGAAATATAGGGATCCATGAATTTGATAACACTAGTCATCAATCTATTGTAGATGATACACGTTATTTAATATTATAAAATTAACTTCCCTATAATAAATTCCCAACCACATGTATCCATTTATATTTTTAATATAAATAACATGTGATCCCCATATTGAATCACTGGGGTGAATAAATACTTTTTTACCAAAAATATCTAGTTTTTCTTAAAAATCACTAATTCCATAGAATACATTCTATATGTATTATTTTATATTGACCTTAAACCAGTGATTAAGTCATTGTAAAATTCAAAATCATACTCTGGGGGATTTTAAGGCAATCCATGAGGAAATAAATCTACATATACATGAACAATAATTACATCCTTAAGTTGATTTCTGGTTTCTCCATCACATGATTGTGTTTTATTTCCTTAATCATTAATTTCATTCATTATATCTATTATGTGTGGATCAAGATATGAACCTAGTGAATAAGAATCTACTCTAAAGACAAGTAATTGTACATCATCTAAAAATATTGTAATTTCATTCTTATTACAATAAATTTTCACATTATATTTGGATATCAAATATAAACCAAGGATTATATCAAAATCAATTATTGTTATGATGATAATTTAAACAAATATATCATGTTTATGTTTTATAATGGGGATATCATAACACATGATTGTGCAATGAGACAACATTAGGTGTTTATATCAATATCTCCCTTGATAAATCAAAATTAAAATGTCTAATTTTATAGGAAAACCATGTTGAAATAAAAGAATTTCATGATCTAAAATAATATAAAGTATTGGATAAATTCAATGAGAGGATCAATTAACTATCCCTGACAACAATGTGTGATTATACATTCACATTAGTAGTTGAATAAGTTTTGCCATCTATCCATTGACTATGTTATGGTAGATTCCCTTAATTCTGGGAGATTTTGTTCACATAGTTCCACATCTCCATGCAGTTGTAATAATGAAAATTAGTTTTCTTCCATATTCCCTGTTAATTCCTTGACATGTTAACCCATTTATAAATACATATAAAAAACTAAATTAGCTTTCAGGAATATCCATGGGTGACTCTTTCCCTAGTTTTCACATGATGTGAATTTCATTTTAAACTTATTTGAAGCATTCCCTTTAACGTTGTGTTATAATGAAATATTTTTCTCTTTATACACAATTAATATATTTATTATAAAAAATTATTCCTCTATCTTTATCGAACAGAAATGCATTTTATCATATGACAAAAAATTCTATGAAACCAGTTCCCTTTGGAAATATTGATTGATACATTCAATGAAATGATGGATCTTAGACTATGTGTTGCATATATAATCCATATCATACCAAGGTAAATTTTTAATGTTATTATCATAATCCAAATCACTCTCTTCTTCATTTTATCATTATACTAAGAAAATTTATATATATATCAATCTGTTGTTCATGAATGATGTATTTATCAAATAATCACTTATTAGAAGTGAAATATTCCATGATATCTATTTTATATTCAAACCATATATTTTAGATTACAGACCAACTATGAGATAATATACAAAAAATGTAATCATTTCCATTTCAATGCATCCAAATCCCATAAATATCTTATCTAGAGACTTAATACTTTTCTCAACTAATTTTGGATTTCTATTTCCACGAAACGATGTGGGATTCTGTTGCATAATAAAATCCAATATATGTAATTACACTTATATAATATGTTTCCCCCTTTGGGAAAGGTTATTTATCATAATCATAATATGCTTCCCTTGTATAGAAATATATTTCTCTATTTTAATATCAGTTATATTGGTTTCCTCTTTGGAGAAATCACTAAAATTTTTATATGTATTGATACTAGTCATCCTAACAATTTTAATTTATACATAATGTAATATAATTCAATATATCATAAAATAATAAATTTTAAAACATAATTTATAATACCAAACCTGATATAGACTCAAAATAAATTAAATTTTCATGCATCGTAAATATTAGAATCAGAATATTTGGTTTCTATAGGTACGTTGATACATTTAAATCACTCATAATAAATTTTTAAATTAAATGTGAATTATACTAATCATATCCCCTAATAGTGTCAAAGAAGTTGTTTGGTAATGATCATTGACATGTAGAAGGTAACACTTGAGTCAGTTATGACACACCTTTATAGAGTTGTTACCCCTCGGTAAATCTATGCTAGAACCTCATCCACTTGTTGTTTCCTGATATAGATTTATTTCTATTAATAGAACATAATATCTACCATACAAAATTAAACGTTGTTATTATATTATTATCCTAATATTTTTTCTTACAATTATGTTTCATAATATATGTTTTAAAATCATGTTTCCAAGGTTACTACTAAACTATAATTTATTTCAATTTTAACACCCAATCTGAAAAGCCTAGATAAGGTGAATTATTTTATTATATTGGCATGATTACATTGATTCAAATCCAAATGGACCAAATTTGTTTGTTGTTTTTAAAACGCATATTTCAGACATATTATCTATAAATCAGTGGGAAATTAAAAAAATAAATAATGTACGTAAACGATAGTCATACTTGTAACTCATTCAAATGATTCCTCTCCATAAACAGGGGGAACAAAAGATAATATCGTTAATCTAAAATTTTCATCGAGGGTATGTACTATTGAATTATTAATGAAAAATGAGAATAAATAAATATGGAAATGCCAAAAAAATGATAAACAATTCCATTCAAATAAATAGACAATGTATTATCAATATGGAAAGGTAAATAAATGAAACTCTTTCCCCATAATTAACAGTATTAGAAATTAATTAATCTATATAAAATATAAATGAAATAATATCATGGATAATAATAATAATAATTTAATTCTCAATATCGAAATTTTTTAATTATTGGAAAACATGTTTTGTAGGTACATGGTTCCTTTACCATCATGTCCTCTTACAAAATCGTTTATCATATTGGGTTGAATCCCATCAGATATGGGTATATAATTGTTTTGTGGGACTACTGATTCATCGAGGGGATTACTATAAAACGTCCCAAAATAGTTTCATGATACTACAAACCATTCTTTTTATATCAAATAATAAATTTTAAAAGATTATTTATATAAAATTTACCTATACCACTTAGAAAAAATTTTAATATCATGATGTCAATAGGATTAAAAAAACGATATATCAAATATTTGTAGGCATACACCGCTCTAAATAAATAACTGTTGAATAAGGATTTATCTCATGAAGAAAAAGCGTGACAAAAAAAATTCTTTCCTTAAATGTCAATTTTTGTAATAAATTGTCTACCCTTTGTTTTAATGGATTAAATAATTTTATTAATTAATATCATAAAATTATTTATATGATGATATAATATATGATATTAATATATTATTTTTCTCTTGTCTGTAAATAATATTTCATAATTTTCACTATTGATTTTTTAATCACCTAGTTTTATGAGATTATTTTTACTTGTTACCTATTGTTAATATTAATTAGATAAATATTTCATTATATCAATATTTTAAAACATTATCTAAAATAATATATATTAATCATATACATATTTATAAAAATCCATAAAATATTGATATGTGAAATTAAAAGAACCATTCATAGAGGCAGTAGGTTGTAGAAACGCATGAATAATGAATTGATTACATTGATGTATTAAAATAATGAAATATAAATGATATATATATTTGTATTATAATTAAAATATCATATTTTTGTATTCAATTTTACATATTCATGTTAAACCCATAATTAACAAATTCAATGTATCTTGTTAATGATACATATCACATTGGGGATGTGGTAGTCCACACGGCCACAAATGATGTTATCGTAACACCGCAATATGGAATGCATGATGTTATGTATTATATAAAATGTATAGAATGGTAATGGAATTATAAATATAATATATAACTTATATAAAATATAAATCCTTCATTATTTCTGACCATTAATGTTGGTTAATGGATTAATGAATGACATAAATTTGTGAGGCGACAATCTGCCGTACACAAGAATAATGATTGTGTATCCCTTTTGATGGATGCGTGTGAAAGTGCATGTCTGGATTTTATAATAAAAAAATTTCATTATATTTAATATACTGAGGAAAATATATAATCATAGAATATAAATAATTTAATGTTTTGAGAAAGAAATAAAATTAATGCGATAATTGAATAATGCTAACTTGGTTTTTGTTAACTACTTTTGTTTTATACTAAAGGATTTCCTTGGTTGGATTTAGGGACAAAATTATGCTTCTAGGATGATATTAGGGAATTTTGGATCTTGTCTAGAATGTACGTTGATGATAATAATTCTCACTTTTGTGTTAAGAAGTGATGGAGAAGGTTCCCTTTAATAATTGAGGTAATGATATATTTTGAAAAATCTCAAAATATTAAATTCGGAAAAAATAATATTGAATTCTAAATGCATCCAATAAAATATTCTTATAATGTTACATAAGAATGTAATGTAATAATATCTATAAAATATATATGTAATTACAGGTCACATTCATACCCTTATATTTAGGATTTAAACAATAGTCAAACTCTTACCATGAAAACATGGTTTTTACAAATTAAGGGTCAATATGGTAACAATAAAGTGAATTAGGAATGAAAAAATGTAGCATGTATTAAAAAATAAACCTAATTCAAGTATTATGGACATTTTTAAGTTTTTCTTATTATTTGGTTTGTCATTTAATAACTTATTACATATTTTAAAATAATAATAATGTCAATTTTTACACTATCATTTAATTATATTTTAAATATAAATGCACCAGGAAACATCGAAATAAATCATAAAATACATACCTAATTATTCTATTTCATCTATAAAATTCTAGGTTGAAATTAATTATATAAATTAATAATTATTTAAATATTACTGATAGCATTTATTTGATTTTCCATTAATTAAACAATTGTTACATCATCAATTTGAAAGCCATTAATTTAATTATTTATTACCTAAAAATTAATATAAATTATCATTATGAATATAATAATTTAATATTTCTAATTATTATTTATAGTAAAAAAGATCCATTGTATAACACCATATTAAAAATAATTAACTTGTTAATAATAAATGTATTTAAAAATTTGGATTTTCATAGAATATAATACTATAAATGGATTAAATTCATATCTGTGGATAAAAGAGTTCAATATATGATCATAATGATGATTTTAGTTGTAAATAATTAATCTAAATAAATTATGGAAAAATATTGGGTAATTTAATAATAATGTTTTTAATTAATTACATGATTCACTTTTAACCATGTTAATAAAAATTACCGAAGTATTCTATTCATATTTCTACCGAAAAAAATAAAATGAAATTATTTACAAAAAATTTTAATTTTGATACCAAATATGGAATCCATTTTTGATAATTAAATCCATAAAATTTGTTAAAATTAATTTATAATTAATCTGGTGGATAGGGTGTAAAATTGTGTTATTAAGGATAAAATGTTCAAAAGATTGAAATGTTTTTATATAATTATTATATGTGAAATTTATTCTAATAATATAAATTATAATAATAGATAAAAATATATCTAATTATACTTCAAAACAAATTATATATATAAATCAACATTATACATTATTTAGAAAAAAATGGGTTTTCGAACAAAAATGCTCTATTTTATCACAACACTTCAAAAATTGAAACATATCAGATGTTCAAGGAAAATGAGTTTCGTTTCACCAAATTAATGCCAAAAGGTTTGTGTAAGACATATCTTTACATATAATTCTCCATACGACACCATTTGAATAATTGAATTGAAACTATTATAGTATTGAAACTCTACCAATGGTGGGTAAATAGCAGACATACCTTGAAAGATGGGTGAACATTATCTCAAAATGTTTTCCATTGATTTCATTGTTCTTTCTTACTATGCATCAGTTTGAGGATTCTAGTTAGTTCTCATCTAAAGCTCAGTATTAATATTCATTAAAGGTCTCTTACAAATTTTTTTTGTAAAATTGATATCACGATCATAGAAAATAGAAAGAGTTACACCATGAAGTCTTACAACATCATTAATAAAGATCATTTCTAGTCATTCAAGAGGTAGACCTTATATTATATAAAAAGCCTTGGATTTGGTAAAGTGATCAATAATTACCCATATCACATCATTCCATCTAGTAGTCCATTGATGTCCCATTGAAAATTCTATAGCAATTTCATCCCATTTATAAACAAGAATAAGAGGAGGTTGTAAGAAGCCCTTATGATTCATCCTCACACCATTAAATTATTAAAATACCAACCATCTAGGGAAAAAAATTTAATTTTATACATCATGTTATCCCACAAAAAATGATCCTCCATGCACCTATACATATGTGTTTCACCATGGTGTATAGTGAAATTTTAGCTATGATCGTCATCTAACAATTCAATTTTTTGATCAAGTATATATGGTAAACATAGCTTCCATCCAAATTTTAGTATTCTATATTCACAAAAAATATTGGGAGATTTAGATTCATTTACAGATTTAATCATATTCAGAAAGTTCTCATCATCAGATTGAGAATTTTTTATATGCTCCATTAAAGATGGGTTTTCAATTATTAACTAAATTATTGATGTCTCGCTTTATTTATGAATTTCAATGTCCATATTTACTATATCCATGAACATGGGTTCCTTATAAATCTTCAGTTCAGTTAGAACTCCATGATCATTTTTACTCAATACATATGATATCTTGTTTTCTATCCCTGTGAGGTAGTGTATTGAGAAATCATAATCCTTGAGTATCTTAACCCATTTTTTTGTCTAATGTAGATATATTTATATGTGAATATGTATTTCATTCTTTTATGATTCGTGTATATATCACATATTTCACCATGGAGATATTGGATTCATATTTTCAAATCAAATATTAATGTAACTATATCATGATAATGGGTTGGATATGTTTTCAATGAATCTTTAATTTCAATTGTAAATATGGGATAACATTATTATTTTTCATTTGGACACAACCAAATCCATTTATTGATCCATTACTATATATTATAGATGCATAACATCTATATGTAAGAGTCATAATCAGAGCCATGAATAATATTCTATTTAGTTCATTAAAATATTCATCAAATTCCCTTGTCCAAACAATAAAAACCCATTTAAATGTAAGATTGATCATAGGTTTAACCATCAAGAAAAATTATGAACACACTAATCATAGTATCCTACCAAACCATTGAATCCAAATACCATAGTTATATTTGTTAGTGTAGGGAATTATATGAATTCAATATTATTTATATGATCGACTAATAATCCATGATTAGAGATAATATTTACAAGAAAAATAACATATTGAATAAATATATATTACTTTAAAAATATTCTATATAAAGTTTCCCTTATATGATTATTAGTAATGACCCACATGTGTTTTTCAGGGTCCGCATTACATTTAGAATAAACCAGAATATCATCAATGATTACCAAAAAAATAACCATTATATTCCTTGAATATTAATTTCATTAGGAACTTAAAAGAAAAGGTTTAATGATCCAACCGAATTTAATTTATATAAACTCACAATTTCCATTCCTCTTTTAAAAAGATTCATTTAGAATATATTCATTATTTACTCACAATTGTTGTTACTAATAATGAAGATCAATATTTGAAAAATATTGGGAAATGTATAGTTGATCAAATAAGTCACCAACATGTGGTAGATTACACTTGTACATTATTTTAATAACATTGAATTACCTATAGTCAGTGAAAAACATTATAGGTTTATCTTTCTTTTTAATAAAGATAATAGGGTCTCCCCATGGAGAAACACTATATTAAATAAATCCCTTATTACAAAAATACACAATTTGTTTCTTCAACACCACTAATTATATAGTGTTCATTCTATTTTGAGGCTATGAAATAGTTCTTGTATTGAGGATTAAATCAATGAAAATTTAACTACATTCTTTGTTGATGTGTATTTAAATCCTCAAGAAACATATCAATGTATTCCTATACAGTAGACATATTCTTAATTTTATGACTAAATTCTCCCTCATGTGATGTTGTCTTATCTTATTACCAAATAATATCACTCATTAGAGCTACTGGGGGTGTTTGTAGATAAGAATCAAGTGAGGAAGCTTCTTCTCTAATGATAAGGAATTTAGCCTCTTCCTGAAAAAAGTAATTTCATTCTTCATACAATGTACTTTTACATCATATTTTGAAATCCTATCCATTACATGGACTATATCAAATTATACTATAGGTATAGTGACTAGGTAATAAAATAAAGAGCTTTTGTATGTAAAATGAGGATATCACGACGCATCATTGTTGAAATGAGACTTCCCTTAAGAGTTTTGATGGACAACACCCTTAATCAATCAAAAAGAAAACATCTTATATTATTGAAAAGATTGGCAGATATAATAGCGTGTGATGATCTGGAATCAAATAATGAAATGGATAAATTTTAAGATAAGAATAATTTATCAAACACCATATCTTTGGGTACATATCTTTAATTTGTAGTGATTACATGTGAATGTCCATATCACCTCAGCCTATTCTATGGTAGATTCCCTTGATGCATGGAATTTGTTTTCATTTTTTCCCATATCCACGTATTTGTAGCACTGAATAGTATTGTTTTTCTTCTTTCTATTGAATTTGTTGACATGATGACCCCTTTATCTACTCGTATAACAAACTCATACTCTATTCAAGTATTCCCCCATGTGGTTCTTTCCTAAATTTTCACATTATGAAAATATCATTATCATCTTCTTTGAAATATTCACTTTCTCTTGGTGTTCAAATAAAAACTTCTTATAATGATTCCCATTGAATGTATTTGTTATAAAAAAATCATTCTCCATATTGATATAAAATACAAATATTGCATCATATGATAAAACATTATGGGAAACTAGTGCCATTTAGACATATAGCTTAGGAACCACAAATAAGTGATCAATCTTGTACTCCATATTGAATATATAATACAAAAAATACAAATAAATACTTATAAATAAAGCTTCAAAATATGAAACACTATCTTATTCCTTTTTATTTATGATAATTTATTCATCTTCATCTGAATTTATCGATCATTAAGAAGTAATTATTGAAGAATGTATCCTTAAATATTCTCAATTCCAACATTTCTTTATATTCTTCATCTCAAGTATTTTATATTAGGGTCCACCAATGATCAATATCATCATTGAGAAAATAGAACCATACTGCATCTTTTTTCATTTCACTACATTATAATTCCATAACTATATTTTCAATAGTCATAATCCACTAGTCATCTACATTTTCATTAATAATATCACTTCATGATGAGGGATTTTATCACATAAATCAACCCAACAAAAATAATTCTCTTTTTGGAATAGGTGTCTCCATTTGAGAAAGGTTATTTTCATAACCAGAATATGTTTCCCTAGTATTTACATAATTTTCTCAATTACAATTCTAGTAGTATTGGTTTTGTCTATCATGAATCCTTAGAATTTTCCATGAGTATTGATACCATTCATCCTTAAATATTACAATTTTAAATAATTCCATATACTATATTTGATCAAATAGAATGGATATAAAATCATAATGTATAATTATTGAAATGTTATTTGTACCAAAAAAATTTAATTTTTTCATCATTAATCATAGAAAAACAAAATTTGATTTCTTTGTGAAAATAATTACTTTTTAATCACTCAGTATTATTTTTAAAAGAAACATAATTATTTAAATTCTATCCACATGGAATTTAAACCAGGTTCTTAGTAAGGCCCATATTCATGTTTTAGGTTATTCTCAAGTCTATCCCAACAGAAATTTTTATAGTTTTTAGTCTTATGTACATATGTTCCAAAACCATGTCCATATGTAGTATCCATACATGGATGTATTGATAAGAATATCAACAGAATCAATACCTTACCAAAAGTCTAGTATTTTCATCTATAGTTATCCTCAATTAATATTTTAGGAATTTGTTCCCTAATATATATTTTCTAGGATTTTATTATATAAACTCTAAATCCATCATTATTTATAACCATGAATTATGGAAAATAGAAGAATGAGTGAGGTATGTTTGCGAGGTGGTCATCTGTTGTACACACGAATGATGATTGTGTATCCCATTTTATGGATTTTTGTGATTCAAAATCATAGTATAAAAACATTATGTATATTAAGGATAATGAGGTAATTATATAATCTTGTAATATGATCAATTGAATGGTTAGAGAAAATAATAAAATGAAAGTAATCGTTGAAGAATGTAACATCATTTTGGGTAACTTCTATTGGTTTATATAAAAGAATTACTTTGATGGATTTGATCCCAATGGTAGTCATACTGGATGAGGGGAGGGAAGTTGAGTGATTATTTTGGTAGGTTTTGGATGATCTTTAATTCTCAATTTTAATTTAAAGAAGTAGAGGAGGATGTTCCCTTTTATAGTTGAGGTAAGGGTTGCTTTTGGAAACATTGTAAATATTAAATTAATGTAAATTAATTTTCAAATTAAAATGATTCCAAATATAGTTATTTCTAGGATAATCTGAATATGGATCAATATATAATGAACATATAATTTTTACAAATTTTTTGGTCACATTCCTACCCATATCTTTTGGCTTTAACCCTTTATT
Organism: Viscum album; assembly: GCA_963277665.1. NCBI lineage: Eukaryota > Viridiplantae > Streptophyta > Magnoliopsida > Santalales > Viscaceae > Viscum > Viscum album. The sequence continues at coordinate 1,410,135,048 of OY728119.1, read as the reverse complement.
AATCCACTTAACTCATACAATGACAACATGGGTTTTACACATTAATGGGTAATATAGTTACTATAAGATGAAAAAATTAACCACAAATGATCCATTGCTAAAAAATTTGACCGCATTCCAATAATTTTTAATTTTATTTGATTTTTAGGAATTTTATATCATGTAATAAAATATTATTTAATTTAAAATATTATTATTTCCAATTTTAATGCTATTCATTTATTGACATTAAAAAAATAAATACACATGATAAGATAAAAAAACCATTAATATATCCCTATAATGTCCTTGTCAACTATAAAATTCATGGGGAGTCATTAACTACACAATATTATTATCATTAAATTATTTTTAATAACATTTATTTGATATATCCATTGGTTAAACAAATATAGCATCATCATCATGAAAGCCTTTAATTTAATTATTTATTCTTAAAAATTTAAAATAAATTTTCATGATTAAGAGAAAAAATTTATATTTCATATATATATATATAGTCAAAATGATCCCATATATAACACTATATTTAAAAAATAACTTGTTAAAAACAATAATATGACAAAATTTACTTTTCATTGAATAAAATACTATTAATGGATAAAATTATTATAAGCGGCAACAATAACTCAAAAAATAATCTAAATGATGATTTTGGTTGTCAGTAACTAATCAAATAAAATTATGATAGGTTTTACGGTAATTCTATAATATTAGTTTTTCACATAATTACTTAATTCGGCTTTAACTGTGGTAATAAAAATTACCAAAGTTTACGATTGATATTGTTTACAAAAAAGGGACCTAATTAAAATATTTTGATCTTATTATTCCAAATATTTAATCCAATTTTTCTAAATTAAAATTGCATAGGTTGATAAAATAAATTCTAAATTTACTCCACAGATGTGGTGTGAAAGAGTGGTTTAAATGCGAAAAACTCAAATGATGATGATGTCATAAAACATACGGTGTATGTTTTTAATCATTATCAACATGATATTGGTATATATCATAAACAATGTATTTCACATGATGAACTCTATAGATCTCATAGAAATGTTCCTTTTAATTATAAGGGGGTTACTTGATTTGTGTAGTACTCACTACTATTTTGTTATTTTATTTTATATTTTTGAAACAGACGTTTATTTGAATTATTATTTTGGAAGAATATACGACAACTAAATAAAAAAAATTATAAAAATTACATCATTTTCCATTGATGAATGTTTTAAAAAACATTTCATGTTATATTCAAATACATGGAAGTTATGTTTCTTTCAATTTTATAATAAATAAATTCTAAAAGGATATGTATTTTTAATAATTTTTTGTTTTGTGTGGGAAATAGGACATGAAAAAAAAAATTTATAGTCGATTATGTGTGTTGGAAAACCCTCCATCGAAATTGGTAAACTTAAATACTGGGTATGTGGTCAATGGATTTTGATTCTAAGAAAGAATATATAGATAATTAATGAAACAAATGAAGTGTGGTGTTTGTTTGAAATGTTATCATCATAAAAACAAATTGATTTTTAATTTTATGGCTTGGTGGATAAAATAATTGAATTTTGTTATCTAGGAAAAAATTATGTAATAATGTTTAAATTGCTTTGGATTGATTTTGGTGGAGGCTTGAATGTTCATCCATGAAATGGAGTAATTGACATTAAATATAATAACCTTCCTACAAAAAAATTACTCTTTATTTTGTCACATATATCACATCAAGATTATTATAAAAATTACTGAAATATTTTTAGAGATTTGAATGACTAGTGGAGTGGGATAAAAATTAAATCACATGAAAATATTTTTATAGAAAATGAAAATGGTTATATGAAATTAAAATATATTTTAATATTTCATGAACCATCCCAAAATATATCTCTTACCTAATGAGATATAAATATTTATTATGAATCCCTATAGTTAAGGGATGATAATATATATAATGGTGATGATGCAATGAGGGATGATGAAACTGAATTCCTTATTGATGATTAAAGTGGTGAAGATAAATATGAACATATATTTCTCAATTAAAGTGATGAAAACTATGAATACTGATTTATTATATTTTGGTATATATTAGATATTAATATTTTATATTTTTCATAAAAATTATTTAAAAGAAAATAGTGTTTGCTTCAAATTGTTGGAACCAATGTTTTATTCAAATACATCAATGATATCAATAATTATTATTTTTGTTCTATTTAATAGTAATATTAACATTATTTTATATGTAATAATATTATATTATGCATAATATTTATTATTTTTTTATATTTTATATCAATATCATCAATTATTTATCGACTATATGTTTATGTTCAGGTATTTATTTATAGGTAATTATTATATTTTGATGTTTATTAGTTATTTATAATTGATAGTTGTATAAATAATTACATAAAAAATATTATTATAATTTTTTCTTTATTTAACTATTATAATTGATATTTTTATTAACAATTTCATACATGTTAGAATATTTGTTTTAGATATTAGGGGATTCTTCTCATGATCTATATTGTTCTCTCAGAAATTCTAGACATCCTACTAACGATAATGAATAATTTTAATCATTGAATTTTATCCATATATAGAGGTGGGATATAATTTATATATTGATGATTCAAGATCCTGTTCCTCAGATATAAACATTTGTTTACTTTGATACACATTTACGGAGGTAATTTTACGTTTTTAATATATCTAATTTATATTAACTTTTTTAAATAATTTTTTAAATAATTTTCCATTTATTTATTTTTTTCATAGTTTTTCACAATTCTCTATTATGAACTCTAGTAAGACTCTAAGAAACTATTCTCATGATACATGGATTCCATGGGACCTGGTTCTCATCTTCATTTGTAACATGATTCTCAACCACTGGATTGTATGGTATTAAATAATATATACGTTTTAAAATATATTTAATTACTAACATATTTTTTTTAATTGATGGGAAGAATTTATGTTGATGTTTTCCTGATAGCCTATGTGATCATATCCAATAGGAATGATAGATTTCTATATGTGATAGATTTCATTGAATTTTTTAAAAAGCTAATAATGAAAGCTCTAGATAAATTTTTTCTTACTATATTCGAACAATATTTTGTCTCCAATCGAAATTACTATATATCAGATCATAAATGAGATGAATTATACTCCTACTAGATAGGAGTGACATATAAGTGGTCATCATCTAGATATAACAGTTGAGAGAGGCACAATGTTTCACATAGGTTTTGAAGATGTACATTTTTCATACATAGACGACATTTGTTATGTGATACTATTCATTAATGTATATATACATTAAATGTAAAATTTTTATTATATTATAAAACCATTACTAAATAATTTATAATAGCGTTTTTTTCATAAGAAGACGTATATTGACCTCCATACTGGGGAATTTGTAGGAACATGATTACACCATTTTGTGGTTAGTTAATTTTTTTTAAAATATCATATATATATATTTTATTATTTTTATAATTTGGAATTACATTTGACCGAAATATGTGAGGGTGTGACTTCACATTCAAATGATAGTAAATGTGAGAGAGAAAAGCATGGAATGTCTATATTGGAATTTTATGAGGGCTTGGATAAAAGTGACATTACATGGAGTTGTAAATTGTCATGTGATTGGTAATGATTACCAAATGACACATAAGATTTATTATAGTACATCAGTGATGTCACCATTGATCATGATGAGGGATCATTGGTATTCATCATTTTCTAGATAATATGAGGATAGGATGAGATCGTAAGATAAAATTATAAAGTTGATATAGAGGGGGGGGGGGGGGTGGAGGAGAGTGAGCAGTAGAATTAATGGTATGAGTAGATATTAGAGTATATTTTACATCTTTCAGATTGATGTGGTATGGATTTTCCACCGACTGATCCATCGAGTGGTCCTCCTCCACTAAATGTGAGTAAATGTTTTTTGATGTTTTATGTTTTTTTTAAATTATGGTGAAAATATATTATGGTTAAAATTATGTATTAATTTTAAATTCATTTTTATTATTTTAATTTGTTTTTATTATTATTAAATTTTTTATTTTTTTAAATATATGTATTATTTAAATAATTTTTTTTGAAAACAAGTACTATTGTTTTGAATATTTTTATTTATAATTTCTTTATTGTTATTATTAATTATTATTAATTATTATTAATTATTTAATTAATTTTAAATTTTTTAAATATTTGTAAAATTTGTATTTTTTTCTTTGTTGTTATGTTTTTAATTTTCTTGATATTTTTAGCTTTATAATTTATTTTCCAAATATTAATATATTTATTTGTTTTTAATTTTTTTTATTTTTCATTTACTAAAATTATTTGTCATTATTATAATTATTATAAGGCCCCAGCCTTAAACATTACTTAATCTTGAGTTACTTCAAGAATACACATTGAGGATCTTTTCAGGTTTAGAGTTTTATAGAATTAGATCATAAAACATGCATTACATTCCACATTTAAACAAAGTGGTTACATAAAAGATAGTATTAATTTTTCTCATCAACAGAATCATATTTAAAATAAAACATGGATTCCTTCTTGACACTTCCTCGACACTATCATCACATCATGTACCATTCCCTTGACCTGTGGAAAACATTTCAAATACATGGGATGAGCATAGAAATCTCAGTAAGGGATATAAAAATATGGAAAGGAAACATGAAAACATATATACATAAGATTGAAATCATACTTTACCCATAAAACATAAGAACTTTAACATACCTCATAAAATCATGAATAAATCATAGAAATCGTAAGACATAAAGGTAACTTGAGACATTCATAACATTCTTACATAGGGTGTAACCCTCTTGGTTACGTTTGGAATACCCATCATAGTATATTCCATAAATCTCTTCAGATAAACCTTCACCTTTAACCCCTTTGCGTTACCCAATGCATTGGAGAGATATATCAGGCTCACCCACCCTTAGTTTATCACGGAACCACCCGTCTTCATAATAATGCCCAAGAACCATAAACATAATCATATCACATAAAAAATGCATAAAGGAAACATAACATTTCCACTTTTCAATCACAATATATCAATACAACACATTGATATAAAAAAATTATGAAAACCATTTTCAAAACAAAAATAAATGAAAAGTAAAACATGGTATTTATTTTTCTTTTAAAAAAAGGTATGGCTTGTAGAGGAAGCCGAAACTCAAATAATGGTCACGACGACGGAGAAGTCGTTGTCGCCGCATACATACGACAAAACATTCACTTTTTTCGTTTAGTAAAATGCTTTATATAAAACATTCCTTTTGAATAAACATAAAATTAAAAGGGTTTTATACACCATATAAAATAAAGTTTTGTATAAAGCATTATATGCCTCAATGAAAGGAGATTGAGACGATGTCCCATACAATGACGGTTTCCTTGGATTAAGGATAAATCAATTACATAATTATGTGTAAGAAATGAGTACACAAAATATAAGTGGATATTAAGTGTAAAAAAATCATAGGACATTCACACATATTCATATAAAGACATATTCAAGGAGTACATGTTTATCCCAAATAATCAAAATTGGGTTCAGAAGATTCCTTGCAAAAATTTGAGAGCCTAACGGGGTCACTTCAAAATTCAGAAAAAAAGTTGATGAGAGATAAAAAGGGTATATCATCACTTGGAAATAAAATTTACATCAATAAGGATATAGAAGAACATATCCCAACATAATATTATGTGAATTAAAATACATAACAAAAGAACTCATTTAAAAAGAGGAGGGTGAAAGGTTCCCTTACCGACTTCGAGAACTTTCAAAACGTACACCCCATGGAAGAAGGGACATATAATAAAGATGTAAATACCCATAAATTAAATTATACTAAAAAAGTGTATAATAATGGGAAGTACATACACCACTCTAAGTAAATAGTGGAAAATGTAGCATAAATGTCACAGGAATAAATGTGAGATGAAAAATCCCTTATGAAAACTCGGCAGCCTAACGACGACACTTAAAACTTCCAAAAATGGATTGATGAGATCAAATAGGGTATCTAATAATATTAAAATAATATATATAGAAAAATTAATATAAAAGAACATCCCCCATCATAACAAATTGGAGCTTAAAAGAAGTGACATAAAGGAGAGTACTTAAAAAGAAAGAGAAAGGTTAGATCTCTTACGAAAATTCGGCAGCCTAACGGTGCAACTCAAAACATCCAAAATGGATTGATGAGATAAAATAGGGTCTCTAATCATATTAACATAAAAATTAAAGTATGAGTAATATAAAAGAACATCCCAATCATAATAAAGATGAGCTTAAAAGGAATGACATAAAATAGTGTACTTAAAAAGAAAGAGAGGGGTAGGATCCCTTACCTCAAGTCCGACTTGTCTTGTTTGTTTGTTTATATTCCTGAATAATAAACTTTGGTCAATATATAATTTCTTAAGGACTTCCTTTAAATAGAATTATTCAGTCAATATCACATTTATAATGTTATAATAATTGTTTAATATTGTTAGTTCATATCAGATGTTTTTGCCGATTTTTGTTACATGAGTAAAAAAATGAACTTGTTTGAAAATGATTTCCCATGTAGTTAAAAGTAAAACATTTACAGAAAATTAATAATTATTAAAATATCATATATATCCAGTACATATTCATTGTATACTAATACATAACATTGGGAGATAAAAAAAATGAAAAGCATCGTTCATGGAGACGGTTGGCCGTACGTACGCATTAACACTACTGTCATTTTTTGTCATATTAATGGAATTAAAAATAAATGAGATATATATATATATATTATAATTCCAGTATAATATAAATGTTATATAGGTCACATATGTTCATTAATATAATTCTTTATACATTCCATGTATTGCATTAACGAGTCACATCACTTGAGTGGGCGGTAGTCCACACTTCCTCATATGAAATTATCGAATTTGCACAACATGAAAAGAATAAAGGTATTTCTTAAATATAAAATAAAAAATCATATAGTAAACATAAATACCATATATATAATATATAAAATAAAGTGACATCATAATGGCCACATTTAAAGGTGTTAAAAGGATATTGAACAATCATCGTTTCATGAGGAAGAAAATCACCAACCACAGAAATAGTATGTTCTTTAACCATTAGACGAAGGTGTGTGAAAGTGTAGCTCGAATAATTCTTATAAAAACATCCTAGTTTATTTAATATACTGGTTTTGTTACAAAAAAAGTAATAAAAAGAGTTTAGGGGTTTGGAGAAGAAAAATAAAACAAAAGAACACAAGGGAAGACATTACCGTTAAATCGGGTAACTCTCTTTGATTTAAGCTCAACGGCTTCCTTGGAAAGGATTATGTCCAACGTGAGGCTTCAATGATGAAGATAGGGATGTGGACAGATGAAATGGGAAGGGGTTGGCCAAGAAAAAGGCTTTAGAGGTGTGGGTAAGGTGGTAGAGGTGGGGGCCTTTTATTAGAGGAGAGGAGGGGCACTATTGGAAAGTTACAAAATGTTACTTTATTTTCAAATGATTTTCTGATTTTAAAGGTCCCAAATTGATTTATTTATAGGGTAAGGTGGTAAGGGTTCTAAATATACTAATAAAATATTTCTTTTACAAGTGTAAGTTATAGTTTTAACATTATCTTTTTATTTTATTTAAATCCTTTATTAATGAGGTAATCGCTGCATCATCATGATGTCATAAATAATTTAATTTATTTAATGTATAAAAATTATAAAAAAAATATCATGATGTAGGAAATATTTTTATATTTTTAATGAATATTTATTGTTAAAAATATGACTTTTATAACCCCATTTAAAAATTATTTTAGTAAAACAACTCATGCTTGTGACATTTTAATTTTAACTTAAAATAAAAAGTTATTTATGTCATATTCCAACCATAGTGGCTCCATGGGGTCCCCAAGCTGACCCATGGATTTCCATGGTAGGACATGACACATCCAATGATGGTAGGACATGTGTCTAGGTCATTTCATATTATTAAAACATTATTTTTTACCTCAAATTTCACTAATTACTTCTAATCGCGATTAAAAACTTAAAAGTTACTATTCAACAAAAAATTATTTTAATCACATTGAACCAAATTTTTGTTCTTATTGAAAACCATATATGTAAGACTTTTGAAATTAAAAACACAGAGGTGGTAAAATTTCTTTTTATCGAAAAATCAGTTTTTTAAGTACCACTTAGGGGTTTCACTATTCATCAAAAATGACGTTTTTCAGAAAAATACCAAAAATTCACCCTAAGCTATATTTGATAATCCGAATTCAAAAATGATATCTATTTTAAAAAGTTCAAAATATATTAGTTTCATTAATTAATTTAATAATTAATTTCCGCTGTCAGTGAAAATAGCGTGTTTTTATGAAATAATAAATATCAAAAGATTGACACTAGTTTAAGTCCAATTTCAAGGTAAAATTGATTCCAACGACCACTATTGGATTAAATGGAAAAAATATATTCTAATTTCAATTTAATGACAATTCAAAATATAATCTAATCATATAAATAAATTATAATAAAAAGAGGTTTTGAATTAAAATACAACATTTTTCACTATTCATTAAAAAAATGAACTTTATCAGAAAAATACCAAAAATTCACAAAAAGTAACTTTTGTTGTCCTGATTCTAAAGAAAAATTTTATTTTTTCAAATATAATACATAAAATTGTCAAAAAGTGGATTTAAAATAGGGTCTCCATCAAAGGGCAGTTAATTGGCCTTTTAAAGAATATTAGAATGTTTACGCTTAAAATTGGATTCATTCGGATTTTTAATCCTCTAACATTTATTGTAAAAAGTAAAAATATTTGACAAAAATTTATAATCCTTTTATAGTTAGTTATGTTCATTCCCGCCATTACAATGGCTAGGCATTAACTACCATTTAAAATAATATTATTTTATTATTAGAGTGCAACGTAAGATTCCCAAGAAACTCATTGTTGCGTATTGGGTATGCCATCAAGCATAGCATCCCATTTAAAGTAATATTAATATTTTATTCACAAAAATGGATAAATGTGAAAACGTATTATTCTTTATTTACATGGGGTGTTACATCCTTCCCCCCTTTTGGGAATTGCGTACTCGTAATTTTAAAATTGGGCTTGGAAACTTCATTGAAAATCCCACATCGGATCAAGAGTCGGTAAAACAATCACTTTAAAATAACGAAATAGAAGTACAAAGGTCACCCAAGTTAACCCATACTAGGATTCCATGTAGGAAAACATGGATATGGAGGAAAAAACAAAGGGTCATGTTCTGAGGGAGAGTGATAGAAAACATTTTTAGGAGAAAGTTAATCACAAGAAAATCACATAATTGTGGTGGGTTAAACGGTATTCAATTCCCCTGTAGGAAAATTTAATAGACAACATTTTTGTTTTAAGTTACTTTTCATTGAGGAATTTATTTTTGATCTTAAGGAAACATACATACTTGTCATGTTGACTTTCAACTTTTATGAGATTTCTTACACAAACTCGTACATTCCCTAAATGATGAGTATTTAGGAAGACTTGTTTACATTAATAAATCTATAATAAACTACTAGAGAATCACCTAATCCACAAAAGAGAACTATATACTACCCATTTATTTAGACCTTAACCAAAACTAAAACCTAAAAGGTTAGTATGATATCAGATAATACCCAAAAAGGATAATCCTTTATAAAAAAAATATATTCTTAATCTCCAAAATCTGTCAAACAATAACCAAAGTTCAACAAAGACAATTCAATAAACAATTTTTCTATAAAATTATTCAAAGTAAACCAAACTAAGATTGAATCCCAAATATTTGAAGGATTTAATGACATATTCTTCCAAGGTACAAATTAAAACTTATCTCCAAATAACATCAGTTTCTCTTAAAGTATCATATTGAAAAGTAATTAACCTAATCACATATCCTCCATGATAGGTTACTAATTTCTATAGATAACCCAAAATAAACTTACTCTTAATTCATAAAATCATCTATCTAAAATGAATAAGTCATACTAACCAGGGACTTCACGTAGTCTAGTGGTAGGTGATAAATACCAGTTGCACATTGGTTGTGGGTTAGATTCCCACAGCTTTGTCCGACGCGATGGGTTGTCACACGGTCTACGTGTTGTCCTTTTTATAAAACTTCAAAAATAACCCTAACATGTTTTAACCTCAATATTTTTCTTATACCTCTCATTTTCATTCAAATTCATTACGATCTCAACATCTTAATTCTTAAAGTCTTATTCCACTACAATAAAATAAAATAAAACGATTCCCAAAATGAATAACATCATACCTTTATCATGGCGTCCACTCAGTTTCATCTTCATCTTTCTCACGTAGGTAGAAGTCCCATGCATTACAACAATGATTTAGAGATCCTCCAAAATCATTTGCTTCCTCCATCCAAATACACCTTGTACAACATGAGTCATATGGGTGTTCACAGAAAAACAGTTTTGGAAAATAATCATGTATAACATATAATTCCAAGACATCTGATAAAACATGATTTCTATAAAATAGTCGGACAGAATTTGAGTTGAAACATTCTATTATTGGTCCTTTTAAAATACCATAAGTATGTGATGAGAGACTATATTTTAAAAGGAAATATAAATAGGTAGCTCAAGGGTCTCCTTCCTCAACACCATTATTAAAATCATAATATGCTTCAAATTCTTGTGATAAGGTAAAATATTTGAAAATACCGTGATAATATATACCTTTCTTGAAAATATGAGAATATTGTGAAAATATTATTTGTCTAAATACAACCCATTATCCACAATGATAATGAGGTATAGTGGAGGTGTTTGATATATCAAACAACTTCTTGCAAGTGAGTTATATGTTAGAAAAAGTTTCACAATCTTCCGAACATGACTTTGAAATAATTATTGCAAGTATGTCATCAGGAAGACATAGGAATGTCATTTGATATCCTTCTCCTTCCATTCGTAACCATATTTACTTGACCTGAAAAAAGTTATAAAACATGGATTTAACTGAAATAATAGATATAGGGACTAATCATGTGTCTAACAAAAACTCTTAATCCCTAAAGATGTCTAAATCGACCTCTGATACCAACTATAAATCCCCAACCTTAAACATTACTTATTCTTGAGTTACTTAAAGAATACATGTTGAGGATCTTTTCAGGTTTAGTGTTTTAGAGAATTAGATCATAAAACATGCATTACATTCCACATTTAAACAAAGTGGTTACATAAAAGATAGTATTAATTTTTCTCATCAACGGAAACATATTTATAATAAAACATGGATCCCTTCTTGACACTTCCTTGACACTATCATCATATCATGTACCTTTCCCTTGACTTCTGGAAAACATTTCAAAAACATGGGATGAGCATAAAAAGCTCAGTAAGTGATATAAAAATAAGGAAAGGAATAATGAGTACATATATACATAAGAGTGAAATCATAATTTACCCATAAAACATATGCACTTTAACATACCTTATCAAATCATGAATAAATCATAGAAATCACAAGACATAAAGGTAACATGAGGCATTTATAACATTCAAACGTAGGGAGTAACCCTCTTGGTTACGTTTGGAATACCCATCACAGTATATTCCCTAATTCTCCTCGGAGAAACCTCAACGTTTAACCCCTTTGTGTTACCCAATGCATTAGAGAGCTATATCAGGATCTCCCTCCCTTAGTTTATCACGAAACCACATATCTTCATAATAATTCCCATGAACCATAAACATAATCGTATCACATAAAACATGCATAAAGGAAACATAACATTTCCACTTTTCAATCACAAGATATCAATACAACACATTGATATAAAAACATTATGAAACCCATTTTCAATATGAAAATAAAATATAACTAAAACATGGTATTTATATTTTTTTTAAAAAGTTATGTCTTGTAGAGGAAGCCGAAACTCAAATAATGTTCACGACGGTGGAGAAGTCGTTGTCGCCACATACATATGACAAAACATTCCCTTTTTCGTTTAGTAAAACGCTTCGTATAAAAGATTCCGTTTGGATAAACGTAAAAGTCAAAGGGGTTTATATACCATATAAAATAAAGTTGTTTATAAAACATAATATTCCTCAATGAAAGGATATTGAGACGAAGTCCCATACAAAGATGGTATCCTTGGATTAAGGATAAATCAATTACATAATTATGTGTGACAAATGAATACACCAAATATAAGTGGATATTAAGTGTACAAAAATCATATGAAATTCACACATATTCATAGAACAACATATTCAAGGAGTACATGTTTATCCCAAAGAATCAAAATTCGGTTAAGACGTTTCTTTGCAAAAATTCGACAACCTAACGATGTCACTTCAAAATTCAGAAAAAGAGTTTATGAGAGATAAAAAGGGTATCTCATCACTTGGATATAAAATTTACATCAATAAGGATATAGAAGAACATATCCCAACATAATATTATGTGAATTAAAAGAAATAACAAAATAAGACTTCTAAAAAGAGGAGGGTGGAAGGTTCCCTTAACGACTTGGGTAACTTTCGAAACGTACACCCCAAGGAAGAAGGGTCATACAATAAAGATGTAAATACCCATAAATGAAATTATACTAACAAAAGTTTATAATAATGGGCAGTACATACACCACTCAAAGTAAATAGTGGCAAACGTAGCATAAATGTCATAGGAATAAAAGTGAGATGGAAAATCCCTTACAAAAACTCGGCAGCCTAACAACGCCACTTAAAACATCCAAAAATGGATTGATGAGATCAAATAGTGTCTCTCATAATATTAAAATAAAATTTAAAGAAATAGGAATATAAAATAACATCCCCCATCATAACAAATAGGATCTTAAAAGAAGTGACATAAAGGAGAGTACTTAAAAAGAAAGAGAAAGGTTAGATCTCTTACGAAAATTCGACAGCCTAACGGCGCCACTCAAAACATCCAAAATGGATTGATGAGAGAAAATAGGGTCTCTCATCATATTAACATAAAATGTAAAGTAGGAGTAATATAAAATAACATCCCTATCATAAGAAATATGAACTTAAAAGTAATGACATAAAAGAGTGTACTTAAAAAGAAAGAGAGGGGTATGATCCCTTACCTCAAGTCCGACTTGTCTTGGTCGTTTATTTATATTCCTGAATAATAAACATTGGTCAATTTATAATTTCTTAATTAACTCCTTTAAATATTATTATTCAGTTCATATCACATATTATAATGTTATAATAATTGTTTGATAATGTTAGTTCGTATCAGACGTTTTTGTCGATGTTTGGTACATGAGTAAAAAAAATGAACTTGTTTGAAAATGATTTCCCATGTAGTTATAAGTAAATCATTTGAAGAATATTATTAATGATTAAAATATCATATATACCCAGTAAATTTTCATTTTATACTATTCCATAACATTTGGAGATAAAAAAATTAAAAGCACCGTTCATGGAGACGGTAGGCCGTACGTACGCATTAACGCTACTTTCATTTTTTTGTCATATTAATGGAATTAAAAATAAATGAGAGATATATATGTTTTATAATTCCAGTATAATATATATGTTATATAGGACACATATGTTCGTTAATTTCATTCTTTATACATTCCATGTATTGCATGAACGAGTCACATCACTTGAGGCGGCGGTAGTCCACACTTCCTCATATGAAATTATTGCATTTGCACAACATGAAAAGAATAATGGTATGTTTTATATATAAAATAAAAAAGGATATAGTAAACAAAAATACTATATATATCATATATAAAATATAGAGACATCATAATGGCCACCTTTAATGGTGTTAAAAGAATATTGACCAATCATCATTTTGTGAGGTAGAAAATCGCCAACCACAGAAACAGTATGTTTTTTAACCATTATAGGAAGGTGTGTGAAAGTGTAGCTCGAATCCTTATTATAAAAACATCCTAGAATATTTAATATACTGGTTTTGTTACAAAAAAACCAATTAAAAGAGTTTAGGGGTTTGGATAAGAAAAATAAAACAAAAGAACACAAGGGAAGACATTACCTTTAAATCAGGTATATCTCATTGATTTAAGCTCAAAGGCTTCCTTGGAAAGTATTTTTCCCAAAGTGAGGATTAAACGATGAATATAGGGATGTGGAGAGATGACATGGGCAGGGGTTGTCCGATCCAATGTCTTGAGTGGTGTGGTTAAGGTGGTAGAGGTGGGGGCCTTTTATAAGAGGAGAGGAGGGGCACTCTTGGAAAGTTACAAAATGTTTCTTTATTTTCAAATGAGTTTCGGATTTTAAAGGTCCCACATTGATATATTTCTAGGATAAGGTGGTAAGGTTTCTAAATATACTCATCCAATAGGTCTTTTACAAGTGTATTTTATAGTTTTAACATTATCTTTTCATTTTATTAAAATACTTTATTAATGAGGTAATCGCTGCATCATCATGATGTCATAAATAATTTAATTTATTTAATGTCTAAAAATTATAAAAAAATATCATGATTTAGGAAATATTTTTATATTTCTAATGAATATTTATAATAAAAATATTAATTGTATAACACCATTTAAAAATTGTTTTAGTAAAACAACTCATGCTTGTGACATTTTTATTTTAACTTAAAATAAAAAGTTATTTTTGTCATATTCCAACCAAAGTGGCTCCATGGGGTCGCCAAGTTGACCCGTGGATTATCTTGGTCGTCCATGAAACATCCAATTAGGGTAGGACATGTTTCTAGGACATTTAATATTATTAAAACATTATTTTTTAACATAAATTACACTAATTACCTCTAATCACGATTAAAAACATAAAAGTTACTATTCCAAAAAAAATTATTTTAATCCCATTGAACCACATTTTACATCTTAATGACAACCATTTATGTCGTATTTTTTAAATTCAAAACTCAGAGGTGGTAAAATTTCATTTAAACGAAAAATCAGTTTTTTAAGTACCACTTAGTGGTTTCATTATTCATCAAAATTAATGTTTTTCAGAAAAATTAAAAAAATTCACCCTAAGCTATATTTGATATTCCGAATTCAAAAAAGATTTCTATTTTAAAAAATTCAAAACATATTGGTTGCATTAATTAATTTAATAATTAATTCCCATTGTCAGAGTAAATAGCTTGTTTTTATGAAACAATAAGTATCAAAAGATTGACACAAGTTTAAGTCCAATTTCAAGGTGAAATTGATTCCAAAGACCACTATTGGATTAAATGGTAAAAATATATTTTTATTTCACTTTAAAACCAATTAAAAATTTAATATAATCATATAAATAAATTAGATTAAAAATAGGTTTTGTATTAAAATACAACATTTTTCACTATTCATTAAAAAAATGAACTTTATCGGAAAAATACCAAAAATTCACACAAGGTAAATTTTGATGTCCCGAATTTAAAGAAGAATTATATTATATAAAATATAACACATACAATTGTCATGAAGTGGATTTAAAAGAGTTTCTCCATCAAAAGGAGGTTAATCGACCTTTTAAAGAATATTAGAATGTTTACGCTTAAAATTGGATTCATTCGCATTTTTAATCCTCTCACATTTATTATAAAAAGTAAAAATATTTTACAAACATATATAATCATTTTGTAGTTAGTTATGTTCATTCCCACCATTACAACGACTAGGCATTAACTACCATTTAAAATAATATTATTTTATTATTACAGTGCAACGTAAGATTTTCAAGAAACTCGTTGTTGCGTATTGGGTACGCCATCGAGCATAGCGTCCCCTTTAAAGTAATATTAATATTTTATTCACAAATATGGATAAATGTGAAAATGTCATTTTCTTTATTTACATGGGGTGTTACAATTATAATTATTTTTTAGTTTTTAAAAAATATAAGCATTTGGGACAGATGAACAATCTATTTTATATAATATTAACTATGACGGACTGTCAAAAAAATATTAAAATAAAAAAAATCAATTGTGTGGGGTGAATTTCCCATCATAATTAATTTCTATTTCTATTGGATCATAACAAATAACATCATTTAAGATGCCATTCTTAGAAACCACACATTAGACATGGGAACACTCCTTCAATGAACTATTTTAATGGACATCCACCATAAAAGTGCCATAGAAAATTTAAAAAAAATACATGAAGTGATGGTTAAATTTATGTGACTATAAGAGTACATTGGGTTATTTTAGATGAGTCCCATTTAAATTTTATAGGAAGATAATGAAAATTTTACATTCTGATTAAACATATTACTATTTATTGGTTTGGGGATCAATACCAACCACCAAATGAAATTAGTAATATAATATAATTGTTAATTTTTATCAACAAACAAAATCAATCCCAAACGGCTCGGGAGAAACACAACATTAAGGATACACCAATTGTGCTATTTTTTTTTGACATTTTACAAAAAATTAACATCATAGTATTCTTATGAATTATGACATTGAGTATTCAATATAACTCATACATTGTAGTATAAATATTTGGCGGTTCTATATAGAAGAACCCAAATTTAGTAATAGGAATTATATAAGATATATATAGGTGACTCATGATAAATGAATAACACATACATTTTTGTTTTCAAAATATAATCACAGTATTCCTACAAATTATGATGATGATTATTAAATATAACTTATACCTAGTAGAATAAATGTTTTGAATGATCTATATATAATAACACCGATTGAGTTGTGGAAATTCTAGAGGAATCTATGGGTAAATCTTCATAAAGTATTTATATTCCCCAGTGTGTCACCTATGGGAATTTAATTTATAACTTTTAAGAATAAATTTTTTCCTATGAGTATTTTAATTTTTTATATGGAACATATTAATATCAATATCAAGAAATAATATTTTATACCCCTTATCAATAATTTGTTTGATAAATTAATTCTAGTTCAATAATTTTTTATGATTAAAATTTACTCTGAATATAATCATTTGAGGGTTAAGAGGGAGAATTTCCCAAATTCATTTTTCTATATGTGGTACGGTCATTATGAATTTATAACGATTCCATTTTGAGAAACTAATTCTCATAAAATCAACAAATATTTAACAAATAGTGTCATTATTGATTATGTTAATTAGTTTTTTAGTCTTTATTAATTATATTATTCTATATTATATGAGAAGATGTTTTCATGAATATAATTATATATGTTTTATTATGACCTTGAAAAATTATATGTTTTATTTTACATTTAACAAGTTTTATTTTTTGATTTATGTTTTTTCATTTATGGGTCAAATAATTTGATGTGAGGGTAGATCAATGGTTACATTACTAGAAAAAATAAAAAAAAATGGGAAATTCATATAGTAAAAAATGAGATATTTAATTTTCATTGGTTTTCAGAATATTACCAACAACTTGGTATAAATTTCTTAAAACTATTTAATCCAATCCCAAAATAGATTTATATGGTATATAAGTTCTCATGGATAAATGAATTTGAATATAATTTTAAGGATTAAAGAAAAAGGTTGTTTAGTGCACCTATGATCCCACTACCCAATAGTGAAGAAGAGTGTGTGATATATAATGAATCATTAATGAATAAAAATAGATATTTCTTGATACCTAATGATTTTGTTATACCATATTCTTCTCTCCAACTAAAAAATACATGAGTGAAATTAAAAAAATAAATCTTTTTAGTGGTAGGTGGGGATTTTTTTTCATTTAAGATATTAAGAAATTATATTTTTGATGATGTTTGTGAAATATATATGGATCATAAAATATTGAAGTATATATTCAAATATAAAGAGTTTATTATGCACTATAAACTATGGTTAGTGGTGAGTAAATAGTATTATTTGTTCAATAATTTACCTACTTGAGAAGAAAAAAAAATATCTAATGATCTTAGATGAAAGGAATATTTTAGTTTGGATATGAAAAGTATTTAATGAGATCATATAAATATGTATTTAAAGAAAATATAACATGAAATTCTATAGAAAGGGGAAGGATCAAATCTTTTTAAAAGTTCTATTCAACCATCCATCAATTTTATTATTAAAGAAGCGTAGAAGGGAGATGTTGAACTGTAGAATTTTGTGATAGATTTGTATAACATCAACCATGATTGTGAAGGAATTATAAAGTTCCGGAATCATGTATTTGTCCCATTAATATTAGATTTTATTAAGGGGTTATTTTATGAAGCTCATAATCCATTATTATCTATTCATTTTGGAAGTATGATGTTGTATAAATATTTGAGGGAGTAATTTCTGTGGGATTAAATGAAAATGGTTATTACATAGTATATAACATTATTCATTGTATATTATCAAGTCAATGAGAAGAAAAAAATTTCTAAGGGGATTCTAAAACCATTCCCCAAACCAAATAGAAATTATATGATATTACCATAAATTTCATTATCAGACTTCCAAAAAAATGAAAAAGGGAGCAATCAAATTTTCATTTTAGTCAACTTCCAAAAAAAATTCAAACATTTTTTGCGTCTAATTATGATTTATCTAATTAAGATAATTAAATGATATATGATATTATATCCATTCAAGTGAACATAAGGTAACTTTTGAGTATGAAAAAATGTTATGTTGAAAATCATTTTAGAGATATATAGTTTGATGTGGGTGATAAGTTATTCTTATTAATATATACATGGAAGAATTTTATGTGATTTCAAAAGATGGAAATAATGATCCCATTAAATAGTATAACCTTCTAAATTATTTATCATATCAGTAAAATATCTTATTTTATATTATTACTACTGAATCTCTCTCAAATTAATGATATGTTCCTTGTATTTATCTTGTGGAAGTTCATACTTTATTTTTTACATGTACTAAAATCAATGTTCATAAAATTGGAGTATGGTTGCTCATAAAAATAAAGTAATATTATATTATCAGTCATAGAGAGAAAATTCGACAAAATAGGACCATCCACTTCATTTAAGTTTTGTGGTGAAACCACAAATTTGAGGATTATATGAGGGAACCCAAGGATGTGATTTGGTAAACATTTTTCTCATTTTCTTGTATTAGAGTGATATGAATTTGAAAGTGATAATATTATAAGGCAGTATAATGTATCAAAATATTATGTTATGATATATTTATCCTTATATAAATTTTATTTTAATGATATAATCTGGTAAACACATAACTATGAATATAGAAAAACTAATATACAATTAAATTTATATTAGATAATGTGGAAGATATCAACTAGACATTCTATTAGAGTGTTTTAATATGAATAAATAAATTATAAAACATAATTTATGAAAAAAAAACAATATATTTATTATTAATCAGTAATTTATAAATGAAAATATAAAAATCTAAGGTAAAATATATGTTTTCTAAAAAATCAATTTTTTTGCAACCAATGTATTTTTAAATTAACAAATTTAATTAATAACTATATAATAATGATTTTAATTTTCTTTATATATTATATATTCAATAAAATGTTTTAATATTCATTTAATTAAATTTAATAGGCATAAGATTAAAATTAATCCAGTTTTATTCATAAAAACATATTTTTCTAAAAATAGTTTTTTCAGTTTTACACACAAATTTTAAAATGGATATCTACGAAATATGTAATTATAATAATGAAAATTTGAAACAATATTTGGAATTAAGAGGTTCAAATTTAGTAAATATGGACCACTTAATTTCTTTCATTACAAGTAGTAATCATTGTAAATATTTTTCTCCTGGGTAACGATAAATAGTGTAACTAATGTTAAATAATGTGATAAGACATAAAAACATATATAAAACATTCCTTATTTCTATTGGAAGATTTTAGTTCAACTAAACTCATCCAATATTATATTATATGGAAATATGGTTCCATATTTATTTAATAACAACTATTATATTATATTAATTAATCAAGAAATTTAAATGGTCACTCTCATTGTTTTAATATCTCTAATATTGTTTATAAGCATAAAAAGGATATGATTGGTTATAAAACATAATTTATAATACCAATTATTTTTAATTACCACAATTTTCTTAATATAAATTGATAAAATAATTACATTCATTTATATATAAAAAATATGTAGTATTGGTTCGTGTAATAAAAAAATAAAATTAGTTATTTCAAAAAATATTAAATAAAATACAATTTCAATGAATTATTAAATTTAAAAAAAATGAAAAATATGATAGAATAGTTAATTTTTAATCCTATTTATTTAAATTCTATGTCTATACAATTATCATTAAATTCAAAAATTTTGATTAGTACCAAAAATATATTTTATGCTATCTTATAATAAGAAAATATAAAAATTACTGATTTAAAATTAATAAAAATATTATATTTGGTCATGTGAATGGTATATTGTATATCATATAATCAATTTTCAACTTATTAATAACAATTTCATACTTTGTTTTTTCATGATTAGTTAGTACAAAATTTAGCTTAAATCTTGTTGGTCTTTGGAGAAACTATGTGGATTACAATGGGTGTTTGAAAAATGGAACATGGATTGAACATAGTTAGTAGAAGCAATGTAGAATTATTGAAAATGGGTATATAGACATGACATTTTTACTTTCTATGGTTAGTTCCATATTTCCAAATAGATTTTTCAAATCTTGATTGTTTCCCTTATATTTCTAGGTGGGTGAGGATGGTTTGGTAAACCAAATGACCTACCAATGTTGATTTCCTAGATCCTACAAAATTTTAAATTCCTATTTTTCCACCAAAATGACATCTAAAATGAAATACCCATACCCCATTATATATTTTTACATAATGGTTCACCAAAATCCCTCTTTCCATGTCTCATTATCACCAAGATAATGATCATCCTTAGTATATTATATTTTTTTATTTAGATATTGGATTTAGTTTTTCATTATCATTTCTCCATCTCTTCATTATTTTTTTACTTCATATGATATTTCTATATAAAATATAAAGCCTAGAGTGATAGTTTTCTAATGTGTGTTGTTTATATTGATTTTAGGGTTTGTGGTTTGTTTTTCTGCTTTATTCTTCCCTCTTACAGAGTATGATTATGTCCTCAAATCATTTAGGCAAATGATTTCGTCCATATTCTTTTATAAACATATCATGTGTTGAATTAGATATCCTAAATTATTAATAATTTATTTCATAATATATTGGGAAAGTTATGATTAAATTTAATGGCTTCTATGTTGGTGGTTTGATACAAAATGATTTTTTAAAATGATATTCTATAGTATGCGCTTATGTAACAAATTTTTATAATTGTAATTTGTTTATTAATATGATATGTTTCCAATAAAATATATTTGTGTGATTTAAAATGATTTTGGTCATTATATTTATATTATTATATTTATATAATAAATTGGATTATTCTTTGTGTTGGGTTTTGGCCTCTTTATGGATTTGGAGTATATGTGAATCATCTTATGATACATTGTGATTCTATATTATTATTCATTAGTTAATGATTTAACATTCATATTGATTTCCATTTATATATATGTGTGTTGTTTTTGATTTGAACATGTAAATATGTGTACGAGGTGTAGATATAGAAGTGTGCATGAATAAATATGAAAAAATCAATACAATTTATCTTTTCCTGAACCACTATTTTCCACAAATTTTTATCATAAATTATTTACAAATGGATTCTATGTATTTTAAATTCACCCAAATCTTGTTTCAAATTGAATCTTTCTTCAAAGACCCTTTTCTAATCAAAGACGTCATGTTTGGACCCTTGGAATTTATGCATGGATACCACCTTGTGTTTGTAATTTTTTATTAGAGTGGTGTAATACATAAAAATGTTTTCATATTTCAAATGTTATAGATAATTTGGAAACATTAGACTTATACATGTAACATGTAAATTTTTCCTCTTTGATGGTAATCTGATGGCTTTCCTTCTGTTTGAGTGGGTATCCTCTTGAATAATATTGAGAAGTGAGAAATGAAAGAAATTTTATTCCTATTTTTTTACAATATGCATGTGTTCCCCTCCTCACATTATTCATATATTATATTCATGGAAAACTAGAATTTGTATATAGGTTCTAGGTGTGGTAAATGTTTTATCTAGTTAAAAATCACAAGAAAAGTCTGGTAGACAAATTGATAAAAATATCTTGGCCATTGGTGAGGCATGTGGACCTTCATGATTTTCTATACACTATGGATGAAATAATACATCAACAGATGGTTCTCAACTAATTAAATCAAGGTTCTCCAATCAAGATGTCTACTAAAATCCCAAATATAATTTCATGAATGTTCCAATATGGTTTTCTAGTACCATGTTTCCATATAATATTTTTTGGTAGCTTCTGATTCTAGCGAGACTATTTTTTTTAATTTTTTTTGAATATTATACTTTGATATAACATGGTATATGTGTTTTTTTCTCAATATTATTCTGTTATCTAGGTCAGGGTCTCATTTTTTTTGGTTTTCTAAAATGGAAACACATATATAAAATAAAATTTTCATTTTTTGAATTGAAATTTGGGAATTTGTTGATTAATATTTTTGTTGTTGGAAACATACATTCTAAAAATATTTTCAATCTATCATTCATGAATAATTTCATGAAAGAACATAAATTTATTAAATGGTGAATTATTACAGAGCTATTTTTTTTATCACTAAATTATTTCCACTCGACATTGGTAGACCATATCAATAATTTAGTTTTAGATTTTTATTCTAGTTGGATGTGGATCATATTGGTCTTAACAATTTTTTTGACAATGAGGTCACATGTAGAACGAGTATTTTTCAATTTAGTTCTTTTTTTAGTTTCATATATTGATCATTATTTAGTTCCACTATTTTTATGATTGGTGGGTTATTTTTTCATTCTCTTATTATGGACTCTATTTTGTTTTAGGTTTACCGTTATTAAGAGAAATCGACCCAAAAAAATATCTATCATGCCCAGATTCATGTTGTCATCTTATGGGGATTGGGAAAACCCTTTGGTTATTTCCATGATTATGTTAGGGTGACCAGTTTGGGGATGACCTATGATGGGTCATGAAAAAATCATTTCATATTATCCCTTTGTTATCTAGTTTTTCAACTAGACTAGTGATATTATTGTCAGCAATTATGTGTTTGGTTATATTTTGATTCATGACCACAAATTATCATGATTAAACCATAATTTCCATGGATAGTTGGGTGTTCAGTCTATATTTTAGGATTTTGGGATTATAGTGTGGATTATTTTATGTGTCTTAGTTGATGAAAATGTAATTGTAATAGAGTCAGATAGTGATATTACATTTAATAGAGACCCATATGGAATAATAATACATTATTTATTATTTTTCGAATGGTTCTCCCATGATTTTATTATGGTTTTCTAAAACATGTCTTCAATCCATATACTATATCTCTATTTTAGATGTTTCACTTTGAGTGATTATATTGGATTTATTGTGATTGGAATGAGTGTATTTTGGAATGGAAATTATTTACGTAAATGGTTTTCAATCAAAATTTATTTTATTATAACAATTTAAGGTTCCAAATAGATTGTGGAAGATTTTTAATGGGAATTAAAATTAGATATTAAGAAATGGTTTAGTCAATGATGAATTGAAATTGGAAACAAGATTCATTATTTTTTTTGATATTACAAATGGTTTTGGATGTGAGAATATTTTATTTCAAAAAGGATATTGTAGATTTTAAAATAATATTCTTGGTTATCCATGGTGATTTTTTCATGTATAAGAATGGAATCTCAGTATGAGGAGTTAAATTGGATTTATATTGATCTTTGTTTTTTTTGTTATATTTTTTTTATATTATCTTTCCAAGTAATGTTCCAAATATTTCAAAGTAATTTGTTGTAGTAATCAACCCGTTCAGACCTCTTAGTGGAGTGTTGGAGTCAATTTTTCTCATAAATTTCCCATTTTGTGTTTGACTACTATCATATAGAGGATTTAGAGTGGATTTTAAAAATGGAATGTTTTCTATAGGCATTGAAATTTTTTTATGTGTTAAGGGTGAATGTTATATTGGGTGTTTTTTTGAGTGACATATTATGGATCATTGGAAGGCATTAACTCAAACCTCGTTATAGAAATAGATGACATATGATATTGTTAATACCCATTTAATTAAATGATTTATCCCTAATGATGTGGTAATGAAGAATGTGGTAGATATCATGGATGTATAACATGGTCAATAAATTGTAATGCAGTACATTAGACACATGATAGAGATTGTTCCTTTTTCATGAAAATTGGCACTGAGTGATTTTTTGAAATCTTATTTCATTGTATTTGGTTTTTATCTGGAATTTATATATTGAGTTATCATATATAGAAAAGAATGTAATAAAAATTTAGTGGGTGAGGAAATTCTAGAACTATTGGATTCTATGGGGAATAACATTGTATATACTAACATGATCTCTCATGGTGGTTATAATCATTCCCCTTTTGGTGAAGATTGATTACCGTTTGAAACAATTCCACTTTATTCATCATGGTTATATCATTATTTTATCGAGAGGAAAATGTACATGTATTCTTCAAATGTGTCTGGTAGTTTAATTCTATATAGTATATCCATAATAATATAAATTACTTTCATCACTATAGGTGGGTGGGATATGACCATTGATTCTTAGGGTTTATACCTTAGTAGAATGAAAAAATTCCTACTGTAGTTTTGTATCATAGAAGTTCCTCTAATCCAATAGTATTTGGTAAACCAGTTTTATGTATCTCAATTTATTTTATCTCCATTATTGGGTTCCTTATTTTTCCTTTAATATCATGTCTTCATTTTCCTTTTTCTATATTTTTTATTTATGATCTATTATTTCATTCATATTTGGAGATTTAGGTCTATTTTTAAATCATTAAATTTACTTTGATCAGGAATTTTTTGAGTTTCCCATGAAAGTAAATTCCTTAAATGAAAGAGAGAAAAACCATAGACCTCTATTTTGTTTTCTATAGAGTTGTTTATATTTTTCTTGCTGAGTTAATAGGTTACGCATGTGTTACATCCTTTATTTTATTCCATTAGATTTTTGTTTTTTCTTGAAGGTTTTGGATATGGTGTTCATTGGTGAGTTTGAGAGTTTTAGTTTTATTCCTCTTCTTGGACTAGGTAACATTCTTGTGGAAGAATTGTTTTTTGTTTTGGGGATATTTTTTATACCTCAGTTTTTATTTCTATTTTTTCATTCTTTAAGATTTTTATGGTATATAGGTTGCGTTCATGGTGAAATTGTCAAGTTTTAGAGTTTTTAGACTGTTGTTAGATTTGTGAACTATGAGTCTGATAGTTTGTTAAAGAATGTGAGATTATATAATCAATGATTTGTTTCCATTATTTTTTTTTAAATTTTATACTTTTGTTGAATGGTATGTGTACTGTTTAGACCAAATTGTGTGTGACTTAAGACTAACCATTCATCAATTATTTGGTGTTTGAGACCTAGTGCACACCTTGTGAATGATCACGAGAAACCATTTGGTATGTTTTAATTAGGGTATATAGGATTATCATATATTTAATCCAATACAAGGGGACAATTTCCAAAACATGTTGCCAAACTGGTAAGGGTTGCGCTGTCTTTTTGTTAATTTGTACGTGGTTATCACAGTGTTTGATATACCATATTGCCGAACAATTAGGATTCCTTATAACCTCGAAAATTTAAATTTACTATTATTGTATTATTAATTAAAACCACAATACTTTCACTCCTCCCCCATTTGATATTGGAGCATGATGGGGCTCCCAAACCCCTCATTTCTTGACATAACCTCATAGGGTTCATGCTATTCTTTGGTTGTTGGTAATTTTTTATAGTTTTAGATTGATTTATCCCTCTTCTATTCTTCCTCCTAGGATTCATTATTCTCCCATGTAACACTACCCTATTAGTAAAACCCTATAGTGTGAGTTGGATAATGTTTATTGTTTCATTAGATGATAGGGTATGTGTTTTTTAATTGGTTATTTTAATCTCTATTATAGTGTTTCTTCTTGTTCACACTCCATTGATGTAGATTTTTATCTTTATTTTAGGTATAAAACATAACTTCTGATTATTGATACTTTATAAAAATATTTTAATTATTCCATTAATACTTTTAGTGTGTATTATGACTTTTTATAGATTTATAATTTAGTGATTTTTTGAAAAATTTGGGTTTCTATAAATTTTTATTATTATAATAATTTGTATCCATTGTTTGCAAAAATAACGTGTTTAATAAAAATGTTTTTTTAAATTAAAATAGATTTTTATTATTTAATGTGAATCATTGTATTTTTAGGTAATTAATTATCTTTCGATGTAATGTGGAATTGTACTTTGTGTGTTTTTGGCCTCTTTATATATTTTTCACTTATGTGAAACCTCTTATTTTAAATTGCGATTCTCCCTTGTGATTATTAAATTTTAATTTTTCATTATTGTTGATTTATATATATGTATATATATGTATTATTGTGTGAGATGTTCATTTACATGTGTGTAAAATGTGTACATATAGATGTGTGTGTGAATATAATTCCAAAAGTCCACAAAATATCCATTTTCATAAAAATATGTTTTGATCAATGTTTTTCTTTTTTATAAATGTTTTTAACATGTTTTATACATTTAATGGTTATTCTAAATTAGGTTTCAAAATTTATCTCTGTAAATATTAAATTAAATGCACATTATAATTATAAGAATAACAATTTGGATCCTTGGAATCATTGATCGGATATTACATTGGTTTTTGAAATAGTTTTAAATGAAATGTTTTTTTCTTCGAAATTGATTCATATCTCAAATTCCAATCCCAGTTTGATAACTTTGGACTTATCCATGGAATATAATCGATGAATCTAATATACCGAGTCCTGATTAGAACATTGAAATGTTTGGGGTATTTTTTTTTATAAAATTAACATGATGTGTGGTCCCTTTTGGAACTTGTATGATGAATTCAATGTGGTGTGAATCATAATGGTTGTCCTTATATTAGATACAGTCTCTGCATTGATGGTGTTAGGAAGTGGGACATAAATTTACATTGGAACATATTTTGATTAATACTAGTAATGTGATTAAATCATCAATTTTACCATAATCCATTATCAAAGGATCTAAAATTTCATATATCTGTTCTAGAGATGGTTCTGCTGTAATCATAATGAGAAATTCTAGAAAACAATAGATGTATAATGGGAAGAGAATCATGTACAACTGGCGAGGCTAGTCAAATATCTAGGTTGGTGATCAGATATAGATCACATCATACATCAATAGATGGGTCCAAATCGAGGATATATAGAGTATCATATCGATAATTTTATGTCATTCCCATGAATACTAACTTGTAAGTTCTTATATTATTTTATAAAAACCAAATTTTATATTTTTGAATACAAGTACCTGATTGTACATGTGTTTCCATTTTCCTTTTGGAATTCCTTTTTATACAGAGTATTCTTCTTATTTTTAGTTTTTTCATTTATTTTTCTTTAGTATAGGCTAGGTTTCAATATATAATTTGGTTTTTAAAAATGAGTTTTGAAATGGATGAAAATTTTCAAAATAATCTATATTTTTTAGCATATTTCTTGAAAACATTTTACTATTTTCTATATATAAAAAACCTATTATTTAACTAGATTTCCAAACTAGTGTTAACTGATTATTTTGGGAGGGACATGCATGGATTTTATTGTTCATACATTTTGATTTATTTTATGATCCAACTTACTAATTCCACTTAGCATTGGTTGACCTGATCATTTTTTAAATCTTGATCTTGTGGTTTAGGCTCACTCATAGTGTGGGTTTTCATGAAGAAAGTGGTAACAATGAGGGTGAAAAAAGATTATTTCTGTTTTCATTTTGTGGTTGTTGTTTTTTCATTTATCAGGATAATTTTTATCTCTAAATACCTTTTTTATTTATGATCAGTGATTTATTGTATCCTTATACTGATATATACAATATTTTTATTATGATTATAATCATTATGTGAAATCATGATCATTTATTTATCTGTGATGTGATAACACTTTCGGTTATAATGTGTGGACTAGAGACACTATTTATCTTCATCCATAGACATGTTAATGTGTCTTGTATTATGATGACTTTTGTTGGTTTGTGACATTATTCACCTATAACCAATATTATAGGAGATTAAAACATCAGACTAGTGTATGCGAATACTACCACATTGACAAAGAGATTAATTTTATTTTTTCTCACCACATCAAATTTATCATTATAATTATGGATTAATATAATTCATGATATTATTTTTATATACTAGGGAATTATTATTTAATTCTCTTTTGTTATATCCATCAAAATCAAAAAACATCTATCATATAAGCATATGAACAATCATATCCATGATGTGATATAATTCATTATTTTTCACTACACAATACGAGTAGTTATAAATGTTTATGTAATAATTAAATATGATACTCATGAAATGAGTGAAATTATATAGTTTATAGAACCATTGTCCAAGATAAAGGGTTGGACCCAAACAAAAATATTCATGAAAAATGATGTTGTTACGACATAGAACATTGAATTTAATAAATACTTATTAATAAATGGGTTATATTATGTTTTATGAAAATAATATATAGAAGGATGTACATAATAATAGTTATGGAATTGCTATATAATAAATAAATATATAATATTATGTAAGTTTAAACTATCATGAAGAATGAAAATACTTGATGTATGGTTTTTTAATCTCACTTTTTATGTGGTACATAACCCACATAAACCACATGTTTATTTTATATTATGTATATACCATAAATTTGATATATCATATTATTAATCAATTTATTTTAATTTTATTTTAATTTTCTTTTGATTTTATTTATTTCATGTGAATTTTAATTCAAATTTTACAAAAATGGTAAGGCTTTTTGTTACAATATCATTTTATTTCCAGATTGTCTATGCTAATTTTTTATTGGGGGATATTACATGGTTCTTATCTTATAAACCCATTTCATTTCATTATCTAATGGTTTTTCATATAATTATAATTTATTATATTTTATGGTTTCTAATTTTTTTACATAAAATGAATGAGACAATGTTTTACTAGGTAATTTTACCTTATTTTCTATTTGGTAGAAAAAATCATCCTTCCATGTACAAAATATTAAAAATATATTTATTAAATCTCTACCATAAAAAATAAATGTTCCAAAATGGTCATTTTCACATAACATTTAAATTATAAATAAATGTTCAAAAGTGATTCATATTAATTAATTTTTTTCTCAATGATTTTTTTTAATTTATAAAAATTTGTGGGAGGAATGATTTCATTTAATATATATGACTAGAAAAGAATTTACAAACACCAATAACATCATTTTCATTGTATATTAATTTACACATTTTATTTATTATAATCAAATAAAATAAATTTATCAATATTATGGGATGTTGTTTATCAAAATTTTTACAATATAAAAATATATATTTTAATCTTTCTATATAAATTCTTCAATAATCATTTATTGGATTTTTTTCATCTCATTCAATATACATCATGTATGGTTACTATTCATTTGGGATATAAACTTATCATACCATCCACTTTCTTTGTACATATGTCAGATGATGATATTGATTTCAGTTTTATTCTATAATGTTGTTTCATTTCCATAGACTAATTATGTTATGATAAAATATATATAAAACATAATTTATTTTACTTATGTTATGATATTATTAAATTATGGAATTATTATTAAATAATATTTCTTTCTATTGGTTATCATATGTTATAATGACGAATATTTTATGATCTTGTGGAATAGAAAATTATGGATTTCAGTATATTATTGGTGGGTTCATTGTATCCTTATAATTAATTGTGTAAATCCTTTTATCTCACGAAATAACTATGGGATACTAGTTTATGTTTTCTATAAACAATTGAAAACATGTATGTATTCATAATCAACTATTATCTAAGAAATATGGGATAAATCCGGATATTCTACGATATGATAAATATGTTGTGATGCATAATCCTCTATGATATGATAATATTAGTCATTAACCTTGAATTGTGATATTTTTTGTAAGACTCTGATATTACCACACATTGACAACATTTTACTATAATTATATATTGAAATCATGGACTGGGATTGAACTTTTATACTCCCCCAATCATGGACTAGGATAATGATTTTTCCCCTACTCATGATTATAGAAATATGAATTGATGTACTTTTTTATCAATTAAAAACAATATGTTTGGAAACAATTTTACCCATGATTCAATTTCATTTGTTAATTTATTGCCATATATTACATTAATATTTACATAGAATCAAACACCACACCATTTAATTCAATAAGCCATTCAAGATATTATTTTTCTATTTTCATGGTATGAATTTATTAATATTACATAGAATCATTAGTCAGTGGAAAAGAAGAGTTCATGATGTGAGAGGTCAATTGGTTGAGTGACTTCCATGAAGTCCACCCAGAAATTCACTACTAAGATTATAGTTGGGAGAGTGACGTAAGCAAGGACACTTTGGTGAGTGACCTTCGTGAGATTGATCATTTTCAAAAGTCCATAAATATTCAAATACCTATATTTTTACTTCGAAGAAAACCACAATTATTTTTTATAGAAAATAACTGTATTCCCTATGGTATAATGATGTAAATATTTTTCTCATGTTTCTGAATAAAATAAAAACGTCATTCTGTATTATAAGGAAACATGTGACTACTCGCTCCTAGACATATTGAAACAATTGAAGAGGTATAAGAGTGAGTACCCATGAAGTGATTATCTAATATTTTATGATCTCTAACTTCTAATAGATACACACATCCAAAAGATTTACTATTATATAATGAATTAATCTTTTGTGGAATAGACCAATTGTCCCACTACCAATATATCCATTAAGAGAATATTTATTAATGAATAGGAAATTCATATTACATGAGTCATGAACCATTTCTTATGTTCCCTATACCTAAAGCCTCAAACCCATAAATTAAATACTCACAACTACTAGTCGATCATTATAGGGTCCAATACAGACAAATCCAATATATCGGAATGAATATTAGGACATACATTATGGAGAAGTATTAAATACCAAATGGATCTTGGCATACTCGGTGCACTAATTTTTTTTTAAAATTTAAGACTATATTGTAGAATGTCAGCATCTATGAGGCTGGTTGGATGTGGAAAAGGTATTTTTATATGAACATAAACATAATCACTGAACATTTCCAAAAATGGACCCTTTAGAATAATTCATAACAGTTTATGCATGATGAAGTCATCATTATCCTATGGTATTTTTATATGTTCTCATGGAATCCCCCTCACAAAGAGATGCCCATTCTAATAGAGAATCCTAGAGAGTTTATCCCATTTAATGAAACATGGTGAAATTCGGGAATGGCGCCTATTTTGGATGATGAGATACTAAATTTGGACATTAAAATTATGAAGTATAAACCTCTCCAAAGGGGTGATTTCCATCATGATATATGTATAGAGGGATTCATTGAGACAAAATGAGATGTCCTTACTTTCCAGTGCCAAATGAGATTCCCGATCTTAGGGATCTTGAGAATAGAAGTGAAATTATGGAATACATGGGTGTAAGGATTATATTAGTAGTGGGATTATAAATTCAACTCTAAATTATCCCTAGGTACCCATCTCAATGTATTTCATGATATGTGTTTTAGTACCAACATTATATCTTTTTGTGAATCTGACTACATGATGATGATGGGGATGATTTTCATAGTAGATAATTTTGTAGATGGAACAACATATCACTGGATGACCTTATCCTAGAAAACAAATTTTACTATTCATACACATGTACAACAAGATGGCCCCATACATGATTATAAGGCCCTTTCATGTTTTATGGGGATGGATTACACTTCACATTATCTCTTATGTTGTGATGAGTATAGATCAGGTTTTTAAATAAGTGTTTAACCCATTCATTTGGAAGGATATTGGTTTCAAGACGTTAGCTATGAAATATATATAATCCATAATGAATTTAAACATTATGTTATAGACTATATTCTTCCAAATTCATGAACTACATATAGAGAAATTTTATGACAATAGCCATGATAATGAAGATATAAAGTCATAGATGATTTCATTTAGAGATATAATATTGGTTGATCATATTGATTGAATGTTCATATGTGATTCATATTATCCATATCGATTTACCAACAAGTTTATGGGTCTTGAACTACAAAATTTTAACCCATAGTTAAAAATATATTTGATAATCAGGAAGTGGTGGATCATTTTTGTTATCTTCATGGATATGGAGTTATCCCAATCATCGATCAAGATACCCCCTTCTAACACAACCATGGGGATGAAATCTGGGTATGATGGTGCTTATATGTATCCCTACCTATAAGGGGAATTAATAGAAATAATTCCCTAATATGAAGAAATTATGATTGAAGGATGTGGTAAGCATAGTTGGAGGGTTCAATCTATAAGTGATGATTTTGAAGCATCAAAGTCATTACAAAAATCTCTTGCATGGTCAATGAAAAATGAAAATGATTAAAAGACAACACAATCCATGATGATGAGGACTAACCATCAACACTGATAGGAGACCCATTTTCTTGTTCATAGTTTCATGTTAGATTAGAGAGGATTAAAAAGGCAATATTATTGAAGGATAATAGGACTTCCTTGAAGTTGATTACAAAAAATTTGTATTATGTGTGGCCATTGAAAATATATCTTGGTAAGAAATAAATATTGACATCCTTGATTCATGGGGTTTTCTCTAGGATGGAATATGTATCCCACATTTTGGTGATATCTATGTGCCCTCTAATATTCAACTTGGTGATATTTTTCTTAGTTGGGGGTGTATATTTTGGAGTTTTATATGTTAATATATATAAAGATGACCACGTCTGGACCAAAAATCTAGTAACGTATATTCTATCTCGGGCTACAAATGAGGTAATATAATGTATATATAAAGAGGAATTGGATGACTGCATTATTGTTAGTGTGGAATCTATCACATTTACCTTTTCAATTTCCACCCTCATCCATCATCCATAATTTATAGTGGACTTTTATTTATTTATGGAGGAGAAGAAGGGGAACTAGGAGTGTCACTTTAGTCCCCAAAATGTGTAATTATGAGAACCCCTATTAAAGTGGGGTGAGTCTATTATGACCTCATAGATACCATTAAGAAAAATTATGATTTAGGATTTTATTGAGGGATGGTCTCTTAAAAAAACACCTCCCATATCGACAACCGAGAGTAAAAACATAGGACACATTACAAATTAGTGGACAAAACATAACTGTGAATTGTTATTGGTGAGTAGTATGAAACAGATTATTTCTATTTTTCTACTTCAATGCAATGAAACACATGATGTACACATTTTTTCATTCTTTTAGTTTCTAGAATATGCTTCACTCTTATAATTTAATGGGTATGATACTGATCTTTTGATTATCGAGGGGGGAATTCCATAAGTGAAAGAATAATGCCAGTGAATCCATAACTTTTGAAGAACAAGTATTAAGGGATGAGGCCCCATCAACTCCCATTAATATAGATAGAGATGAGGGTACCAACAATGTTAGATGAACATCATATGGTGTCATGTTCCAGTCACTAACATTATTTGTCATAATATATTAGATCCATCACATACATTGGAGGACTTTGTAGTAATCAACAATGCACCAATATCTATTATACGAATAGTTTAAAGGGGCTTTATATTGTGTAATAATGGTTTTAGTGATGACCCATACACCGAAATATCGAAATATGTTGCGCCCTATAAAGGATGACGTAAATAATCAATGGCAGAGTAAATATTGGTCCTGACACACACCTCGATTACCCATACTAGTGAATATGCTATAAGATTCAAGGACATAAATAATAAACTAACTGAATATGATGATATTTTGAAAAATCATTATGTTCCTGCCTCTTTATTGAAGATTTAGGAAAATGATTAGGAATGAGATGCATGAAAATTTTGACATTCTTATGTTCTCAAACACGATTGATCTATATATGCTTGATTTTTTCAATATATATTTACAAGTTCATTTTTTTAAAATAAATAATTTATAATGCTATCGATGAACATGGCATTGAGATCCATAATTCTTCCATTTCTATGGAAAACAAGGTAAGGACATCAAAGTCAGAGGTTCACGAGATCCCTCCATACTGGATACCTAGAAAACATAGAAGTGTGTTCCTTCTCATGAGTGACTTAATCATAGAAATGAGATAGGGTGTACTGGGGAGGCATTAATATATGCATTCAATTCTATAATTGGTCGTAATTGTTAATTATTTTGGCTATTCCACAAATTCTTATTTGTTAAACCCCTAATGTAAATATGGGATTTTATCTGTTATGACATACTATAACATTTTTTGGTTGAGCATGGGTGAGAATCTTCCATCCGAATTAATCTAATATTATAAACTCATTAAGAGGCATTTTTGGATGGGGGAGAGAACGGTGAATCGTCGATTTCCTTAGATTAATAAGAAATATCTCCCTTTAAAATTATTTCTGATCCAAACATAGAGGAACATGATGGGTTTCCTGGCTCAAAATGTTTTTATAGAAATACATCTAGAAGATATTACGTGAAATTATTCTTGATGAACATCCATCATCATTTTTATGAATTCTAATTTTTTTTTCATTTTTTGTTATCGAATGATTGATTATCGTGTGATACACTATTCAGTAAAGTCATTCATTTAGTAAAGAGATGCGTAGTAAATAACCCAACTTACCGAGTTGTAACAGATATTCCTGATTGAATATCTCAAAGCTCCTATATCCCCTAATGACAATATCCATTCCAAATATGTGGAGGAGTGTCAAAACTACCATGATGATAAAATTATACAAATAGTAATGTATGAAGAATAAATAGATGTCATAAAGGAATATATTTTCTGAATCCAACAAAAAATAAATAAAGATCAAGGATGAGACTCCTTTACCATGGTGAATGAGAAACTATTCCATTCTAAAGAGTTTATTTCTTCACTATTAGATAGGATTTATTAATCTATTGTTAGTGACCATGCCTGTGCCCAAAATGTTAATTTCTATGTTGAGGAAAACCTAGAAAACTAGATGGAGTGACTATATAATTTGTATAGCCCATTTTATTTTAAACCATGAATGAAATAGAATTTCAAATTTTTTATAATCTATTTAAGTGTTTTGGCCATCATATTAATCAATATATAACATTGAATATTACTCATTTTATTGTATCTGATTGTGTAAATGTGTAATAATATAAAAACAATAAATAGAAAGATCTCATTTTTCCAAAGTATCTAATCCTAGAGAGTGTTGACAGACTATTCATATGGTCATATTAAAGACCCCAAAACATTGTGTATTTTGTGTGATAAACCTGAATATTTGGTCGATCCACATATATATAAGTATCAGATGGTGAGACTTCAGTTTTTAATTTGATTACCATTACGAGTAATAACCCAAATATGTTTTATTCCTCTTTATATTAATTCTTCATTTTTTCAAAAACCGCGAATACTTTGCATCCAGTGAGATGAAACTAAACATTTATTCATGGTTCCTTAACTCGTTTTTCATCTTAGTGAGTAGTAAATCTATTTTCATGGGTAGTTTGGGGTTTGGAGATATGGACTAATACATCTAGTAGTTTAGGGCCAACATCCTTCACCATGAGTTATGGGATGATGCCCATAGTAGGGATTTCCATCCAAGAACATTATGAAATTATTATGATACACAAAAAGGGGAATTGTTAATTATGATTTTCTGATTTCCTAATCTAAAACATGTCATGAGACCAGTATTAATGGAATGTCTACAAACCATGTTCCAAAAAAATGTTTTAGTATACCTTTTTAATGGATTACATGGATAGGTGATGTATCTCTTAAGGATGATTGAGACTCCAGATAACCCACTGATATATGGGATACATTCTCATAAGAAATATAGGTTTTATAAATTCACTGTCACAAAAATCGATTCATTCGAAATATAACATTCTATCACTGATGGATGAGGAGTTTATGGGGATCAATATTGCTCCAGACCATGGACAGTGGATTGTTGAGGTAATGAAGGGAGAATCTTGGATAATAGTACCCATGAATGAGAATCCATTCATAAAAAGATTGGAATGCATATAAATGATGGGAATTTTATTTCAACCCCAATCTATCAGAAGAGAGGTCTATAGTAAAACATTGAACCTCGCACCGAAATCAATGTTGAATCCATGAATGAATAAATACACTAGTTTTTACTACCGTGGAATATATTACTAGAATGGAGGATCTAGAAATCACTACTAATATTAATGGAATTATCATCTTGTTGTTCACATTTATTCATGGTTAAATAGTGGATTTAAATAATTCATGGAAATGGATCCATCCCAAAGATGTTTGAAGCATCATGTGGATTAATGTCGTGCGACCGTGGCATCAACCGTTTAGTGAAAAGTCATTAACAATTGATATTGAGGGATATAATTTATTTAATTTTATATTTGAATATGATATTTGGGATATTAAATTTCATGGTGACTTGACAATGAATTTTCCATCATCCCTATGAGAGAAATTTTCATTTGCGACGAGCTATTTTTGATGGGCGACTTATCTCATTGCAAGAAAATCAATTCTAAATAACTATTTTATATTGGAATATATTCTCATCGCAAATACCTTAAGCATGGTTTATATAGCCAACCACATGAATTTTATTTATGTTGAGATTATAATATTTTTTAAATAACTTCCATAATTAGTTTTATTTTGGACAAGATGAAAATCCCATCACATATAATCCTTTTCTAGAAGTGTGTTGGTAACGAGTCCCATCACAAATACTGTCAAAAAATATTAGCTATTTGGGACATGATTTAATTTCCATTACAAAAAATCTATTGGATGAGTGGTACTTATGATAGGTCTAATCACAAATAAAATTTTTCCTTTGATGTAGTTATTTATGGTGTGTACTATTTGCGACGAGACTCTCATAGTAAATAGTGTCTTCAGTAATTAGCTAACCTATATATACCACCACCTGAATTTTTATCACTTTCTCCTCCTCTTGCTTAAACTTTTTTCGTCATCTACAATTATTGTAATTAAATTTTATTATGTATTAAACCTTTTTGGGAAACAAATATTCAGTTTTTCATAAAAAAAAGTTCATTTTTACGATATTTTTATAATGTTCCTAATTTTTTAGTTAATTTGTTATATTTTGTTATTAGTAATTTAAAAATTTTAATTAGTTGTAATTATATTTATTTATAATTAATAACATTTAGTATTTATAAATTTTTTTTAAGTATGAGAAATTTTTTTAATTAGATGCAATTTTTTGTTTGTTAATCATTATTTTTAATTTGACGAATGTATTTTAAATAAGTAGAAAATAGTTTAAATTATTTAAATGTAAATAGTAATAATTAAAAATAATTAATAATAACTAGTTATAATTTGTTATAATTAGTGGTAATTTGAATTAATTAGTGCTAATTAGTAATAAGTATTGGTAATTACTAACATATAGTTGTAATTATTTATAATTACTAGAAATTAACAAATATTAGTACTAATTAGGAATAATTAGAAATAAATAGTAGTACATGGTAATAATAAGTAAAAAATTATTAAAAATTAGTCATAATTAGAATCATGTCGTAAACAATAGTGGTAATTAGTAATAACTAGTAGAAATTAGTAATAACTAGTTGTAATTTTTAAGAATTATGTGTAACTAGTATTAATTAGTAATAATTAGTAATTACTAGTGGTATAAATTATTAATTAGTGGTACATATAAATAATTAGTGTTAATTAGTGGTACTTATTAATAATTAGTAGTAATTAGTGGTATATAGTAATTACTATTGGTACTAACTAACAATTAGTTTTACATTGTAATAATTCGACGTACCTAGTAATAATTGATAGCACTTAGTTAAAATTATTAGTACTTAGCAATAATTAGTGGTATTTTTTGAATAATGAAAATAATTAATGATTAATAGTTACAGTTAGTTACATTTACTTCTAATTGGAAATAAATAAAAATAATTAGGCATAATTATAAATAGATAGTGATAATTAGAAATAATTATCAATAAATAAAAATAATAACAAGTAATTAGAAATAATTAGAAACCATTAACAGTGATTATAATTAATTAGTAATAATTATGAATACTAGCAAAATATTTCTAAAATTAGTAATAATCAGTAACAATTAGTACAATTAAGTGGTAATTAGTGCTAATAAGAGGAAATTAGTAATAATTAGTAATAATTAGTAATAATTATCAATAATTTGTTATAATAATCAATAATTAGTCATATTTAGTAATAGATAGCAATAATTAATGGTAATAAGTAAAATTAGTTATAATTTGTAAAAATTATTAAAAAACACTAATCAATAGTAAGAAATAGTAATAATTTGTAAAATTTTGTAAAATTTTGTACGAATTAGTAATAATTAGATGTAATTAATTATAATTAGTTATAATTAGTAATAATTTGTTGTAATTAGTGGTAATTAGTGTTAATATGTTCTAATTATTATGAATAATTAGAAATTAGTTTTAATTAGTTGTTAGTAATGGAAATTAGTAATAATTAATAGTACATAGTTGTAATTAGTTATAATTAAAAATAAATATTTATAATCAGTAATATTTAGTAATAATAAGTAATAATCATTGGTAGTTATTAATAACTAGTGGTTGATAGAGACAAATAGTTTTACTTAGTAATAAATATAAATATGTAGTGTAATTATCCAAAAACAATAATTCTGTAAAAAGTAATTTTAAATGCTCTATGTTGACTAAAATTTATAAAATTAGTAAAAATTTGAATAAATATAAGAAAAGTAGTATAAATTTATAAAAAAATTAAATTATTATAAAATAGTTTAAATGTTTATAAATTAATAAAATTTATTAAATATCTTTATAAATTAGTATCAGTTAGTATCAATTAACAAAAAATGTTAAATAAATAAATAATTACAAAAAATATAAAAACAAGATTCAATTATTATAAATTTGTATAAATTTATAAATAAATTAGTATAAAATATTAAAATTAGTATATATCAATATAAATTATCATAAATTTTACTTCATGTAGTATAAATTATAGAAAAATTTTTAAATTGAAGTAATTTAAAATAAATTTTTATAAACTTATAAAAATGGTATAAATTATTAATTTGTTTTTAAAAAAAATATAAATTAGTATGAAATAATAAATATTATTATGAATGACTAGAAATGTAAAAAATAAATATGTTATCAATGTTATGTCCATGAAAAATAAAAAATTTATACCTGTATAATTGTAAGAAATTTGGCATTTTGCACGACCTAATGATTGGAAATTCTATGATCTTCACCATTTTAGTAATTTATATTATATTTTATTAATTAATATAAATTTAAAATATTTTTTATAAATTATAAAAAAATATGATTATTTAAAATAATGTGTAATTTAAATAAATTATATTTAATTGAAAAAAAAATTAAAAGTAAAAAAATACGATTATAATCTCCAATACCAAATAGTTGTATTTCTATAATACATTTTTAACATTTATGTAATTGAAATAAAACATATTTTTAAATGTTATGGATAATTTTGGTCCTTAAAAATATTCAACATTTTCTATTATGAGATACAGATTCAATAAATTTGGAAAAGAATCCCAATAATGATGGTATAAATCATGTCTATAATGAGAGTGTCAAATAATATAAATCATTGTAATTAATTGTATGTAATAATAATTAATAAAAAAATAAATAATTAAAAAAATTTATTGGTAATGAGATAAAATATAAAATATTGACACATAAATTATAATATTATAAATTTATACTATTTTTTGTCACCTTTTAGTTAAATCAAATTATTCTAATGAAAATTGTTATTATTTATTTGTTAGGGAAATATAGAACGTGGACTTTCAGAATAGTATTTATTACATGTTCCTGATTAGACAAATCTCCAGTAAAATGTAAATTATTTTTGTATAAATCATGTAAATATTTTGTATGTTAATGTTTTATATCAATTACATCATAAAAATAATAATTTATTTCATGAGGGAATATTATGTTTCTATGTAAGAAATGTTATCTGAGGTTGTTTGTAAAACATTTCAATGTTGGGGGTCACCATTTTTTTCAGATAATATTATAGGATTTGGTATGAATTTGGTGAATGGATTTTTTTTTTGAAATTTTTAATTATTTGGTTCTAAATCTATAATGGTATCAGACATTATTATGTGATATTACTCATATGTATTTTTAAGACGATAAACTCGGGAAGATATTGATTTCACTCAAGAAATAGAAAAATCTTGATTTTATGTGTTTATGACGTCTACTAAGGAAATATTCTATCATGGTCATAAGATAAGAATATTTTATGTGGTTGAAAATTTTATGAATAACAAATCTGATATTGGAATGTAAAAATTTTTCTTTAATAAAATATAATCTACGTTTAAAAAAAATTGTGTCATGAAGGAAATGTGTTGTTAAAAATAATTTTAACGGTAGTAATAGATGTGTTCATAAGTTGGGTTTTGGTTATCCAAATATTCATTAATGCTCAAATTATTGGATCTTATGTTTTGATGAAAATGGGATATTTTTTATTTTTTCTATATATATATAAATAAATGTAAAAAAGAGGATTAAATATGAAATTATATATTGATTCATGTTTGAAAGTTGCGGTATTTCCCATATACACCCAAATCGATGTATTTACTTATGTTTCAAAACATATTGACATCAATTCCATGGAACAAATCAAATATTTACCCTTGTAATATATTAAATCATCATTGTGATGGATGTCAATGGAATCATTTTGACTAGTTACATCCATCGTTTAATTACGAATCAAAAAATGTGGGAATGGGTATTTCTACTCTTGGTTTCTGTCTATATAGTTCTTACAGTTGTTAATATTTTTTAGATCACATTTATAACTCTATATAACATACATCTTTGGATTTTGATGAATGATCCATATATTGTCACAATATTTTTAATTCTTGGACATCTAAACAATAATATTTATGTAATTTGAATACATTTAATGAGAATTTATTATGGATTAAGGGTGTGATTACAGATAATGTTTTTTTGAATAAAAATTCTTAATGAAATATGAGTTACTTTGGATAATTATTGACTTTTTAGCATATGGAATCTTATCAGGATGATGTACACATCTTTTGAATCATCTCCGTACTACATGTGTGATAAAAAAATGTATATTGTCATCAATATGAAATTTTTTTTTCCAACTATCACTACAGACTTCATCCAGTTGATTATCCTTTTAGATGGAAAATAATAATTTCAGAATAAGAAAAATTGAAAGAGATGGTCCTCTAAAAATGATCTCCTGTATTTATTTAATATCCATTGTTTCCTAATCAACTCCCAAAACCTTTATATCAACAAAATTGATGGTTTTTTGGATGATAAAAATTGGATTAAATAGATTGTTTTTTTCGATCTATTGTATGGGTGTCATTTTATTGTCAATCACATGTTGTATGTTATACATATGGAGAAGAAAATTTTTTATAATATATTTAATATAATTTTGGTCACATCTAATAAGATAGAAGATAATATAATGGAATGGTTATATCTTTAAAAAATTATCATGCTTTCAGAACAAGAATTTTTAAAAAATGAAAGATCACAACATTTATTGAATCCAAATTTGGCTTATATATTTTCTAATGAAAACCAGTTTTTATTTTGTCTATGTATCTAATATTTGTGATTATTTGATTTTTTGGTTACCAAATTGGATATATAACTCAAAACAAGACATATTACCTTATTAAAATGTAATTATTATAATATTATATTGGAATAACATATATAGACTACAATTATAGGCTGCAAAAATTAATTTACATGGTATGTTATAAAAAGAATTTCAAAAGATTCAAATTCATTATTGAGAACAAACAATATTTGAGGATGTTAGTATAATTTAAAAAGTTTATTTTTAATTTTTTGTAAACATCAATTTTTTCCACCATGTATCATAGATTAAATGTAACTTATGATATTACATTCTTCTTATGAAAAGAAATGTATAGGGTTAGTAATTTTCTACAGGATGTTTCCATATGTGAAATTTATAAGAAAATAGAATAAAAATGTATTTAAAAATTCATTAACTGATGGGTCAATTGAAGTTAATGATTTATTGGAGGAAACTTCATTTATCTCCTCTAATTCTCTCCACCATGATATAATTCAAAACATAATCAAAGAGGATATGATGAGAGAAATTTGTAGGATTTAATGATAATTTAATTATCAATTATTAATTATCATGAATTTGTTTGGGTGGAGTTTTTGAACGGTTGCTCTACGATGATGAACATCAAAGTGATCATCTATATGTACTAATCAACTATGAATAATAAAATAATATTGTTTTTTAAAATTACATATAATTTTAAAAAACATAAATTAATATCATTCTATTTGTATATTATATTACAAACATATAAAAACTATTCAAAAAATTACAGAAGATTTTCTTCAAAAACATCGATGACATATTTTTTCCTATTATTCTCAAGGACTTATACGATAAATTTTTTATGGTATGACATAAAAAATAAATTTATTATTTGATATATTGTTAATTGTTTTTATAATTTTAAGGAATCACAACATGTAAATAAAAAGGATAACAGATTTTGTGTATTGACTAACCCACCATTCGAAATGGTAAAATCTAATAATTCGTATGAGTTTAATGGTTTTTGATTTAATACAAATGTATATAGTTAATAAAAAACATTAAATAATGGTATTTTTTTGAGAAGATATCATCATAGTAAAAATGAATTTTACTTTAACGGTATACTAGATGTTATAATTGAGATATTTTACATGCTATAGAATTATGTAATGATGTTTAATTAAAATTGGTTTCATACTGATGGTGGATTTTGTGTACACCCACACTATATAATCACTGATATTAAATATAAAATACTTCTCACATTTAATGAACCTCTTTTATTGGATCATCATCAAATACAAATATATTATTCCAATAAATATACTACATCAAGAGATTAAATTGATTAGTGGTTCATTATTGATATGAAATCCAATGAAAATAATTTTAGGAGAAGTGAATGTTGGTTTATAAATGTGTGTGGAATTAAATTTTTCAAGAGACAATGCCATATAAATCATTTTAGTGAATAAATGTTAATATAGATGATGAAATTCCATAGTTATGTGTTGATGTTAGGGATGATATAACAAATGTATATGAATTAACAAGTGAAAATGAAGAATAAAATACTATGGAAACCGTTGATATTGGTGTGGAAGATGAAGATATTGAAATTGTCGTATGTGAAGATGAGGAATAAAATGAAAATTAATATGGGGAATGAATCAATTCCATGTTATTTATGGTCAAAATAAATATAAATATATTAATAACATTAAATTATTTGATAACAATATTATTTTCATGTTTCAGATAGCTGGAGAGATTGATTATTCAAGCAATTTCAACATCATTTGTTCTATCTACACACATGGTGGTATGTGAAAATCTGCATTGTAGAT
Organism: Viscum album; assembly: GCA_963277665.1. Classification (NCBI taxonomy): domain Eukaryota; kingdom Viridiplantae; phylum Streptophyta; class Magnoliopsida; order Santalales; family Viscaceae; genus Viscum; species Viscum album. The sequence continues at coordinate 1,410,091,090 of OY728119.1, read as the reverse complement.
TTAATTACTTTCGATTAATTTATTTATTTTTAAAATTTTTATTATTTGTTATATATTTTTCATAGCTTCAATTATATTTCTATTGGATAGAGGACTGATATTTTTTGGAACAATTTTTCTGGAGAATGGGTGATGTGGGATCATATTCCCACTAATGTTAGTCACTGAAATTTTGTTAATTTTATAGTACATAATCAAATAATAGTTATGTATAAATTCATTGATTTATTAAAATTATAATATAAATTACATCAATAGATTATGGAATCTCAGAAATGATAGAATTTAGACTTTTATATGGGAGGCCTTTATTTTGTATTGTTGTCTTTTTGTTTTTCACACTCTAAAGAGCACAACACCTATGAATGTAGGAGTCACATATTTAAATCATTCTTTATGTGACCACTAATAAGATTACATATCATTATTTTTTTGGGGTGTATTATTTAAATAATGGATGAGATAGAGTTTTTGGATGATGTAATCATTAGTTTGGGAGAATAGGTGGATGTAGTGGGTGACACATCAAGCTGGTAGTCATTCATTCAGTATGTGTCGATGATTTATTGTATGTAACTTATTTTTTAAATTAATATTTTTGAAAATTTAAAGTGCTTATTTTATACTTGTATACGCAGTTGAACATTACAATTATGTGGAGCTCAATTTCTATAAGAGGATGTACATTAATCCATTCAATCGAGAGACTCTAGGTGGTTGTCAGCATCATATTTATGTGAATATATATTTTTTTGTTTCATAATTTAATGAAAAAATTATTTTAACTATTTTAATTTCAAAATGTAATTGAAGTATTCATTTGAGGCTGTAGATTCTCAAAATGTAGACGAGGGTCAAGATGATACTAAGATCTTGGTCACCAATACAGTAGTATTTAATTACCCGGTATGGATTCAAATGAGGAAGTATACATCCATGGAGGGTTGAGTGGTTCGTATCTATTCATGATTGACACATGATATTTATTATGGTACTTCTATATAGTTTGTGTATATCTCAAGAATACAATGTGTAGATTATCCCTCATTATCCTCACAAAATGAAGAGAATTTGTGAGAATATATTGTGGTAATAGAGGCTACGTGTAGGAAGAAGGAAGAAATCCTTCAACAGCACAATCAACATTAGGAGAATTTGGGACGACGTCACCAACACAATCATGATAAGATGATGGAGTACATGTGAAAGATTTTTTATGGATTAAGGATGGAATTCCATCCCACCCATCTTCTAGATGACCCCCTCTCTCACCCCTTGACAATTATTTAAAAAATTTATTATGTTAACATTTTAATGTAAATAATTTTTGTAATATTTTTATTATTTTATATGATTAAGGTTTTATTTAAATCATTTTTAATCAATTTGTAATGTTTTAGTACTTTATGTTTTATATTTTATTAATTTTTAGCTTATTTGTTATAAGAATAATTACTATTGAAAATAAATTTATGTGATGGGAAACTTGGACCATTAAAATACATTTTAAAATAATTAGGATAAAATGTATTTGCGATGAGAGAAAGTTATGTTGTGAATACTTTTTTTCGATGAGTCACATGGCTCAGTGAAAATAATGGATTAAATATTCATATTAAACAATATTTGTGTTGGGTGGTTAGCAAATCATAAATGAAATTTTTTTTCTTGTTCATTAATGGAAATTCCTTATTTGTCACCATTTTCTTCTTTGGGGAATTTTCAATATGACCTTTACACAAATATCTCTTTGTGATGTGGTCCTATAAAAAATAATCTATATCATTGTTGTACATTATTATATGTGGGGGGGGGGGTTGAAACATTTTATATAGTGATTATTAATATAGAATGTTATATAGTACAAGAGTGCATGGGATAAATCTAGACAATGTTCAAAAATAATCTTAAAGCATAATGTCATTGTGGAATACCATAATATAATATTTTTCTAATGAGAATGAATATACCTCTGATTTACTTCCCTTCTGTTTTTAGACTATTAGAATGGAAAGTATGGAATATTAATTCATATTAAAATAATGGAATACTCAGGTTCACAATTCCTTTTGGTGGGATACTTATGAAAATAAAAACTACAGTGTATCAATCCATAGTTAAAACTATGTTTCCCTTGGGTATTAAAATTTTTAACTAATGCAAAGGTAATGTATAGGGTGATTTAAATTTCTCCAAAAATAGAGCATGGTTTGAGGATGAAATGTATCTGTGTTTGAAATTAGAATTTCACATAAATATCACCTCATAATGGAGAGAAAATTTTCTTATATAGGATTTCCCCATATGTGTGGAATTGTTTTTATTAAAAATTTGGATGGTCCAAAATCATTGGATATTGGAATCTCTATGTATCTATGAAAAGAAATAATCAATCCTTATTTATTTTTGTGAATGATTCCATGAAACAATAAAATTATTGTGTGGATAGGCGGATTTGTTTTGAATAGGGGATCACGAATGGGGTGATAACCCATAATGGACCATCTTCCAATGATCTAGTTTCCACATTGCTGAGTGGGGTATTTTAATATGGTGGATAGACCATGATTTTAGATTAAGTAATTACTACGTATCTCATATAAGAGAGAATCTATCCCCTCAATGTTCATGGATTTTGATATACAAGAGATGTCAACTTTGGAACATAACATCAAGTAGTAATGAATTTTGTTCTTCCTTTTATGGTATATCATCATGGACCATAATAACACTAATGTGAATTGATATTCCATGATAATGTTAAGAATCAATTAAAATAACATTTAACCCCACATGATCTATGCTTAGTGTGAGAAAATTTTAGTGGTTATAGTTTCTTTCAATACACATATTTTATTTTATGTGCAGGAAATGGGTATTTTAATATTGTTTTTGATTGACTATGATATATTATATAAGAATAGATATGTATCTCATTAGCATAAAAATAAATCCTAACATATTTCCTTATCACTAGGAATTTTTACATCATTTCGAATTGATGAAGGAGTCTTATAGTTATAGGTCATATGGATAGAGATATACATCACGAAAAAGATGATTAACATAAGGCCTACAAGATCGCAGATGTCTAGGAAAACATTAGATGTAATGAAAAAATATTAAAACATGATTTAGGGGGTTTTGATATTTGGATAAGTGATATGGGGAAATAATTTAGGGAATGACCATGGAACATGTTCAAAAATGATTTATAGAATAATGTTTTTATGACTTACAATGATAGAAGAGGTATCACCTAAGGATGGATGATTAATTAGTTTCCTTTCGCTTTTTGGGGTGACTTATAAAAATTTAGACCGGGGTGTATCATTGAATTTTCAAAACAATAGTGTTCTCAAGAATATAAAATTCCATTATTTATTGTCATGTAATGGTTAAGGATATTTAAATTTCCCAGGAAAATATGTATAATGTGTGGAATAAATATTTCTGAGAACAAAGGGAGAATTTAAAATAGAATTTGAAATGGAGTGTGAATTACTCTTTATATATATTTATTTATATGTGGGGGTGGTGGGTTCTATTATAGGGTGGATTGGTCCAATCCATAATGTATATACAACAATATGTATCCCATTGATACGTTAATCATGCCACACATAGTTCATGATGGAGTTGCGATGTGGGAACAACACCAAAGGTTATGATCTTCTGAAACATAGACCAAACAATTATGCCATTATATGGAATGAAACAAGGATAGGCACTATATAGTTTTACTTCATTTATACATAATTTTTCTATATATTTCATTATCTTTTGAATTGGATTCTAGGATATGTAGTTTCGAATCATAAAAGTCATACTATGGTTTATTATAGTTATAGTTCGTATGACTAGGACCATATGTTTTTCTTCAATGGGACTGCTTACAGGACCAAATATAATGCTATTTATCATAATGAGATAAGGAAATTATGTTTCTCTAAAGTTAATTCATACATGACCATGATTCCATGCACTATAACATCATCAAATAAATTTGTTGGAAACCATTAAGTTTAACATCATATGGAAAGGATATATGAAACCACGTTGTTTAACATTATATTGAAATCAAATAGGTGTCTTTATAATATGTAATTTATCTAAATAACAAAACATTGGTTGGGGTGTTAATAAAATTGTCATCCATCAAGGCCATGGAATAAGATCTTTTAGTGTGGACATTGTGTATGGAATAAAGTGCCTCCCACATTATTTCATGATTTAGAGGTTTCATCCATACTATAATCATGGTCGTAAAGAATACTACCAGTTATCCCTAGTAGAAAGAGATGATTTATACTTTATTTTAAAACCCCATGATATCATATTTTGTTTGAACACCAAGGGATACAAGGTATACTGTATTTTCTCCTCGAGTATCCCAAATTAATCCAGTAGTTTTTTAGAATTTTATTTTGTAGGATGTTGATAACATGTGAAAATGAAAAAAAAATGAAAATTGAATTTTAATGGGATGTACTACATCCATTATATATACAAATAAATACATGGTCACTCGCATTGATATATATGATGTAGTTTAGGAGGATTAAAAGGCATACCTGATTATTTTAGAAATATCATCTACAAAATAGTAAAATAGAATTTGGTACTGTTTTTTATTATTATGGTATGAAGGACACAAAATCTGGTAATGATATTGGATTTAACATAGATGAATGTTGTTTTGGTACCAAATTCATTGAGGGGTATTAATTTAGACCATTTATATAATATGTAAATATTAGTGATCATGCATTTAAACATCATAATTTTGTCCAGTGGGAATGACCATACAACATCAACATAAAATATAGAAAATCAAGAAGAGAATTTGGTAGTCTCTAGTAACTATGGGGGTTTATGGATTAATTTGGTGTGAATGTTGTATGAATGACACTTAGGGTGATTGTTTCAATACCAATTAATTGATGGGCCAAATTATCCCAACATTTGGATCTGATATGAAATCATCAATCATTATTGGTGGTCATGTAATTCACTCTTATGAACTTATTTCTTGATAAACACAATCTTTTATTAGTTATTGAACCTCGTAAGGACTCCAATTAAGCCACGTTTATTGATGAATTTGTCATAAAGTGTAATAATGGCCACTCATCATTGAAGATTTTATTTTATGGATCTGTCTAATAATATATATCCATTATGATAGTAGTCCATAATAGGTACCATCACACTAGTTATTAGACACTTTTCTTCAGTTATGATATTAAAATTTTTTATTTTGTTCATGTAAACATGAAAAAAAGATGGAACCATTTTGTGTTGTGAAATGATAATGTATATTTAATCTCATTCTAGATCCTACAAAGCAATGGTTGTATTTTCATATTCATTGTCCATGGAATTAATTGTTCAATATAAGTGATTCAATGTTGTATTTGATGGAAGTTCTTCTACTATCATGTGTTCTTATTCATGAAATCATATTATATACTCTATTCTGATAGCATAATACCCATTTTATACTTTATTAACAATTATGAACTTCTTTTACCTTTCTGTGGTCTACCGATATTTGGATTGAAAATTATAAAACTATGATGAGGGCCTCATATTATTAATCATTTTCTGTAGAACGTTATGACAATAAGAAGGTCTAATATAAGAATTTTATTAATATATACATGATAAAAATTCCCTACCATAATTTTTTGATATTAGGACATCCATTCTCTTCCCTTTTGGGAATCAAGATGCATCATCAAAATACATCTCCCATATCTTGGGGCCCTTACTAAAAGAGAAGATCTCTTTATTAGGAATTTTTGTATTTAATGATGTTATTTCTACATATAGATGTTCGATAAGGAATTCCACCTACGATTATCCATTTACAACATTACATGATAGAATCCAATTGTCAAACTATGGGAAGATAACTTCCCACAAGACCAAAAGTCCAATAAACATATGAAAACTGAAGACGTATATGAGCGGTTTATTGTGAGAGACCAAATGGATTGTATAGTGATTTAGGTAGTGCATCAGATTAAAAATTATAAATATTAACATCTTATATGTCTTCTCGATATCAGAATAATTATTATATGTGTCATAATTTTTTTGATTGTGATAATAAATTCATATTTTATTCTTGTCGAAATTATTTTGTTTGAGGTAATCACCCAATGATGATTCTAGGGAATTCAAATACAAAATTAGTGGATTCCCCACATTATATAGAAATAACACTCGAATGGTCAAGAGATATTTATAATGTATTTTTACTTATTCCTAATGGAATTTATTCCACAAATATGTGACCCTGTTTCTCACTAGACAATTGAATGGAAAACATATTCATGTGTGGTTTGGTATATAGTTCTAAATATAGGTTATGCTACCTTATAATCCCATAAAGTATTTGAGGTTTTGAGTGGGTGATATATGTATTATATTATTTTTCTTATCAAGGGCAAAACCAATTCCATGATGTCATATGATGAAGCCCAGAAACATTCTAGAGGTAACTCTGAATGATTATTTCAACAGGTTCATATTCAGGATATAATGTTGCATTTTATTGAATATGGTCTCAGGAAATTCTATGTGGGAAGAACACCATTGATACATTAATACAATATTTATGATGTGACATTCAGAATACATTCATAGGAATGGGTTTATGATGTGATGTATAAAATTATGATAAGTTTTACAAGTATAAAATTAGTCAAAGGGGTTTACCGGATTGATGGATACTTCATGGGAAACCAAATTGTGGTGGATTTTTATCTTCTGGGGCCATTTAGATTTTATTATCAAATGAATATCAATGTGTGGAGGAGATGTATTAATAACCATCCATTGCACTAATCAGCAGTTCAATGATTAGATCAAGGAAATAATCACTAGGAATGTGTCGACCTAGACCTTAGATGTTGATACAACCCCTGATTTTCCAATTCTTATAATTTTATGTGACTATATTTGAAACACA